>CM060326.1:6584035-6634035 GCA_030674155.1 Stramonita haemastoma | reverse complement strand
GTATACTTTAAAAGCTTTATTCTTTCCTTTTTTAAAAATCAAAAACAAAATCAATTAAGTTTTTGAAACCAATCTTGAAGGGCAACATGTGTAAGCAGTAATTGACAAAATGTGAATAGACAAGGTCTATATTGCATCATTAGTAATGTATAGTATGTGTCAGGATGTGTGGCAAAAGTTATCAGCACAGTTACATAATGTGGACTGTTTCATTTCCAGTTAATACTTACAAGTAAAATCTGTATGGGCTAACATACTAATAAATCATGAAATCAGTGTAAAATTATACAGCATCGCTGTTGTTTTCTTTCGTTAGCTTTCACCGGTTCAGCATTCAGTGTGAATTGTAGTATTTAAACGATGAATTTACATTTCTGATACACAACCTCACACTCCATATCTCATACATGATTACTCTCTCTCTCTCTCTCTCTCTCTCCCCCTCCCTCCCTCTCTCTGTATTAATAAACGAGACCCCACACACACACCACACACGCATGCACGCACGCACATATATTATATGCACACACAAAATTACGCACTGTCTAATATCACTTTCTAGTTGATAGACGTTAAAAATAAAGACACGCACACACAATTACGCCACCTGAATACTGAGACACAAAAACCTATTCTTATCAGACACTGTAAAAATAACAAAGACACTGTCACTATAAACACTAGACAAAGCTCTAGACACAGCAGACAGAAAATTGATGGAGGTGACTGTATTCATGACAATGCTGGCTAATTTACACACCTGCAGTGTAATGTCAATCTCCTTTGAGATAAAAGCAGCTCACGTTCCCATCACCTCAATGGACTGGCTAGGGCATGGATCTGTTTACCTGTGTCATGGCTGACTGACTTCAGATCAAGGCTATCAAGGCTTACACTACCTACACTACACTCAGCCATTAACAAGATGAGATAACACTGATGTTAAAAAAAAAGATTAAAGTCTGTCCCGAGCCTAAGGCTCATCAGGCCGGTGGTTATCCCGGTTTCTGTGGCGTTAAGCGACTGAGAGTCATAGACTCCCCCCTGGATAGGACGCCAGTCTTATCACAGGGTTAACCCCAACACAAGGTTGGTACCCCTTTTACACCTGGGTGGGGTAAGAAAATAGCCGTAAAGTGCCTTTTCCAAGGGCACAACGCCTTAGCCGAAAGCTGGGATCGAACCCGCAACCTTTAGATTACGAGTACAACGCCCTAACCACTAGACCACAGCGGCGGCTAACACTGGTACATGTATTGGCTGCTTTTTCTCTTTCTCCCTAGAACTGCCTGCTGCAGACTCCTAGCCTAGTTGTTTATAAATTACTTAGAAAGGCCTCTGGCACTTGTCTGAAGTTGAAGTAGAGCACAGGTGTTGAGTTAGAACTACATGATACATGTGTAGACAGGTGAAAGAGATTCACTCTCAGTCTCACTGGCTTGCCTGCCTCTCTTTCTCTTCAGTCTGAATGTGTAACCTACGTGTGTGTGTGTGTGTGTGTGTGTGTGTGTGTGTGTGTGTGTGTGTGTGTGTGTGTGTGTGTGTGTGTGTGTGTGTGTGTGTGTGTGTGTGTTTGTGTGTGAGTGTGTGTGGTGGGTGCGCACATGTGTTTGCATATATGCAAGAGTGCATACTTCAATAATATCAGTTATTTTGTGAGTCACATTATACAGAGAGATAGTGAGAGAATCTAAATCAAAGTCCTATGTGAGAATGCATGCATTAACACCTTGCTATAATTATAAGTTAAAAATTCACCAGTCTTTCATGGAAGAACAGTCCAGTTATGGCTGTTGGTATGGATAACTTGAAAATACTTTCCATACAATGATACACTGATACAGTCAGGGCATCTTATATGCACTGAGCTGTGCAATTCTGAAGCATCAGTCAAGAGGATGATGATGCAGTATTATGATTTCATATTCAATATATTCAATAGCTTTGACACCCCACTGGGGAAATCAAAACTGCATACATGTTTCTCTCAATCTTTGTGCTATTAAAGGAGATGAAACAGATTGCACATCCAGTAAAAACCACAAATCAAATTTGGAATATATAATAGATATCATATCAGTGCAACAGATATGAGAGATGTCCTTCATCTTTTATAAAAGTCATGACAGTCTATGTTTGTACTGTATTTTTAAAAACTAAAGATCACTTTATATGACTGTGGCAGGGAGATTGAAATGAGTGGTGTGGAAACAGCAAAAAAAAAAATCACTTACAAAATAAATAATTGAAGGCTGCATTTAATTTAAATGATGTCACCACACTGGAAGGTTTTGATGGGTATTCAGGAAGTATGCTCAAAATCCAGGCACCTAGATTAGTAGACAACAGCAGACATGTTAGCACACTATAATTAGACTATAGAGAGATTCAGACAACAAAGCAGTTCTAGTAAAAGAGCTCTCTTGACACAGAAATGCTGTAAACAAAACCAAGGATATTACTTCCCTGTTAGTGTTACTGTAGCGCAACAGACAGCTGTATTGGAGAGAATCACTCCTTCCTTATCTTTCTGAAATCTGCCCTCTATCTCCAGAGCAAGGCATAGTTTGATCTGCCTCAGTGCCTCAGACAGTTCAATTCAGAAAGGGTTATGCATGGTACATCACACACTTTTCTTTTCTTCTGTCAGTTGCACAGTACAAGTTATTAAAATATGATTCCACAACTCCCATTTTCACAGATCACACACCCAAAGTCATTGAAATTATCAAACAGGTGGGTGTTGAAAGCAACAGAAAAAAAATCTGGTTTGCTCTAGATACTGCACTAACCTGTACCTTTACCTTTTAGTATTACTGAACCAATATCTTTCAAAATTAAAAAAAACAGGGTCAATGTTAAAACTAAACTTAAAAAAAAACACTAACAAACTCTTCTACACTCTCTCTCTCTCTCTCTCTCTCTCTCTCTCTCTTCTCTCTCTCTCTCTCTCTCTCTCCTCCTCTCCCTCCTCTCTCTCTCCCCCCCCTCTCTCCCTCCCTCCTCTCTCTCTCTCTCTCCCTCCTCTCTCTCCTCCTCTTCCTCCTGACACTCTCTCTCTCAAATTAGTTTCTGTGTCAAGCCCTGAGCAGTGTTGTCCACATGCCAGAACCTGGTAGAAGCTTACAGGTATACAGTATAATTTGCATGTGTAGCCAGCTGGAAAGTGTAAAGGCTGGTCAGCCTGCAGTCTCACCTTGCCCCATGACCTCCAATGACCCTGTGTGTATTGTCCGGGCACTTCTTTGTTTAACCAGTATCTTTGCGAGAATGCTAACAGTACCATGAGTATCCATCTGTTCATATTATTCTTTCTACGAAGTTCAGGCCATTCATTATGGCATGTGTACAGCGCTGGAACCATAGGGTTCCTGCATGAAACTGAACTATGATGCTCAACAAGAGTCACATGAAAATTGAAAGTGTTTTGGTTGACATAAGTTTCCTGTTTTCTGTGAAGACTCTCTCTCTCTCTCTCTCTCTCTCTCTCTCTCTCTCTCTCTCTCTCTCTCTCTCTCTCTCTCTCTCTCTCTCTCTCTCTGTCTGTCTGTCTCAGTGTCTGTCTCCTGCTTGCTCACTCTCTCCACAAGACTTGAGACAATTGTTGCATTGTTAAGTTCGGTTCCTTTGTTTTTTTGTATTAACTAGTTTTTAAAACTGTAATTAACATTTGTATAATTTAAATTAATGTGTGTGTGTCAGTGTGTATGTGTGTGTGTGTGTGTGTGTGTGTGTGTGTGTGTGTGTGTGTGTGTGTGTGTGTGTGTGTGTGTGTGTGGGGAGAGAGAGAGAGAAGAGAGAGAGAGAGAGAGAGAGAGAGAGAAGAGAGAGAGAGAGAGAGAGAGAGAGAGAGAGAGAGAGAGAGAGAGAGAGAGAGAGAAGAGAGACAGACAGACAGACGACGACGAAGAGAGAGAGAGGAGAGAGAGAGAGAGAGAGAAGAGAAGAGAAGAGAGAGGAGAGAGGAGAAGAGGAGAGAGAGAGAGAGAGAGAGAGTGTGGTGTGGTGTGTGTGTGTGTGTGTGTGTGTGTGTGTGTGTGTGTGTGTGTGTGTGTGTGTGTGTGTGTGTGTGTGTGTGTGTGTGTGGTGGTGTGTGTGCGTCTGCGCTGTTGTGCTTGTGTCATATGTCTGTCTGTAAGATGTGTGTGTCTGTATGCATGCACATGTACATGTTTGTATTCATATCCGCATGGGCATTAGTGAGTGAGTGAGTGAGTGAGTGAGTGAGTGAGTGAGTGAGTGAGTGGTGAGTGTGTGAGTGAGTGTGTGTGTGGTGTGTGTGTGTGTGTGTGTGTGTGTGTGTGTGTGTGTGTGTGTGTGTGTGGTGTGTGTCAGTGTGTGTGTACTTGTGTGTGTAAGGGGGGGGGGGGGGGGTGAGGTGTCACTCTGTGTGTCACTGTGCGTGTGTGCGTGTATGTGTATAACTCACACTAACTCAGTAACTCACTAACTGTGACATGGATTGTGCTGGTGGTGGTAGTGAAGAGGGGATGGGTATCATGTTTGATTACAAACAAAAGAATTACTCATGGAGTAAACTAAGTAAAGTGCTAACAAAATAACAGACTTTCTAATTAGAATTTTAATAATCTCTGGCAATGTAGCATGAGTCATTAATCATTGTGTGCGTGTGTGTCTCTGTGTGTGTTTTGTGTATGGTGTGTGTGTGTGTGTGTGTTGTGTTGTGGTGTGTGTGTGTGTGTGTGTGTGTGTGTGTGTGTGTGTGTGTGTGTGTGTGTGTGTGTGTGTGTGTGTGTGTGTGTGTGTGTGTGTGTGTCTGTGTGTGTGTGTGTGTGTGTGTGTGTGTGTGTGTGTGTGTGTGTGTGTGTGTGTGTGTACAGTTGTGAGTGGTGAGTGAGTGGTGAGTGAGTGTGTGTGTGTGTGTGTGTGTGTGTGTGTGGTGTGTGTGTGTGGTTGTTGTGTGTGTGTGTGTGTGTGTGTGGTAGAGAGAGAGAGAGAGAGAGACAGAGAGAGAGAGAGACAGAGACAGAGACAGAATGGTAGAGAGTGAGACAGAGAGAGACAGAGAGAGAAGACAGACAGAGACTGAGACAGCGCATGTGATTGTGTGTGTATGTGAGACATACGTGCTTGTGTGTGTGTCATATGTGTGTGAGAGAGAGACCATGTGTTTGTGCATACATGTGTTCATATGAATGCATATGAGACTGTATGTGTTTGTGCATGTGTGATGTATTTGCACATGTGCAACATAAGCATGCATGTGTGCATCAAATTTCAGTTTTTACATGCATGAATGGCATACATGTGACTAAACACAGCCACGTTTGTGAGCTAATCTGCATAATATGCTTGTGTTAATAACTGTTATGCATAAGTGTGTGTTTGTGTGTGTGTGTATGTGTGTGTGAATATATGTGTGTGAGTGTGTGTGTGTGTGTGTGTGTGTGTGTGGTGTGTGTGTGTGTGTGTGTGTGTGTGTGTGTGTGTGTGTGTGTGTGTGTGTGGTGCGGTGTGTGCATGCGTGTGTGTGGGTGTGTGCGTGTATGTGTGTGTGTATTAATCTATTATAGTATGTGTGTGTTTTGTATGTGTGAATGTGACTATGTGTGTGTGTTTTATGATTTATAAATTTATTTATCAATTTATTTATAAATGTATTTATTCAATTATATTTTGAAGATAATGGAATAAGCACTCATGTGCTTTTCTTACATCCAGTCCCAGTGTGTATGCAGTTGTGTAAATTTTGTCATCCATTCCCATCATCACACGTCAATGGCCTACTCTTCTGAAAAGCTGAACAGATTTTAATGTGTGCAGAAGATGTTCTATAGATATGAGTCCGCATATGTGACGTCGGTTTATAGACTCATCCAAAGGACTTTTGGGGGAAGTGGAGTTGGCACTGATGTTAACTCCAGAGGAAAAATCCTCTTGAAGGATATTCAAACCTGGATCATGAGCACATAACTCTGACCACCAGGCCATCCTCTGTTATTTTATTTTATTTTATTTCGAAGATAATGGAATAAGCACTCTTGTGCTTTTTTACGTCCAGTCGCCATGTGTATGCAGTTTTGTAAATGTCATCTGTTCCCACCGGCACATGATGGCCTACTCTTACGAAAAGCGGAACAGGATTTCACATGTGCGCAAGATGTTCTGCTGTGTGTGTGTGTGTGTGTGTGTGTGTGTGTGTGTGTGTGTGTGTGTGTGTGTGTGTGTGTGCGCTTATATGTGTGTGTGCGCGCGTACATGTGTGGGTGTGTGTGTGTGGTGTGTGTTGTGGTGTGTGTGTGGTGTGTTGTGTGTGTGTTGTGGTGCGCATTGTGCAAGCATGCATGCATGCTGTGGTGTGGTGGTGTGTGTGTGTGTGTGTGTGTGTGTGTGTGTGTGTGTGTGTGTGTGTGTGTATCTTTGTGCATACTTGGGTATATATATATTATATTATATATATTTAATATATATTTATATATATATATATACATGGATGCTGCTATCTAGTAGGCGGGTGGTGGTTTATCCACAAAAAAAAAGGGGGGGGGGGGGGGAAGTCTATTTCACATGTGTATGCATGCATCTTTCTTGTTGCTATTCTCTGTAGGCTAATGAGAAATGACTTTCTGAATGTCTGAACATGAACAAAAGAAAATATATAGTCCTTCCTCCAATAAGAATGTTCTACCAATTTAGTATATTAAATATGAACTGATTTAGCTTGTACATTTCCATTTGTCTTCATAATCTAAACTTTTAAACTCTAATCTGAAGATCTGGGGATGTGAAATCCAGAACAAGAGAAAAGTAACTTTATAAAGTTTTACATGCATGTCCTCAGTCCTGTATATTTTTAATTGTACATAGATATAGAGTGACAGTTGAAGAGGGGTGAGGAAAAATGGAAATAAGCTAAAGATCTCATATTTCATGTGATCAGACTGACTTCAAGATTTAAGTAAGAAACAGGAGAAACTTCTGTTCGAGTGTTACTTCTAACCAACTCCTTGCACATGAAAATCGAACAAGTTACAAATCCACACTTTTAAACAATCGCTTTATTCAATGAAGACTTACAATGCACACATTATAAATAAAGGACTTTTGTTTATTTTAAAGCTGGCATGTTAGGATCGTGGTTTCACTAAGGTTCTAGATCTGTTGATATGTGTTCTAGTTACGATAGACAGCTTTACAAGTAACTTGTTTAGGCTGTTTTCATACACACAACTTACCAAACGTTGGTGTTCCCTTGGAGTTTGCGGTTCCTTTACCATTCACTGTCATCCCATCGGCTTTTTTCGATGAACTAGAACTAGATTTATCTTGTGGAGTGGCAGACTTGTCATTTTCTGGTACAGCAGCATGGCACAAGATAATCAAAAGCAATCCGATCACAAGAAATAAACAGCGTCTCTGCGACATTGCACTCTGCCGGGTTTTCGGCCTTGTGTTCTGAAGCAGACGAAATTTTAACGATGGAGTCTATGATCTACTTCCGGTCTCTTTCCTCTCAAAAGACGATCTAGAAAACAAGATGCTAAAAGTACAGAATCCATCAACTTTTTTTTCTATCACACACACACACACACAACACAACAAACTGAGTAACATCCAAGACAAAGGGGGAAGGGGAGGGGGGCAATCTGCTTCATACTCATAAAGAGGGGGGAAAGTGTAGTAATGATTGGTTACTGTAGAGTCCTAAATCGGGTGGTTCCGTTATGACTCAAGAACAAACAAAAGTTTAATAAAAACAAAAAGTTAGGGGGGGGGCGTCTTTCTGCTTTCCATCTGGTCAATCAGTTTCAACTCGAACCGTTGGCAACGCCAACAAGAAAACAAAACAAAAACAAAAGCAAAATGGCACTCAAAAACTGACGATAGAGAGAAAAAAAATTGTTGGGGCAGGGGAATAGAAATGAGGGAAGAAAGGATCGAGGAAAAGGATAAAAAATTTATTAAGTCAAGAAAAGTTAAAAAGAACTTGGAAGGCGCACACTGAACTGATAAGCAGTTCCTGACAAAAGGATTTTCGCCGAGAACACAGCTTTTCTTGTTTTCGGTTTGGTTTTGCTGTTGTTGGTGTTGGGTGGTGGTGGTGGTGGTGGTGGTGGTGTTTTTGACAGGATCGAGAGAAAAACATACAACAGAGGGAGCGCGTATTTTTTTACAAGTCAAAATTCTTGATACAATTTAACAGGGGATCGTCAGTTGGGCAACAGCTAGGTCGGTCAGCTTGAAAATCTGACAAACGACTCATTTTGCATTTCGCAGAGACGCTGTTTATTTCTTGTGATTGGATTGCTTTTGATTATCTTGTGCCATGCTGCTGAGCCAGAAAACGACTCTACACACTTCTACAAAGCTGTTTTAAAATCCAAGATACTGGCGTTATTTGTACAGACACAGATTCAATCAATAAAACACTTCAGTGCCCTCAACACAACAGACTCGACACACAAAAAAATTAAGAAAAGAAAAAAACAAAAAAAACAAAAGCAAACAACAACAAAATATTTCAAACCCTAGAGTGACACACCGGGAAACAAAATGACGATAAAAAAAATCCTTGACATATCCATTACCCTTTTGTTGTCGTTTTTTCTATAGCTTTAATTATCATTTGCTGCCAGACACTTGGGTGTTGTGTCTTATTGTTGCTTGTATTAGCTTTAATTATCTCTTCAGTTTTGCAATATTTTAATGTGGTAATAAAAATTACTGTAGTGCTCTTTTTACCATTATCGTTTTATCACTGAGGTGGGATGGCTTTCATTTATTAGGTTTTAGTTCCTTTTGATAACGGTTAGAATAGTGCAAATGATCACTGATGTATCAAAGTGGGTTTTTTTTTTACCAATCTTATTTGTCAGCGTCGGTTTTGTCATAAACGATGAAATAATTAAAAAGAGCATTGTATACAATTCAGTTAAAAGCAGGTCAAATTCAGCAAGTTCTAGTTTTTGCTGTAAATTCGTTTTTTCTTTTAAGAAGGAAAAGGGGGTTGGCTGATTTTTTTTTGTCTGTTTATTTCTGTTTTTTTTCTTTGTTTGTTCTTGAAAACTCATAGGCCTAGTTTGAATTGAACAAAAAGGGTAGGCCTACCATTCCGAGTAACTTATGTTCTCATGATTCAGTATATTTATTCAAACCCATGATTGATTCAAACAAATGCAAATCGTCACTTGACAAAAGGATTTTGCCCTTTTGTTTTTTGTTTTTGTTTTTGCTTTGAATTGTCCTTATAGATAATAAAAGCTGCCGTCTACCTGCTTCTGTTCTTTGGGATGTAGCTTCGACATACAGAGAAAACGAAAATAGCAAAATAGCCTACTTCAACTTTTCAGGGATCGAGATTTCATTAGATAGGACAAGTCACATGATCAAACATGGCAGCTTCCAAAACAAGTGAGTTGAGACCGTAGCAAACAAAATTGGTCAGCAGAATGTTACCATGTATACATTTACCCCAACCAGTGGCCTACGCAAGGGGTTATTGATCGAGTTGATTTTTTGTTGATTATTGCTTGTAACAAATGTGCTAGTGCAGTAAGTAGGCTGTGAGCTCCTGCTAAAAAAAATCGGACAAGGGAAATAACTCTGTATATTTATGACACGCTGCCGTGTTGGCAAGAAGTTAATGCCTTCCACCTGGATCTGGCGCACAAGATGTTTTAAATAATAGGTTATATATATAAAACACTTAATTTCACTTTTATTTCTCGTCTAAGCCTAATATCACTATGAGCATGAGTGACGAGTCGTTTAAATTGAAGAAAACACACACAACACACACACACACACACACACACACACACACACACACACGTGTACACACCTTTCATTACATTGGGAGGGGGGGGGTTGAAGGCAGGGAGAAAGGAGCGGAATATTGGGATGGAAGATGAGGAAAATATCAGTGAAAAAAAGTGCCCCTTGAGTTACATTAAATTGAGAATAAAAGTGCATTTCATGAATACAGAGTGTGCCTATTAATAACTAATATACTAATATTCAACATTTTATCATTCATTCCTGCTTGTAAATTGGTATGCACTACTTTCTAATTCTCGTGCTCATTGTAGCCTACAAAGCTACATGCAGACATTTGACTGTACAGATTCAGAAACATGTGTTAATGATTCAAGTACACTTGTACACAAGTAAATAGCATGCATATTATATATGAATACATATGTGAGCATTTAAATTAAATCACACACACACACACTTATTCCACACAAACACACACACACACACACACACACTTTTCACCATTTTCCCCTTTAATTCTAGTTTTATTCATTCATTTTCTTTTTGTTTATATATATATATATATTATATTATATATATATATATATATATATATATATATATATACATACATGTGTGACATTCTCTCCAGCCATAGCGACCTTGCTAAACCCCAGCGACAACGGCCCGGATGTTCTCGTGATGCACATCCTACCTCTCTCTCTCTTTCCACCATTTTTTTCTTTAATTCTAGTTTTCATTCATTCATTTTCTTTCTTTTTTTGTATATTATATGTATATATCTATATCTATATATTATATATTGTATATATCTATATCTATATGTATATCTATATCTATATGTATATATACATACATACATATATACATACATGTGTGACATTCTTTTCCAGCCATAGCCACCTTGCTAAACCCCAGTGACAGCGCCCCCAGTGTTCCTGTGGTGCACATCCTACCTCCCAGCAGCACCACCACCTCCCCCACCCCTGTGCCCGTCTTCGTCCCCTCCCTCAGCCCGACCCCTGACCCCTGTGGAGACTCAGTGCTGCAGCCGGCCATCTTCTCCCCCACAGCGCCACTATCCCTGGCATTCGCTCAGCCTGTCAGGGGTAGGGAAAGAGTCTGGGGGAAGGGGAAGGACTTGGAGAGTTTGCTGGAAGAACTGTCGCTGCCTTCGGAGGACGCTCTCTTCGCGTTTGTTGGGGACGGTTTCAGGTCCGCGTTGCAGTGTGGGGAAGGTTGTTTTCAGGTTGGTTTTTTTGAGGGGTGTGGGTTTGTGGTTTTTTGTTTGGGGTTGTTTGGGTTTTTTTTTATGATAATGATACTTAGCTCTACTCAACCTCCACCTTTAAACAAGAGAAGGCAGTTTTCATGCTGGAAGAATGAACTTTTTTTTTTCTCTTTTTTTTTACACGCATACATACTGGTGTTGTGTTTAGACGTCATTCCCAGAGTCGTAGTGTAGCTTCTTTAATGGTGGGTGAAAACAGTTCATTATGCAAAATCTTGGCCTTGGTTAACCTCAGAGTTCTAGCCTAGGAATGAAAAAAGAAATTATATATTGGATATTTGGGGGTTTATGTTCATGCACACACATTTATCTTGTTTCTGAAAATAAGTACTTGACCAGCCTTGGGTAATGGTTGGTAGACAGGAAATATGCAAATTGCTTCTCATTTACTGGTAGAACTTTTTCCATATTGCTGAAAGTACTCTCATTTATTTTCTTAACTTCAAGCTAAAGGTGATCTTTAAGCCAAAATGGGATTATTACTACTCTTACCTCCTTGTCCAAGCTCCCCCCTCCCCCATTCCTTCTCATTCCTCATCATCCTCTTGATCAGTTTGTTCTCCTGTCACTACAATCATACCTGCAGATAAAAAGGATTTTAAGCTAACCATACCTTTCATCCACTCGTTTATGTCAACAGCAGCAGACTCTGGAAGAGGTGACACAGAAGATATCACTGATGTCAGAGAGATGGAGGGCAGGTGGACTGTCTCCAACAGTCAAATGTCACCTGGGATGTTTAGTTGCAGGTGAGAAGCGATATATGATATCCTCATAACCTTCATGGAGCGCATCAATATTTTTTTTGGTTTATCACCCTGCTTTATTCCATCTTTTCAGGAACTGTTCAAAGTTGCTTTTCCCACTGTCCTCTTGCCTGTTCTCATCTCTCACCATCACTGAGTTTGATGTTAGTTGCCACACCTAATGACACCAACATGATCTTCCTTCTCCTATTGTTCTGGTCTTTGCTGGCCCTGCTGTCTTCATGGATTTTCATGCCCAGAATAAAGTCTTCCTTTTTCTCTCGTTCTAACCCCCTTATGGCCTGAGCATTCAGTAATTATCTCCCCTGACCTCTCCTCCCAAATTTGTTCATGCTGACTGATACATAGCGTATATGGTTTTGAGTGGAGCAAAATACCTGTATGTGTGTGTGTGTGTGTGTGGTGTGTGTGTGTGTGTGTGTGTGTGTGTGTGGTGTGTGTGTGTGTGTTTTCAAAGTAATAATTGTTACATTATTTTAGTTTGTGTGTGTGTGTGCGTGCATGCATTTGTTTATGCATGCATGTGTGTATTCTTTGATAATAAGCACTTTTGCATACATATTACTTAGCTTGCATGTAGATACATAAAATACAGGTAGCTCCTCTGCACAGTTACTACTCAGACATGATAGTGATGAAGCAATACAGGTTCAGAAGATGCTGTGCTCTGTGTGCAGCCCTGAAGGAACATCACCTGGAAGAAGCTCAGGAACTACAGCAGTCATTGATGGCAGAACATAGCAGTGAGGTAAATGGGGTGGGTTTGGGTGTTTTGTTGTTTTTTTTCTTTCTTGATCTTTCACTGCATTCATTTTCTATTGCAGTAATATATGTTCAGCCTAAACTTCTGTCCAGGAAGATCTTAAACTTTTTCATCTTGTCTCCTTTTTCCCCTGCTTCAGTTTAGTTAATACTGAGCACAGCCACACACAGTTTACAGTTTGGCTCCAATAAATCTGGACGTCAAGTATATGATAGCTATACTCTTTTCCACACAGTCAATATACTTGTGACGGGTACCAGTTTCCAGTGTTTTTGTTTTGTTTTTTTTACACATTTTTTCATCTGAACTGGTAGAACACCAGTATCTATATGTAAGCATGAACTTTTTTGGTAATTTAAAAAAAAAAAAAAAAATTGTGTAAACATGAACCTTGCTTTGCACTTGTTTTCAGGTGAGTGAGTGGATCGTGGGTGTACAACAAATCCTTCAGGTGCTTCAGACCAGAGACTCTAGACCAGCAGTCTGCCGACAGGAAGCACTGGGACAGTGTCAAACAGATGCCTCTGACACACGCACAACGGTTCAGAACAGTGTGGCCTCCACTACCTCAGAATGTGAGAAGCTTGAGTCAGGAACCTCACCTGGCCAGAACATGAGTTTATCTACAGAAGGAAGCAGATGACCCTGGATATGAACTGTGCATTGAAAATGACCTCTTTTTTCTTTCATCTCTCCGTCCTTGATCTGAAGTTTGTGTTATACGTTTCTCTGCAAGTTGGTGATGGGTGGTAAGTTTGGTCTTTGCAGGTTTGGTGGTGGGTGGGCGTTGTGTTTAATGGTGAATGCCGAAGCAAGTGAACAAAATTGTTTTTCTTTTGGATTTTCTACTTCTTTGCAAAATGGAAATGTTTTGTTTAAATCGTTTTGTCATTATGTCCGGAGATTTTGTCTATGTACAGTATTATACAGTTTTGAGATGCACAGGGTAGTAACTGGTGAGAGTTACAGCTTATTGGTTTTATTGGGTTTTATTACTGTTTTTATTTTTGTGTGGATTGGTTGATATGTTCTTTTGTTGTTGTGTTTTTCCCTTATTCCCTCCCAATTGTTAAACCTTGGGCATATGGGTTAATGAATATAATAAATCTGAAAATTTTTGTTCTAATGAGGTGTATGGTATTGGAAACTGTTCATTGCTTTCACATATCAAAATTAATCGGAACAAAAGATGTGACATTCAACTGTGTTTAGTATTCATGCAGAAAGAACATACATGCGTACATTCATACTCATCTTGGTGGTGGAAAGCCCTTGGGTTTATGACAAACGGCAATCAATTGGAGAAAACTTTGTAGATCTATATATACATATATATGTATACACTGATGACATAAGATTTGTCACTTTCCATGATTAGGTAAAAGAATGTGGTGCAGTTGTAAGCAGGGTATGATTAATTACCAACTGTATCACTGAAGTCATAATGCGGCTACCATAATGGTGGGAAGAGAAAAATAAATGGTACCATATGCAAAAATATCACCATTGGTGAACTTAGAAGCTCATGAACTACGGAGCTCTAACCAGGGATCAAAGGAAAAAAATCCTGTGTCCCTTTTTAAGGAGATGAGACCATCTGTGGCTGGTGGTATGGATGACACAAACATACTCAGCATGCTTCCTGCCACCTGGAGAAGGATGGCCTCCCCAGGTTCTACTGGCCCATGACACTAGGTTTTAAAAAATCTGTTTCGTGTTTTAACAACCAACCCACAAGATGGCGAGGAAGAAGTCAAGATATATTAAGCCACTGCATTATTTTTTTTAAAGGCACTTTTGTTGTTGACGTATTTACCTCTAATGGATCTCATTCTGTATATCATGTATGTTGGGGTGTTTTTGTTTGTTTTTTGTTAAACTGAATTGTTAGGTTAAATTTTTTTTTTAAGATATGCATGTTTGAATGTGTGTGGTGTGTGTGTGTGTGTGTGTGTGTGTGGTGTTGTGTGTGGTGTGTGTGTATGTTGCGTGTGTGTGTGTGTGTAAGAGAGAAGAGAGAGAGAGAGAAGAGAGAGAGAGAGGAGAGAGAGAGAGAGAGAGAGAGAGAGAGAGAGAGAGAGAGATTTGAAATTATATCTTACAATGTCATAAAGTTTATATTTAATAGCTCTGATGTCTCATATAATGTTTTTATAATATAAATATGCTCTGATGTCTCTTACGTTTGTCACAGATCTTATCTTACTGACAATTCATCTTACATAGGGGTCTTTTTACCCAGCGTTTGTCTTATGCAAAAAGCAAGGTCTCACCATAACATTTTGATGTTGGTATTGACCACTTTTATACAGTGCCATCCAAACAATTTATATTTTTGTAAGTTCTTATCACTGTTTGTATTAACTGTCCCAAGCTTTCTGTGGGGCTACTATAGCAAAAAGTGTGCATGTCTATCAGATTTTGATTTGTAATGTTTTTTTGGTAGTAAAAACAGGCCACAGTTTTTCAGAGTTGAAGAGTTGGTATTTATGAATAAGCGGAGCTCACTGCCAGAGATATGTGACTTCAGCTTCACTTATCTGTTTTGTGCAGTATGTTTTTCCTGTCACCGGTAATGGGTGGTAGTCGGCTAAAATGTTTTTTTAGAAAGAAAAAAAAAATCATTTTATTAACCTGATCTCAATTTCGTATAATTTCAAGGCAAGTCATTTGTGAATTATTAGTTTTGAACGTTTTGTCTTGGGTGTCGTGATAATTCCTAAAAGTACATTCTAGTCATTAATTGATGGGTCAGGTGTGAAGTGATAGAAGTGGTACCTGGAGAGAGGGATGGGGTCAGCCAGGTTCAACTTTACCAAAGACACACCACCTGAAAGAGCTAGTGGTCAGAACATTGCGCTCGCAATTTGACGACCCGGGTTCGATACTTGCAGAGGAATTTTTCTCCTGGAGTTAACATCAGTGCCGACTCCACTCTCTCCAAAAGTCTTCAGATGATACTATAAACCGATGGCCCCGTGTGCGAACACACGCAAAACATCTTGCGCACACGTTAAAGCTGTTCCGCTTTTTTGTAAGAGTAGGCCATTGTGTGCCAGTGGGAACAGATGACAAGATTTACAAAACTGCATAACCACGGGGACTGGATGTAAAAAAGTATCGAGTGCTTATTCCATTATCCTTGATAGTAAAAAAAAAAAAAAAAAAAAAAAAAAAAGAATAAATAAAAGTCAGTGCAGTTCCCCAGAAACTCTTAAGGAGTTAGGGGAGAATTCAGGTTGTGATTAGTACAGGGGCCCGGGGAATTCCCTGCATGGGTGTATTGGGTTTATCTTCACTCTTTCAGTACAAATAGCATCCCTCCCACCTTCTGGAAATTCTGTGCGAGAAATTTCCACTTTTCTATCTCTCTCTTTGTTTCTGTCTATCTCCTTATCTTTCTATTATCTCTCTTGGTTATTTTTCACCTTCCCAGTTCCACTCTCCTTCCAGTTTTTCAAGAAACTCTCAAACAATATTCTGTTTTCATTATATGACACTACCTGTGTGTTTTTTGTTGTTGTTGTTGTTCTGGCGACCAGGTAGTGATACTTACACACTGGGGTGGGCACAGGATATATCCATTCTACAGTGGTATTTGCCCTCGTGGCACTTTTTATGCATATTTTTGTACTTTAACACTGTAAAAAATTTTTTTTTTATATTTTTGTAATCTGGGGATGCTAATGCTAAAAATTAAGTGTAAAGGCTCAGCATAGTCTGGTTTATTAGCCACAAGGAATGAAATGAGTTAGGTATTGTATCATTTAATGTTGTTTTTTTCTCCTCAGATGGACGGTTTTAGATATTTGAAAGTATTGGGTGTTGGTTTTGAACCTGAAGTTGAAAGTTACTGGAGCCACTTAAAGTGAATGAGGTGACAGGCCTGATATGGCTTTCGTGGTCGGTGAGGCTATAAAAAATTTATGGTATGGTATGGTATGGTATGGTATGGTATGGTATGGTTGTTGTTCATCTTCAGCATCACTGTGGTTGGGTAAATTTGTCTTTAGTCCGAGTCATGGCTGTGGTACAGATTAAATAAAAAGTTTATATTTTAAAAACAACTGGATGTATTAACGTTTGTTTTTTGTGCTGTGTGTGTGTGTGTGGGGGGGGGGGGGGGGGGGTGCTCGTGTGCATGCACACACATGTTCTCTATCTCTGTCTCAGCGCAAGTGAACAATGTACTTAAATAATGGTATGTGGCGTCACTTGTTATAGTCGCAACACAATTGTGTGCATAAACTTCAGGCTGAAGTCTGTGCATTGTTAAGTTTTAAAAAGTTAGTCTGTCCCAAGCCTAAGGCTCATCAGTCTGGTGCTTATCCCGGTTTCTGTGGCGATAAGCGACTGAGAGTCATAGACTCCCCCTGGATAGGATGCCAGTCTATCGCAGGGTTAACCCCCAACACAAGTTTGGTACCCCTTTTACACCTGGGTGGGGTGAGAAAATAGCCGTAAAGTGCCTTTTCCAAGGGCACAACGCCATAGCCGAAAGCTGGGATCGAACCCGCAACCTTTAGATTACGAGTCCATTGCCCTAACCACTAGACTACAGCGGCGGCGCATTTGTATTGTATTGTATTGTATTGCATTGCATTGCATTGTATTGTATTGAATTGTATACCTCTCTAAGTCACGGCAGATTCTCTCTGTGAAATTCGGGCTGCTCTCCCTGTGGAGAGCGCATTGCCACAAGAGCAGCACCACCCTTTTTTTTTTCTTTTTCCTGTATGCAACTGTATTTCTTTTCCTATCAGAGTGGCTTTTTTCTACAATTTTGCCAGAAACATCTCCCTTACTGTGGGTTCTTTTACATGCACTAAATAATTGTATATCACACAGGACCTTGATTTATTGACTCATCTGAAAGACTTGCACCCAGACCACCACTCACGGTCTAGATGGATGGGGAAAAAGTTTCTGGCCCAAACAGGGATTGAACCAGCAACACTTCAGACTGGACCTTTAGCTTTCTAGGCAGGTGCACTACCTCAGACCACCGATCCATGCATATCAACCAGTAAAAAAATATCGTGATCGGCATGCTCTGTGACTACACTTCCTCATGAACAGTGGTAAGTTTTTTGTTGGCAGTTCAGGGCAAAAAAAAGGGGGGGATTATTTATTTATTTATTATCTTTTATCGGGTACGGAATAGCAAACTGTGCTTTTTTCATCCGGTCCGTGTGTATGCGTTTTGTAAATATTGTCATCTGTTCCACGGCACCGATGGCCTACTCTTACGAAAAGCGGAACAGGATTTAACGGTGCGCAAGATGTTCTGCGTGCGTTCGCAACGGGCCTGGTTAAGTTCATCGAAGGACTTTTGGAGAGTGGAGTCAGCACTGATGTTACTCGGATGGAGAGGGAGGAAGTATGTGTGTTAATAGGTAGTAGTTATTTGGCCTCTGTGCAGACATCTGTGTGACACATGGAAAGACAAAGGGGAGAAGGCAACAGTTCTTTTTTTTATCATAAGTTCTTTCAGGCTGAAATCTGATCTTTCAGTGGTCCCATGACTGGGGATACGAGAGAGAGAGAGAGAGGAGAGAGAGGGAGAGAGAGAGAGAGAAGAGAGAGAGAGAGAGAGATGTTTATGGTAGTTCGGGGAGTAGAGTTAGTGAATGTGTATATGTCATTTGTACTCTGTGTCGTTTTTAATGGTTTTCCATACTTTTTTTTTTTTTTAAAGTTTTTGTTTTGATTGTGCACAATTACATTGTTCTCGCTGTCTGTGCTCTTCTTGGTGTGTGTGTTTGTGTGTGGCTTTTCTTGTTAGGTTTATGTTATGGTGTAGTGTACATTTGGTTGTGGATTGGGACTGAAAGACAAATGGATGCAAAATTCTTTATTTGTGTCATGCAGTGTATGCTTCCAGTGTCTGTTTTACAAGTTAGTATTGGATATATAATGAAGTAATAGTATATAATATAAGTATGATATATAATATATGAATAGTATAATAGAAGCCGCGTAGTAGTGGTTAGGGTGTTGGAGTAAGTTAAATGGTTGCTTATCTGGTTCGTCGTTTTTAATGGGTTTGTGCCCAAAAGGCACTTTTACGGTTATTTTCTCACCATCAGGTGCAAGGTGGTTGTGTTAAACTTGTGTTGGGGGTTAATGGATGATGGGTATTGTCGGGGGTGTTCTTGTATTGAGTGTGTGTGTAACGGGTTATGAGGACAAAGGTAGCAACTCTGATTGAGCTTGGTGTTGTATGCATCAAATTTATAATATATATTATATATATATATATATATATATATATATATATATATATATATATATATATATATATATTATATATATATTAGTTGTGTTGTGTGTGTGTGTGTGTGTGTGTTGTGTGAACTTTTCTTTGTTCTGTTTGCGTGTGTGGGTGGATTGTTGTTGATCCGGACATATGACAGAGGCAGATTACTAGGCTTTTATTGATTCTGTTATCCTTGCAAGTCAGTGCATGTATTGTTTTTTGAGTGAACTCAACATCTGGTGTGCATGTGTGTGTGTGTGTGTGTGTGTGTGTGTGTGTGTGTGTGTGTGTGTGTGTGTGTGTGTGTGTGTGTGTGTGTGTGTGGCGTGTGGGAGAGAGGAGAGAGAGAGAGAGAGAGAGAGAGAGAGAGAGAGAGAAGAGAGAGAGAGAGAGGAGGAGAGAGAGAGCATATTGAAAATGCTGTATTTCTCTATACTTGTAATGTATTTATGATAAGATTACAGAAAAAGGGAACACAAATGTCATCCAGAATGAAATCTCTTGTCAGTGACGCTCTCTCTCTCTCTCTCCTCTCTCTCTCTCTCTCTCTCTCTCTCTCTCTCTCTCTCTCTCTCTCTCTCTCCTCTCTCAAGGGCCGGATGAAAAAAAGTTATGTAATGCTTACTTACTCTGTTACCCTTGAAAATAAAGATTATCATTTCATTCATTCATTATTCATTCTCTCTCTCTCTCTCTCTCTCTCTCTCTCTCTCTCTCTCTCTCTCTCTCTCTCTCTCTCTCTCTCTCTCTCTCTCTCTCTCTCTCTCTGCTGCTGCTGTAAAAGAAAAGCTAAAGGCATGTGTTGACAGAGTATTTAATTTTTAACATGTACAAACTGCAAAAGTTTTTTTTTGTTCCTAAACAAGCTACATAGAACAACATTCACAGAATACAAGTGGTTGAAAAAAAACAAACAAACAAAAGCATAACAACAAGCACTTTTACTGGAGAAGAACACCATTAAAAAAAATCAAATCCCATTATTTTGGAAATATATCCCAAAAAAAATTGACATCTAACAAAAAGAAAAGGATAATTGAAATCTAGGTATAGCATTATATCAGCCACTTTCCCAACCTTTCATGTTAAATGTTAAAAGAACCCCTCATCCTCACCACTTCTATGCCATTATTTAGTATACCCCCCCCCCTCCAAATAGTCCCTGTCCTTCCTAACTTTACTCACCATCTTTCTTCCCCTGGACCCCCTCCCCCTTTATCCTTTTTTTCTCCCTTTAATTAGAAAAAAAATGAAGTAAAAACTACAACACCAAGAACATTCATGGCGTAACACTGGGGAGGGTTTGGGTATAAAGACAGTTCTGTGATCCATTTCTTTTGAAGTAATGTCAAAGAATTAAACATAACATTTATACAGTAACACCTGAAACAATGTTTTCAGTGAAGGAAAAAAGGATGAGAAAAAAAGATGCTGCTGTTCAATAAATTGAGGCTCATATAAAAAGACCGAAAAATGTTTGTAATCAGTAAACTCAGGTACATATAAATTTAAAAAAAGTTTGTTTGATTACAAAGCCATATTAGCAATAAGAAAGGGGAAAAAAATCAGCAACAAAAGGTAACATTTGAGAACACAATGTAAAATAAATGAAAAAAAACAACAACTCAACTACACAAGTGAAGACCCAGAGATAAACAAAGTTACTGAATTAAGGTAAAAATTACTAACAAAAAAAGAAATAAAGAAAGCCATAAACTTAAACATAAAAATAAAAAATCATTAAAAAATAATGAAAAAATTGTATTCAGAAACAACATTATCAAAAATGCATCCACTTTTATGAAAATGTGATTTTCACACAAAAGGCTGGAAAATACACTTGACTCTGAACTGTTCATCCTTATTATATAAAAAGTCTGGGGAAACTCATACAAGTACGCCAATTTCAGAGTATGAGAGTGCCTTCAATTTACAAGTGCAGCAAATGAAAACTAGCATTAAGTACTTGCAATGAACAAAAGGGAATCAGAGCATGACTTGCTTTCTCACAGAAACTGTGTGCACACAATTTTGATTCAGTGAACATTACTTTCCAGTCAATATTTTTGTCATTTGATTTAGTTAACAGAAAGAATGGCACAGTCAAAGTGACAAAGGGGAGATTAATGTACATAATAAAACACACTTCAACAAAATCTCAAACATGTTGAAAACTGAATGAATGTACCGTATAAAAATCTCCACACCGAATAATGTAGTGGTAGAACAAAAAGATATATTAGTAAAACATATTGAAAATGAAATCTCATCAAACAAGTTGAAAAATGAGTAAATGGCTCACTTTAAATGAGCATAAAATCTCCACCCTACAGCAACAGGGTGGTGGTTGAACTAAAAGATGTACTGACAAGCACATATGATGACCGTTTATCATTGATTATCTATCCTGATTACCGCCATCAAAGAAATGATCATGATGAAAACTGACTCAAAAAGAAAAAAGTCAAAGGCTACAAATGAAAGCAGCACTAAAAATGCTGTGTAAGAATATGCTAGACCATTACACTCACAGTTAGTGATTTCTGTTCTAGGATTCCACTCATTACAGGACAACGACCAAGTCCTGCTGTCATGCAGGTGTCCACATACACAGTGAACAGATGTAAGATAATTATTGCAGCTATTCCAAATGCTTGCTATAGAGACAGGAGGTCTAAATGTAATCTACATGAGAATGAAAAGCTGGAGTATACATGCATAAATCACAGTGATGGAATTTTTTTTAAATGAAGATGATTTTTTTTTCATATGACAGTACAGTCATTTGAAAAAAGGGGAAGGTTTTGCCAGCACACATAGAAATGGACTTTAAAAAATCACTAAAGCTGGGGTTTATAATGTACAAACAAATGACATTTCATAGTGTAGAATCCTGTTTTAAAAATATATAATAAAATGATGGAAATTCGAAAAATGAATAACATATGTGCACTTGACAATCTCTTCCATTTTCTGAACCAAATCCACCTAATTCACTTACCTCCATCCAGTCAGAAAACACCTCTCAGACAATAAACCCACTCTCTTTCTCTGAAAAGCCAACTGTAAAAGATTCTGATGAACAGCATTCAGCATGAAGTCTTTCGATGAACCCTTACTTGTTAAGTGGCTGCACAACTTCTCTATGACAGAAATACCAACCAGCAGATCTTGTGGGCATTTCTGATAGAAACGAACAGAAGATAGCTGGAAGATAATTTCAATAAGCTGAAATGGGCAAGCCTTCACGAATCATGTAACTCTGACCCTGCCTTGTGCGCAGACTAATACCTCTTCACCTCTGGGGTTTGCAAGAACAGTTGATGGGGCTATATATATTCTAACTGGATAATGTCTTGCACAACAGACCACTGATGAGTGATGAATGAATGCGTTTCCAAACAGCATTTTGGATGATGTGCGTGCTGCCTGAACTGATAAGGCACATGAAGTGGTCTTCCTCTCTTCTGCTTTACCCAGCAAGACATCTGGAGGTTCACTGTTGGTAAGACTTTTCCTTGTTGAACCTTCAAGTGTTGAACCTCCTCCATCTTCCACCAACCCCACCCTGTGACATGGTCTGAGCATCCTGGGGTCCATCCTGCTGTTTGTCCATCACTTCCTGATCCAGGATGCAAGTCCAGAGAGACTGTAGAGCACACTGATGCTGTGGGAGAATATACTAGAGAATGTTTATTTATCTATGTATTTATTTATGTATTTATTTATTCTTTTAAATGAACAATAAGGGAATAAGCACTCATGTGCTTTTTTTTTTTTTTTTTTTTTTTTTTTACATCCATTTACTTGAAGTATCCCAAGCATGGGAGTGACTTTCAAGTTGATTGAAATGGTCCAAGTTATAAAAAACAGGACCATGACTATTATTGCAAAATTTAAGCCATAACAAAACTTGTGTCTTTAATTAAAGAACTTCATGGCAAAAGAGCCACAAACAGATTAAAAACATCCCTAGTTTTGTTTACATTTTCAGGTTTCTTCCCCTTATACATACCTGCCAAGAGTCATGGTTTCAAGGCTTCAGGTTTTGTATCAATTTTTTTTTTTAAACTTTGGTTTCTTCATACCATTGGTAGGAAGAAAGGTTACAAGAGATAAACTCTTTACATTGTATATGTTCCCATTTTGAAGGCTACAAAGGAAATTCCTGATCTTATCAAAACAATATGAACATGACTTTCCACATTAACCTTTAACACTCCATCTTGAAATTTTTACTCAGCATGAAATCCTCAGTGTGTGTGTGTGTGTGTGTGTGTGTGTGTGTGTGTGTGTGTGTGTGTGTGTGTGTGTGTGTGAAAAGAATATAATAATTATACATAGTATTGGGGAAAATGATGATAATGGCAGAACTTTGTAAAACAAAGTACAAGGGAAGAAAAGTTCCCATACATACACATACAAAATTGGAAGTTCCTCAAATGAGCAATTGTAAACAAAACTTTAAACAAAACTTGATCAGAATTACTGAGTCTCCTCAACTGAGCATACAACTTAAAACTGATCAGAATCAATGTGCCTTGTTTCTGTGTGAAGTCTCGCAAATTCTCCTGAGTTGTTGCTGACTACAATATCTTTGGTTTGAAAATAAAATGTGGTCAATTTAGGTGATAAGACAAAATATGTTGGCGACTATTAGGCAAACAAAGTAAGAACAAAAAGAATTGTTCAATGAAAACATATGTAAATAAATGATCTACAAAATCTTTTCTAGAGACAGATACTATGAAAAAGTGTTGATGAATAATATTCCTGTTTAATATCAATGATATCAAATCCTTTTGTGATTATACACAACTTATGCCCCTATGAGCCCTTTCAAAAAAAAAAAAGTTGTATATAAAATGACCAATTCTTTGTTTCAATTCACACTTTTAAAAAAAATCAAAAGACACAACAAATCATAAAAACACAATTTCTGATTTCAATAAACAGCGTCAACAATCATCAATCTTCATTTGATTAATTAAATCAGTTTCCACCTGATTAAACAAAAGCTACAAGTTAGTGAGTGTCTATTTACCGCAATCAAAACATAAAATGGTGCTTTCAATCAGTTCAACTGCTTAGGGTGCTTCACAATCTACCAAAGCTATACACAGCCAGTGAAACAACTGGAAAATATCTACATAAATGCGGACTACTCAATTATTCATATAGTCGCTCAGTTCTTTCCATCCTTTTATCTCTCTCTCTCTCTCTCCCACTAATCTCAGTTTCTCTCACATAGCTGTACACTTGTGTCACACACACACACACACACACACACACACACACACACCACACACACACACACACACACACACACACACACACACACACACGGGCGCACATACACACATACACACATACTCTCTGTCTCTGTCTCTCTCAAACTGTGTGCAAGTTTGACAATTCATAAAATGTGGGCATCTATGAACAGACTCTGAAAGATAAAGCTTTAACTGAACTGGAACACTTTAATTAAGGACACTGTGCGACATGCTATCAAAGAAACTGTGCTTACAAATGAACTCAAAAAAAACCCCACCAAAAAACACCTTACCTCTTTCCTTGGCATGGATAATTTATGTGATAATGGTATGCAGTGGAGTTAGGTGAACATGATAGTGATGTTAAAACTTGTTCCCTTTTTTCCTAAATCAAAGCTGATCATCACAAAAGCCAGATGTAGAAAACCACAGGAAAGCTAGAACTGTATTTGTAGACTAGAGGAGTCTTGACTAGATCTAAACAATTCCATTGAAACTGCATTGTTAAATGTACCTCTGTTTGCTGCCAGTCATGATCAGCTTGTTAAAGATTGCACTGTGTTTCTTTACTTGTCAGTATCTTCTGTTGTTGATGTAATTTACCATCACAATAAAGACACCTTCAGTCTTCACTAAAAACATAACAGTGCATACACTAACTAAATGCTGGATGTTTTCAAGTCATCAACTTTATTGCAAATGCCTGGTTTACTCTTCCATAAAAGAGAACAGGAATTTTTTTTTAACTTAATGTGTGCACAATAAGATGTATATGCTTGGGCTTGCATATCCATTTAGGTCTTGGTAAGTCTCACCCTAAGTCTTTCAATAAAAAAAAAAAAAACTTGAAACACAGCACGTGTGCTGTACATATTATATGTAAGGACCATTCTTTTTGCTCATCTTGAAATTTTCCATGTTTGTGGTGCACCAATAAAGAGGGAGATGAAGAGAAGATAAGGAAAGAGAGATAGAGACAGACAAAGAGAAAAAGAACAAACTTTTGAGCTACAAGGTGCAACAGAATGCATGCAAGGATTGGACACTTCAACCTTTTCAGAAACCCCTCTGAGCAAGGCCAAAAAATGATGTAATTTTGACCAGCCAAAATACTGTCATTATCTCTTGAGACACACAGATCCTTGTTACAACAATGTACAATGGCTTGTCACTCCATCTTCTGAAATCTTGGTGAAACTAGCACTTTGTTCATTTGCCTTCTTCTCTATAAGAATGTGGTTTTTAAGTGAATCAAGTCAATATGTTTGCCTAGATTTGTTTCTGTTTTGAGTATTAATTTGTGTCTTTGTTTCTTTCCAAAATTTAGTTGGTTTGTTTGAAGGACACAACTGTCTACAGAGATTTGAAATAAAATCTTTAGTTAAAGAAGTAAGGGAATAATTTTTAGTTGTTGTTTTAGGTTGAGAGGTAGGGGAGTTGTGTTGTTGTTGTTGCTTCAGGAAAAAAAAAAGTTGATTTCTTTCTGTCTCTTACAAAAATAGTCAAACACAACAACACACACACAACACACACACACACACACACACACACACACACACACACACACACACACACACACACACACCACACACACACACACACACACACACTGCACACACATACACACACATGCACACACACTGCACACCACCTCACACACACACACACCACACACACACACACACACACACACACACACACCACACACACACACACACAGACAGAAACACTTGAACTTCACTCAAACCAAAAAAACAGAAGCAAAATGTAGGTATGTACATAAATCTCAATCAAAGTCAATGAAGAAAGGAAGAGAAGCTTCGAGCTGTGTTCTGTGTGGACACAAGAAGCTTTGGTGTGGCAGGATCTACAACTTCATCCTACACATCTAGGGGAGGACTGGACATGACACAGGCTGGACTGATGATGACACACACTGTGGGAGACAGGGAAGGGTCTCGAAGCCAAGCCATTTATCATCTCCCTTTTCTGACACTCTTTGTTAGGTCTAAAAATAGCTTAGGTTTGATTTTTTGAAAAAAAGTTTAGATGTTTGCTTTGGCTAGATTTCTTAGTTGACATTTAGGAGAGTGATTGAAAAGATACATAATTTTTTTTGTTTCGCCCTGTGAGACCTGATCTAACCTTTTTAAAACTTCAATTATCAATAATGTTTGACTTCTGCAGTTTTGTTATTGATCCCCACTCTTGATCTTTTAAACACACATTTGCCTACATTTTACATACATTTGGCGACACACAAACACACTCACCTTATCTCTCTCTTTCCAACCACACACACACACACACACACACACACTAAATAGAGCAGCCTGAATTTTAAGCAGAATAACCTGCCATAACAAGTTCCTGTATGTACATACAAACATAGCATGTTTATTTTTTTACCATTTAAAAATAACATCAAATAAAAGTTTCCCAATTGTCTTTTCTGAATCTGTCCTTTCTTAAAGAGAAAGATGATGGAAGGGTAATTAAATCTATGACCCAGTAAGGGAATAAAGACATACATACATACATACATACATACATACATACATACATACATACATACATACATACATACATACATACATACATACATACATACATACATACATACATACATACATACATACATACATACATACATACATACATACATACATGATCTTGACAAAAACTCCATGCAATTTTCTTGATAGGGTCAAATTATCACTTTTTATCATGCTGTTGCCTTTGAAATGATGGTCAGAGACATTTAAAACCTCTCATTTAAATCCAAGCTGTTTTAGTTTTGGATGACCATAAAATATCTTTTGAGGCAGTGGTTTTAGGTTATTTCCCCCTGAAACACCCTAAACTAGTATTTGTCAAGTAGTCATTGACAATATTGCATTTGTTAAAACATTCATGTACAGCTTTCATTCTTGCTCTAAGCACTAGTTTTACAGCACAATACCATGTAAAGTTTACAGGAAATCATAACCCTAAAATCTTCTAGAGTGAAAAGGAAAAAGATGAAACTTCCTGTTCATGATGAAACAGATGAAAACATTCTCTATGTCTTGAGTTCAGCATAGATGTTTGCACCACAAAATTTACCCATTTGATCTGATCATACTCTTGTCCTCCAACACTGAAAATTATGAAAATAATTTACAAGAAAAGTGGATTCCATTGATCATTTCAAGGTTACTCAATGGAATCTCTATGATTTACCACCTCAACACTTCTTTCAAGGACTATGCGTGATAAGAATAGAGGACAGCTGACATTAAGTGTAAAATAAAATTTAAAAAACTTAAATGTAGAATTGAACATGTACTTATAGGAACCCCCCAAAGCATTACCTCAGGTTGAAACAGTGCTTTGCACTGTTCACCACTATGCTAAACAAAAAAAAAAGAAGCATAAAGCTGTGAGGGAAAGCCATAAGTATGCATGACGCTATCACCCTCTCCACTCCCCCCCTCCACCCCCCATATATGTTATCAGTTTTTGCCCTTCAACCTTACTCTTGCTAATGGTGAAACATTTATCCTGTTTGCTGAATAACTGAAATTAATTTGGGAGAAAAATCAGTGTAAGTTAAAGTCAAGTTTAATTTCTTTCCACTGTGATAATCCCTACATGATCAACCACAGTGCACAAATCCAACATCACTCAGTCCAGAGTGCTAAATTTAGTATAAGTACTCCCCTTCCTTTTACCTAGCCCAAGTGTGGTCAGTTCCTGCTATAAACAGCACCAGCTGGCCCCCATCTGGGCTGGGATGGGGTGAAACAATTAGCCCTGGGAGGAGCTGAAAGTGGTAGAAACTATGCTGTGGTTTAGATTTGAATGTGGGTGCCCCCATTCTTAATGGGACTGTAGCTGAGCCATCCAGCTTGGAGTCTTTCAAATTTTCAGTCTGTGTGTTTTTCTAATCATCTTAGCCCACCCAACCTCCAGTGTGGGGGTGCATGTTTCAGTTTTGAACTCCTGTTCTATCAAGCTGTAAAAAAAAACACAACATGAACCACAAACCTTAATCTTCCTTCTGATACTGTTAGCCAGAAAAATACAGCAAACACAAACCCACCATATGATCTGAAAATTAAAAAAACAACAACAAGAACTACTAAACTTCAAAAGGAAATGTTAAACTCAAAGTCTTGGGTATTTGATGATGGATGCGCCATCCTAGGCTGAGACACAGACGACACAGTGGGTGGACCAGGTCGAGAGAGAGAGAGGCCAGGGGATGGGAACCAAAAAAACAGCTGCCATGGGGATTGCAATGTGAACCTTTGACCAAGCTGACCTCTGGCCCCACTTCTTCTTCCATCCTAAATATAGGCTCAAGGTCGTACATCAGTTCTGGGGGTTGGGGGTTAGTTAGTCCTCCTGTCCAACCATTGGCTGGCTGCTGGCTGTGCTGTCTGTGATTGGCGGCTGGAGGCCACGCCTACATGTTGGTGTCCAGCATGGCGTGTTTGGAGTTGTGGTCTTCGTCAGGTTCGTAGGTGCTGAGGGCGGTGAAGCGGTGGTCGTGCAGGTGGGCGATGTTGGCGCTCAGGCAGATGAGGAAATGCACCTGTTGGGTGGAAACACAACTTTATTGCATCAAAATTTCTCTGAAGTCAGAGTGCAGGTACCTACAGTAATGGTGGAGAGAAAAATTGTTGCATAAGCAGAAATTTCATGGTTGGTAAACTTTAGAGGTCTACAGTCAAGGAACAAAAAGAAATTATATCAAAACAGCATAGTAACAGCACATGATGTATGGCAACAAGCATAAAATTAAAAATGTACCTGTTTCCACATGATAACAATATTGAGGGTGGTTTTGTCATAAGGAATGCACTTGTTTTTATGTCATGACAACAAATACATCTTTTCTGTTGTTGTTGTTGTTGCTGTGTGTGTGTGCATGCGTGCGTGCGTGGGTGCATGCATGCGTGCGTGCGTGTGTAAGTGTGTGTGTGAGAATTTTTTTTTACATGAAGTTTCTTTGGAATGTTTAAACCAATATGAAATGTAGCTTTCTTGTGTGTTTTTGAGATGATTTGTATCAAAATGCCTTTCAGTATTGTTATTGCCTTTCATGGGATGATTAAAGCATCCTTGACTTGACTTGACTTGACTGACTCTTATGAGATTTGAACCTGCGACCTTACAGGCCAAAACCTGAGATGCTAACCACTGTGCCTAGATGGTTGATTTTTCTGGAATTATTTACTGAGCCTCCATATGTAAAAGATAAATATGATAAATAAATTCATGTCTATTCATCTTTTTATTTAGCTGATAGAACTTACCAATCATAGAAACTCCTTTATAAATGTTAACTGAACAACCAAAATAAACGTGCAACATTTGATCACAATATGTCAATAAAGTTTCATAAAACAACATTAATATTATTGTCATAATTCTTGAAAAAATTCTGCTAAAACCAAATGGTTGTCATATCACGAAACATAGATATAAGATTTATACATGTAAGGAATAAACAAAAAGTGATTCTTCTTCTTCTTCTTCTTCTTCTTCTTCTTCTTCTTCTTCTTCTTCTTCTTCTTCTTCTTCTCAAACACTCACACAGCAACTATTGTTGTCTGTCATAATGAGCGAAAATGCTTCCCACTGCTAAGTACCTGACTAGTTGCAAAGAGTTACAAGATCATAATTATAGCAGATACAGACAAAAATTAAGAAGGAAATCCTGTATCACGTCATCTCAACCCATAACTGTAAACCAAACTCTGTAATCTAAGAGTGTCAGGACTTACCAAACTGATGACTCTCTAATCTAAGAGTGTGAGGACTTGCCAAACTGATAACTCTCTTAATCTAAGCTGTCAGGACTTACCAAACTGATAACTCTCTAATCTAAGAGTGTGAGAACTTACCAAACTGATAACTCTCTAATCTAAGAGTGTCAGGACTTACCAAACTGATGACTCTCTAAGAGTGTGAGGACTTACCAAACTGATGACTCTCTAATCAAAGAGTGTGAGGACTTACCAAACTGATGACTCTCTAATCTAAGAGTGTCAGGACTTACCAAACTGATGACTCTCTAATCTAAGAGTGTCAGGACTTACCAAACTGATGACTCTCTAATCAAAGAGTGTGAGGACTTACCAAACTGATGACTCTCTAATCAAAGAGTGTCAGGACTTACCAAACTGATAACTCTCTAATCAAAGAGTGTCAGGACTTACCAAACTGATGACTCTCTAATCAAAGAGTGTCAGGACTTACCAAACTGATGACTCTCTAATCAAAGAGTGTCAGGACTTACCAAACTGATGACTCTCTAATCAAAGAGTGTCAGGACTTACCAAACTGATGACTCTCTAATCAAAGAGTGTCAGGACTTACCAAACTGATGACTCTCTAAGAGTGTGAGGACTTACCAAACTGATGACTCTCTAATCTAAGAGTGTGAGGACTTACCAAACTGATGACTCTCTAATCAAAGAGTGTGAGGACTTACCAAACTGATGACGACAAAGATGGCAGCCAGGAGACTGACCCCATAGCAGATCAGCACATCTTGGGCCTGCACACACAGAAAGTCCACCATTACTGCTCACACACACACACACACACACAACACACCACACACACACACACACACACACACACACACACACACACACACACACACACCACTCACACACACACACTCACACACACACACACACAGCGCCAGCTTGGCTCAGTTTCTACAGGTGGGCAGTACCTCAGTGGTCACACCAGGTATTCAGAGGTAATATTGATGAGGTGACAGCCCCTATATGGTCTGTGTGGTCCGCGGGGCTATAAACAACAGGATTGGATTGGATCAGTGGTAATAGGGGGTCAGACTCATAGTCTGAAGAGTGTGTGGTCCATTTACAGCTGAGCCATTTCATTTTGGAGAGGGGGAAGGGAATTTTTTTTGCAGGGTGGAGGGTGAGAGAAGGATTAAGGAGAAGGTGGATTGGGGGTGGGGGGGGAGGGTCCCCTCAACTTAACTTTGGCGTTTTTGTTTTTGTTTTTTTTCCCTGTTCTTTAGCTAGAAGTGTGAGGTTCATGAATGGTGACATTATGCAACAGCTTTTGCCCACCATTAACCTGTTCCCTGCCTTACCTGATGAGATAACTTGTGGGCAATTACTTGTACTCCTGGCTGCCATGTCCATTGAGTATAGCCCACTCATTGTGGGGAAGTCCAGAATCTTCCTTGTTTTGTATTTAGACTGTTTTCTAAACAGAGGATAGTTTTGGAAAGGTTCAAGGTCTGTAGATTCTATTGATAACCAGTAATCTGATATTGGTCAGATGGAATCCCCTATTTTAAGCATTTTTGGGGTTGAAATATGTGCTTGTTCAGGGAGGGTGTGGGGGTGGGGTGGGGAGACCTTGGCAAATAGGATTTAACTTTAAACCTAATTCCCTGACAGCCTAAAGGTTAAGGTAGCAACATTCCGATGTAGGGGATAACTTTGGTTCTGATGACATTCTCTGGGCAAACTTTCAAAAGTGACTTTGTAAATGTGCAGCTTGCCCAAACATATCAAAATCTTGTGGTTATAACATTGTACATTGCACTCACAATTTGCCAACCCCGGTTCGAATCCCGTTCAAGTGGATTTTTCCCCTGAAGTTAACATCAGTGCCGACTTCACTACCCCCCAAAAGTCCTTCAGATGAGTCTATCAACTACACAAAGGGACTGGACGTAAAAAGAAAAGAAAAAAAAAGCACACAGTGCTTATTCCATTATCTTTAAAAATAAAAGAATATTTCTTTTTACCAATATATTCCAGTTTTTCTCCTCTTCTCTCCTCTCCACAACCATTTAGCACTTTTCATCCAGTCTGAAAATACTTTTCCCCACATTATCAAATCCACTTCCAGACTTTGAAATCGATTTTGCCCTCTTCTTTTTTTCTTCTTTTTTCCTCCACCAGGCAAAGCTTCAGCAGCTCAAAGTAGCTCTTAGCATCTGCACAGTACATTAAGGGATCAATCAATCCTCAGCTGTCTCTTATTGATTTGCTCTGCCAGAGTTTTATCTGTGATGTGATCATTACCCTGGGCAGAGTTTTCTACTGATGGGGTTGTCTCGATTGAGGTATAGTTCTTTGGGGGATTTGTTGTTAAAAGTTTGATTTTTGTTATGGTACTAGTTTGTTTCCTTGTTTGAAAGGTTTCTGAATCAGCTGGGGGTCTGTTTGTTTCTATATTGTTGATGTAATATTGGGAGTTGTAAAAGAGGCGGAGGAGAAGGCTGCAGTGAGAGAGAACGATACTTTGATTAAAACTTAATCATCCTCTTCCCCATCTTTGTGTAAACAACAATGATAGGAAACCAGCTGACAGACAAACAGACAGACAGACAGACAATGAATACACCACCACATAAAAATATACTTTTCAAAAAGAAACAACAAAAAACCAACACACATGCACACATGAATGCACACACACACACGCACGCATGCGCGCGCGTGCACACACACACACACTACACACACACACTTGAAAACATACAAGCAGAAACAACACAAATCAAGCAAGCAGCAAAAAACAAAACAAAACAAAAGAACCAACCCAAAACGAGCACAAACTTCTTACAACCTCACAACAAACTATCTATCTTTAAAACATTCTTGAGCTTAGAATGTTTGTGTTATTTTCTGCAACACAGTTAATTGCAGCTGTCTCCATCATCGATGTTGTCTGTACAGTCTGACAAATCCATCGTTTGATCCTGTGTTCTGTTTCCCCATTCAACTCTTAATGTGAGAACTTTTGAAATCTTAGAGTAGTTCTTAGCTAACTATGTAGGAATTGATTAAATAATGAAGTAAAAAGAATTATTACTGCCATATCTTGTAATGTTAAAAAAATATGAGAAGAAGAAGAAGAGGAAGAACAACACACACACACACACACACACACACACATTCTCTCTCTCTCTCACTCTGTCTTTCTGTCTGTATGTATGTCTGTCCGTCTCAGTCTGTCTGCCTGTCTGTCTCTCTGTGTACAACTGCCCCCACCCCCACCCCCCATGCCTCCCTTCACATGTACAAAAATAGAACCGAAAGAGCATCAACATGGTTGAAAAAAAAAACCAGGCTGAAAAAAAGCTTTTTGGTAGTGGATATATATATATATATATATATATATATATATATATATATATATATATATATATATATATATATATATATATATATATATATATTATATATATATATATATTTTTTTTTTTTTAAGAGTAGTCTAAAAGGGAGAGTGATTTATAATTCTTAGGGGCCAAAGTGGCCAGCCAGTGGCCATGACAGGTCACATGATCAGTGCTATGATTTATGCCCTCGCTCTCACCCCTCCAAAATTGCCTCCCTCTTTTCTGCTGGGCTGGTGCCAGCCCTGGAGAGTCTTCTGCCAGCCCTCCCCCTTTTTTCTCTGTTGAATGCTTCTTGCTTAGAAACTTTCTCTGGCCCTTCTGCCCTTGTGTGTCTGTCTGTTTGTCTGTCTGTCTGTCTGTTTGTCTGTCTGTTTGTCTGTCTGTCTGTCTGTTTGTCTTGCTGTCTGTTTGCCTATCTGGCTCTTTCTCTCTCTCTGATACACACACGCACGCACACACACGCACGCAGCACGCACGCACGCACCCTGTGTGTCTGTCTGTCTGTCTGTCTGTCGTGTCTGTCTGTGTCTGTCCTGTCCTCTGTCTGTATGTCTGTCTCTGTTTTTGTCTCTCTGTCTGTCTGTCTGTCTGTCTGTCTGTCTGTCTGTCTGTCTGTCTGTCTGTCTGTCTGTCTGTCTGTCTGTCTGTCTGTCTGTCTGTCTCTCTCTCTGTCTCTCTCTCTCTCTCTCTCTCTCTCTCTCTCGTCTTCTCTTCTCTCTTCTCTCCCTCTCTCTCTCTCTCTCCTTTGTCTTTTTCTCCTTCTTTTCATTTCAGTTCATATCTTCTGGTTTTATTGGCTTTAAATCATAAGCCCTGAAGCAGGTGAATGTATAATGAAATAGATTCTTTCTCTTAACCCTTTCTTTGCCAAGGTTTTTAAGCGGTTTCCTATTTCTGTGGGACCGAGCCAAATCTGGCTTTTCATTCAGAAGATCTCTAATTGGTTTACTTGCTCTATTCTTTTCCCTGGAGATATTTTGATTGATCTGAGCTTTGAGGCATTTCTTTCTCCAGATACCCTTGGATATTGATGGATTCATTTGATATTGAAATTATGTTGTTTTGTTTATTAGGAGTGTGACAAAATTGCATGTTTCTTTTTCTAGTGTCACTTTTTAAATTCACTTCCTCTTAAAAAACAACAACTAACTAACCCTGTACAAACATAACATTGCAACCACCCATAAACTCCACAAACTCTACAGGAATTGGTATTAGGTATTTACTGTATACCTTGCCCAACAATTGTCTTATAATTGTAGTGACATTACAGTCCAGCATTGTTGTTACACCAGAAACCTTGTAATTTTGAAGGTACTCAACAATATTAGTTAGTGTGTAAAGGGAAACGATTTTGATTCAGGAGGGGTAATCAACTGCAAACTGGTCAAAGGGATAGAACTGTGCTTTGCTGTCTCTTCAAGCTCTAAGAGAAGCTTATCTTGCTTTCTCTGGTGGTGTTTTTCTGATTAAATGTTTGTTCCAGGGTTTCTTTTTTGTTTTGCTTATTTTGGTTTTTTTGGGTTTTTGATTTGTTTTGTTTTGCAATGCCTGAACTTTTAAGATACCATGAACTTCGTTGTTTACAGATGGACAGGAATCAGCAATACACCTGGAAAACTATCTGAGTAAGATTTTATTGTTTTATTTTTTTATTTATTTATTTATTCTTTTCTATCGAGGATAATGAAATAAGCTCTCGTGCTTTTTTACATCCAGTCCGTGTGTGTATGCAGTTTTGAAAATTTGTCATCTGTTTCCCACAGGCACACAATGGCCTACTCTGTCGAAAAGCGGAACAGGATTGAACATGTACGCAAGATGTTCTGCGTGCATTCGCAGGGAACAGAAATACACCTGGAAGACTATCTGAGTAAGAGCAGGGAAAGGGTTAATTAAAGTCCTGAAGTTTTGCAGAACTGTGTCCTGAGGTTCCTGCCAATGGATTTAAAGGGTGAAGAATTCTTCAATCTTTAAGGCCCACTTTTTTGCAGACAGGACAGTGCCTGCAAAGATATTCTCATCAAGATTGTCCAAGATACACAGAAGATCAGATTAACCACAATAAAAAAAAAATCTTCTAACTGATGTCATTGTGGGCTGTGGAAATTCGTACAAGCAGTCCTAGCATGCATAGTAAGGAGGCTCCATCTGTGCACTGAGCAATTATCTGTTGTTGGGTATCTACACCTTTCTTGACAGATGTGATGTAGCATTTATGGAATGTTCTGCTTACACCTCACATGCTGTAATCTTTTTTTTAATCTGAAAAAACGAGCAAAGCAGAACCATCACCATAACCACCCCCAACCTTCCCTCCCCCCCCCCCCCCCAAACACCTGAACAAGCAAACAAACAAAAGCACACAATGAACAAAACAACAACAACAACAGCAAACCCATCTTTCTCTCTGTCTTCTGTCTCTGTCTGTCTCTGTCTGTCTGCTGTCTTCTGTCTTCTGTCTGTCTGCTGTCTGTCTGTCTGTCTGTCTGTCTGTCTTCTCTCTCATCTCTCTCTCTACTCCTACTCTCACTCTCTCTCTCCTCCTCTCGTCATCTCTCATCCTCATCTCTCTCTCTCTCTCACACACAGAGTCGGACACAAACACAGACACAACACAGCACGCACACACACACACACACACACACACACACACACACACACACACACACACACACACACAACACACACACGTGTTCACACACACACACACACACCTCTCTCACACACACACACACACACACACACACACACACACACACACACACACACACACACACACACACACACACACACACACACACACACACACACACACACACACACACACACACACACACACTTTTTTCTGTCCATCTGTCTGTCTATCTGTCTGTCTGTCTGTCTGTCTGCCTGTCTGTGCTCCAAAGGTTATCAGAGGTGTAGAGGAGGAGACAGGCTGTTTGTACTCACATCATCAGTAAACATGTGCAGCTCTGGAAAACACACTTGTCTGTCTGCGAACCCTGCAAAACAGACAACACATTATCATGTAAGCCTCTCTTCTTCTGTCTGTCTTCTGTCTGTCTGTCTGTCTGTCTGTCTGTCTGTCCTGCTTTCTGACTGTCTGTCTGTTTCTGTCTGCTGTCTGACTGTTTGTCTGTCTGTCTGACTGTTTGTTGTCTGTCTGTCTGGCTGTCTGTCTGTCTGTTGTTGTCAGTCTGTCTGTCTGCTTGTCTGACTGTTTGTCTGTCTGTCTGTCTGACTGTTTGTTTGTCTGTCTGTCTGTCTGACTGTTTGTCTGTCTGTTTATCTTGTCTGTCTGACTGTCTAAGTTATCTGTCTGTCTGTCTAACCGTCTGTCTGCTGTCTGTCTGTCTGTCTGTCTACTGTCTGTCTGTCGACTGTCTGTCTGTCTGTCTGTCTGTTGTCTGTCTGTCTGTCTGTCTGTCTGTCTGTCTGTCGTCTGTCTGTCTGACTGTCTGTCTGTCTGACTGTCTGTCTGTCTGTCTGTTTGTCTGTCTGTCTGTCTGTTTGTCCCTTCATGCTGCAGAGATTATCTGTAGCCCCTAATCTGTATGGCTGGTGTGTGTGTGTGTGTGTGTGTGTGTGCATGTGTGTGTGTGTGTGTGTGTGATGTGTGTGTGTGTGTGTGTGTGTGTGTGGTGAGTGTGTGGTGATGTGAATATCGCTGGGTAGGTGGGTGGGTGAAAGCAGGAGTGCATGCATGCATGCACAAGCTGTGTCTGCAGATTAGAACACCAACAACCGTATGGAAAAAAATAAAACACATCAAAATTTCAATTCCTCCCATGAAACTCAAAGATGCCCTCCAGCACAAACACACACATGCAGGCACGCACACAACACGCACAGCACGCACACACCACACCACGCACCACGACACACACACCCCAAGTGCAAAAGGTACCTGAAAATTGAGAAATGAGGAAGACGGGTGAGAACAGGTGTTAAAAAAATGCTGGTTGAAAGGAGGCAGACACAAACTAAGGCAGTATCTTTCATGGCATGCTTCCAGAAACGGGTTTCCAACTCTTTTTTTTTTTTTTTTTTTAAGTTCTTTTCAACTTCTTCGTTGTGCTTTATTCTTTGCCAAGCATCTCAAAATTACACCAGTAGCATGCTTTTTTAAAATTCATTTTTATTTTTTAAGTGTGTCTGCAGATTAGAACATCAACAACCAACCGTATGAAAGAAAGTAAAACATCAACATTTTAATAATGGTTTGTTCCAACCATTAGCGTAGCTCCATTACATCATGGGTCACTTCTACACGAGACACCATGCTGTATACAGGGTTGGTTAAGTTTTTCTTTTCATATTATTATTACTAGATGATGATTTTAAATACTATGTGCATACATGTTTTTTTTTTTATAAGGATCATCTACTCTACTAATATATGTTTGCTCTTCTGGGAAAGATGGAACTTAACCAGCATGCAAGGCTGTTTCTGCATGGAGTCATGCACAGAACTGTGGGTTACAATCTCATGTGAACAACTTAAATGTATGGAGGAGACACAATGTCATGAACATGTTGGATAGGAGTTTCTAAAATGTTTGACAGGAGTTTCTAAATATATTGGATCCGAAAAATATTGGATATGAGTTTCTAAATATATCAGATAGTACTTTCCTCAAAAAATGATGGCCTCTAAGATAAAGTTTCTTCCAAGTCTGGCTGTTGTGTGTGGGACTCAACCTCAAAACCTTTGGCTTATGTTTCATAAAATGTCCTACACATTTTCAGCCCACCAGACCTGCTTCTCCTCTGTGCATTCAACTAAAGACAATCAGCTTCTCCAACTAGATCCAAAGTCACCTCTGCAGTTGGAAAAAAAATGTCTCCCAATATCTTTCAGCTTTGCTTTGCCTTTGGGTTTGATTGTTTTTCTTGTTGATGGTCTGGAAAGAATTAAGTTGAGGTCCACTTCACAATTGTTTATTCCCCGTTAAACTCTTTTGAGCTGTAGAGAAACAAAAAGTATGCATGTAAAAAACAACAACAAAAAAACGATTGACAGGTGTAAAGAGGGTACTAAGATCAAACGGTAAACAAGGGCAATAACTGTCCGTCCACGAAAAGACGCCCAGTTTCAACAAGTACAACAGTGCAACAGATACTGCAAAAGCAATGGGGAATTTTTCATCATTTCTTGACAAATACAGACGCTGGACATTTGTAAATAAAAAGACAGAAAAATAACCAAGAAAGGAAATAAGAGTTCTTGTTGTGAACTCAGAGATACAATAAGTACAGATAACAACCAAGGTATAGCTGATAGAAACAGAAACAACAGACTCAAGATGTTGGGAACTGTAAGTCTGAGAGCAGTTAAGTGGCCAACAAAGCAGAACAAATTCTGAGATTTTCTGGCATGTCTGGATATCATCATTATCATGATTGTATCACTTGACGTTTTCATTGTAAACACTTTCTTGACTGCTGAATCCCCCAGCTCGCTAGATCAATCCACTGATTTGAATCTTTTAAGTAAGAGGTTACTGGTTCGAATCTCATCCAAAACTTAAAACTCATTTCTACCCCTAAACCCCCCTACTAACCCACAAACTTGATCACGAGAGTGGTCATTTCACGAGTCTTTTAAACAAAATGATAAATTAAGTCCTGTACGCACCATAGTTTTTAAAAGGTAAAAAGAACTAACATCAACAAAAAAAAACAACCCCCCCAACCCCCCAAACCCCCCCCCCACCAACAGACAATACATTATTAAGGAAATAATAGTAGTGGAGGAAAACAAGTCCAGGTAACCACTTACAACTTCTCAGTACATTGCAGTAAAAGTACAGTACAGTACAGTACAGTACAGCACATTATAGTACACCCATAAAAACTACCCAGTCATGAACTATTGCAAAGTACAATGCAAACACAACAAAACGCCACACAGCACAAATAACACAAAACCACAATCCACCCCCACACCCAGCCTTCCCACCCAACTAAGAAATGCATCACATTTTGAGTTGAGACATAAGAAAAAAATCAACCCTAAAACAATAAAAACCAAAATGCTATCGCCATCACTTCAAATTTTTTTTTAAAGGGTTGGGTTGCCAGGGGTATACAGTTAACAGCCGCTCAAGCCTTTTGGCAGCAGTAGCAGCAGCAGCAGCAGAGAGAGAGCAGCAGCAGTAGTAGATAAGCAGCAGCAGCAGCAGCAGTAGCAGCAGCAGGAGCAGCCAGCAGCAGCAGTAGTAGTAAGCAGCAGCAGCAGCAGCAGTCAGCAGCAGCAAGGAGCTAGCAGCAGCAGTGTAGTAGTAGCAGCAGCAGTAGTAGCAGCAGCAGAGCAGCAACAGCAGCAAGCAGTAGAAACAGCACAACAGCAGCAGTCAGAGTAGCAGCAGCAGCAGCAGCAACAGCAGAGCAGAATAGTAGCAGCACAGCAGCAGCAGCACAGCAGCAGCAGCAGCAGTAGCACAGCACCAGCAGCAGCACAGCAGCAGCAGCAACACAGCAGCAGCAGCAGCAGACAGCAGTAGCGTAGTAGCACAGCAGCAGCAGCAGTAGTAGTACAGCAGCAGCAGTAGTAGAGAGTAGTAGTAGCAGCAGCAGCAGTAGTAGTCAGTCAGTACAGAAGTAGTAGTAGTAGTAGTAGTAGCAGCATAGCAGCAGCAGGCAGTAGACAAGCAGCATAGCAGTAGTGAGTAGCAGTAGCAGCATGGCAGTAGCAGCAGTAGTAGTAGTAGTAGTATAGAGTAAAGCAGTAGCAGCAGCAGCAGTCAGCAGAGCAGTAGCAGAGTAGTAGTAGTATAGCAGCAGCAGTGGCAGTAGCAGCAGCAGCAGAGCAAACAGCAAGCAGTATCTGCTAGATTCATTACTTCCCTGGTTCTCCCCCTCACCACCTCTGTCTGACTAGAGTGTAAGGTGAGGAGGTAGCCTTGCTTGTAAAGCCTGCCATCTTTCTTTTTTCTTTCTTTCTTTCTGAACTATGTATATATAATATGTGGAGGGTGAGGGATAATGTGGCCCGGTGTGTGTGTGTGTGTGTGTGTGTGTGTGTGTGTGTGTGTGTGTGTGTGTGTGTGTGGTGTGTGTGTGTGTGTGGCGTGCGTGCGTGCGTGCGTGCGTGCGTGTGCGTGTGTGTGGTGTGCGTGCGTGTATGCGCCTGGAGGAAGGGTAATGTGTTTTTTTATGTGTATTTGTTTGTTTGTGCGTGCTGAAGTGCATGAGTGTATAATGTTTATCTGCATGCATGCATATTTACTTGAGAGAAGAGAGGGATAAGACAAAATAATTGAAGAGAGAGAGAGAGAGAGAGAGAGAGAGAGAGAGGAGAGAGAGAGAGAGAGAGAGAGAGAGAGAGAGAGAGAAGAGAGAGAGAGAGGAAGAGACAGAGAAAGACAGAGACAGAGACAGACAGACACAGCAGAGACAGAGACAGAGACAGAGACACAGAGAGAGAAGACAGAGAGAGAGAACAGAGAAAGAAGTGGTAGGCCCACCTTTTTGCGCTGTAAGTCATTTTGAAATATTGTATTACACACTGCCTTTAACCCCCCATTTTTTTCTCTCCTATCCTCGTGTTCCACCTCTTCCTCTCTTTCTCAGGCTTACACACACACACACACACACACACACACACACACACACACACACACACACACACACACACACACACACACACACACACACACACACACACACACACACACACAACACACACACACACACACACACACACAACACACACACACACACACACAAACACACACACAAGCACACACACACACACTCACGCACACACGCACACACACACGCACAAACTCTCGTCTCTTCTCTCTCTGTCTCTGTCTCTGTCTCTGTCTCTTCTCTCTCTCCTCTCTCTCTCTCTCCTCTCTCTCTCTGGCATTTGTCTCACTCAGGTTTATTCAGTTTCCTTTGTATTTGGTTGTTTTTACAGAGAAGTTTGACAAGTTTCTATTGGTTAGATTTTTGCTGTTGCAGTGTGTGTGTGTGTGTGTGTGTGCTGTGTGTGTGTGTGTGTGTGTGTGTGTGTGTGTGTGTAGTGCGTGTGTGTGTGTGTGCATGTGTGTGTGCATGTGTGTGTATGTGCTGATGTGTGTGCGCGCGTGCGTGCGTGTGTGAGTGTTGTTTTTGTTGCTGTTTCTCTTTTGTATCCCTCTTTCAACTTACAAACAAACCTACTGACATAACGTTTGCATCTCTCCCCCCCCCCCCCCCCCCCTTCCGCTTCCTGTTTAATATAACTATTTAGTGGAAAGACGTGAAAACGAACGCGCGCGCGCGCGCGCGCACACACACACACACACACACACACACACACACACACACACACACACACACACACACACACACACACACACACACCACACACCACCACCACACCACCACCACACATCTCCACCGTCCGTCCGTCCGTCCGTCCGTCCGCCCGCCCGCCAGTCATCAGTCAGTCAGTCAGTCCAGTCAGTCATCGTCAGTCAGTCAGTCATCATCATCAGTCAGTCATCAGTCAGTCAGTCAGTCATCAGTCTCTCTCTCTCCTCTCTCATCTCTCTCTCTCTCTCTCTCTCTCTCTCTCCTCTCTCTCTCTCTCTCTCTCTCTTCTCTCTTGTCCTATGAAACAAGGGGTTGGGGGAGGGGAACTTGGCAAGGTATATTATAAAGACTCCACTAAGTCATAGAACAAGCCCTTTGCAATACTTCACTTCCTTCAACTGAACTATTCAAACTGACATTTCGCATTGCTGAAGAAATGAAATCTCCCTGTCTTCCATTTCCTTCACAACAAAAACCCCAGACATTCTTCATTGTTGAAAAAAAACCAACCCAACCAACAAAACATTCTTTTAAGTCTCCTGAAGCTTTCAGAGACTTTCAGAAAATAACAACCCCCCCCCTTCCTCTCCCCAACCTTCTCTCCCCCCCCCCCCCCCAGTCCCTTAGCTGACTGAAAATTGACTTCTGCTTTAAACTTCTTGAGGAGTGGAGGCACAGAGCTGATTTATACAGTGTGTTTGGGTTAGGCTAGTTGAAACAGGCTGATATCCCTCTCTCTCCCGATGGGATTTTCCCCCTGGAGTTAACATCAGTGCTGACTTCACTCTCCCAAAAAGTCCATGAATGAGACTATAAACCGAGGCCTCGTGTGCGAACGCACGCAGAACATCTTGCGCACACATTAAATCTGTTCCGCTTTTCATAAAAGTAAGCCATTGTGTGCCGGTGGGAACAGAGGACAAGATTAACAAAACTGCACAAAAAACCCCAAAACCGAAAAACAACAAAACTGACCATAAAGTATTTAGAAAAAAACTGATCTTAGTGTTCTTAGAAAAAAAATGACCATAGAGTAAAGGTAAAAAAATGTAAAGGTGTGCCATAACCTAAACGGTCGTAGGGGAGCGAGGCATCAGAACCTCAGCTCTAAGAGGCCAGCATATTGAGGGAGTGCCCAACTCCTCTCCCTCGCTGCTTTACCTTCCCTGACCCTAAAGAGGGCAGGTACCCATTTACAGCTGGGTGAACTGGGGGAACTGCACTGAAGCAAAGGTGCGCAAACGGTCACCTATCCAATTGGCAACCACTGCTTGACGCTGCTTAACTTGACTAGCGGCAAAGCGAGCGCTCTGACCACTGAGCCATCCCGTCCCCTAACATACTTTAGAAGAAAAAAACCCTGACCATAGTGTACTTTAAAAAAAACAATGACCACAGTGCACTTTAGAAAAAAAACTGACCATAGTGTACTTTAGAGAAAAAACTGACCATAGTATACTCAGAAAAAAACCCTGTCCATAGTAAACTTTAGAAACCATAGTATACTCTGAAAAAAGCCCTGACCATAGTGTACTTTAGAAAAAAAACTGACCATAGTGTACTTTACAGAAAACACTGACAATAGTGTACTTGGAAAGAACTGACCATAGTGTATTAAGAAAAAAACTTACCATAGTTACCTTTAAAAACCATAGTATACTTGGAAAAAAAACCCTGACCATAGTGTACTTTAGAAAAAAAAATGACCATAGTGTACTTAGCAAAAAAACTAACCATAGTGTACTAAGAAAAAATGATCATAGTAAACTTTAAAAACCATAGTATACTTGGAAAAAAACCCTGACCATAGTGTATTTATGAAAAAAACCCTGACCATAGTATACTTAAAAAAACAACAACTGACCATAGCATACTTGAGAAAAAAACTGATCATAGTATACTTAAAAAAAACTGACCATAGCATACTTAAGAAAAAAAACTGACCATAGTGTACTTGGACAAAAATACTGACCATACGTACTTTAGAAAAAAACCTGACCATAGTATACTTTAGAAAAAAACAAGAACTGACCATAGTGTACTTTAGAAAAAAACAACAACTGACCATAGTGTACTTAGAAAAAAAACAACTGACGATAGTGTACTTTAGAAAAAAACAAAACCTGACCATAGTGTACTAGAAAAAAACAAGAACTGACCATAGTTCTGGAGGTTGAGGCAGTCCCCGGGCTGCATGTAGCTCCTGACGATGAAGAGCATGACCAGCATGACCACAGGTGTGGTCAGGATAGTGGACAGCAGCACCCAGCTCACGAAGAGGATGTACACAAACACCAACAGCTGAAACAATAAGCATCACGTTACACACAGACAGACAGACAGACAGAGACAGACAAGACAAGACAGACACACACACACACACCAACATTGCTTTCTCTGTCTCATCCCCCTCCCTCCCCCTCCCCTCCTCCTCCCTCTCTCTCTCTCTCTCTCTCTCTCTCTTCTCTCTCTCTCTCTCTCTCTCTCATCTTCTCCTCTTCTCTTCCGTCTTTCTCTTTTCCTCTCTCTTCTCTTGTCTGTCTCCGCCTTATCTCGTCTCTCCCTCTCTTCTTTTCTATCTGCTTGTTGTTTGTTTGTCTGTCTTCTGTCTTTATGTCTGTCGTCTGCTCTCTGTCTGTCTTCTGTCTGTCTGTCTGTCTGTCTGTCTGTCTTCTGTCTGTCTGTCCTGTTCTGTCTGTCTGTCTGTCTGTCTGTCTGTCTGTCTGTCTGTCTGTCTCTGTCTTTGTCTGTCTGTCTGTCTGTCTGTCTGTCTCTGTCTGTCTGCTCTGTCTTCTCTGTCTGTCTCTTCTTCTTCGTCTCTGTCTGTCTGTCTGTCTGCTCTCTTCTTTTCTCTCTCTCTCTCTCTCTCCTCTCCCACCTCTCTCTCTCTCTCATATACAACATTCCACACATGCACTTCAACCAACAATAAGCAGTAATAGGAAGAGGATGTATCATGCATTACAAAAAAAAATAACCCCCCTCCCCCCAACCAACCATCCATCCAACCTCCCCCTAACTTCTCCCACTCAACCCTGACCCCACCCCTTCCCTACCCCCCCCCCCCCCAAAAAAAAAAAAAAAAAAAATTCCCCTCTCCTTCCAAAAAACCCCCCAAACTGGTAAGTCCTAAAGTAGCAACCTCCAGTTAGTGGAATGTGCACTTAAGCGGCACTTTTCCAGTGACGTGTGTGAGTTGCTAGCAGCTCAAATTAGTGCAGTAATGATACACACGTGATGGACAAAATTGCACAGGTAAAGAGCAGGTATGCATTGTTAGGGCTTCAGGTGGGGATTTTTGTTGTTGTTGTTTGTTTGTTTTTGGGGTTTTTTTTTTCGTTGGTGTTGTTGTTTCGTTTGGGATGGGATTTTGCTGGGTTTTTTGTGAGTTTTAGTTGGTTTTGCCTGACTTTGCCTAAGAAGAATGCAAGAGCACGTCCTGTTTGGTGATTTTTGTGTGTGTTGGTTTGTTTCTGTTTTGTTGTTGTTGTTGTTGTTATATTTTGCGAGTAGGTTGTGTGTTGTATTGTGTTGTGTTGGTTGTGTTGGTTTGTTGGGTTTTGTGTTGTGTTTGGTGTTGTGGTTGGGTTGGGTTGGTTGGGTTGTGTGTGTGTGTTGGTGTGTGGTGTGTGTGTGTGTGTGTGGTTGGTGTGTGTGGTGTGTGTGTGTGGTGTGTGTGTGGTGTGGTGTGGTGTGGTGTGGTGGTGGGTGTGGTGTGGTGTGGTGTTGGTGTGTGTGGTGTGTGTGGTGTGGTGTGGTGTGGTGGTGATGGTGTGGTGGGTGTGGTGTGGTGTGTGTGTTTTTTTGTATAAAGGGTTTTGTGTGTGCGCGTGTATTCAGATTCAGGTGTATGAATCATTCATTGCGTATTGACACAGGACGAGTGAACGGCATTATACGCCAAAATTGCTTTGTAAACAATGCAGCATGAAACCAAAAGGCGATGAAGGTTCACTTCATAATGGAATGTCCACAAAGTTTTCTGAGCTTGCAGAAGGATGTCCTACCTCATGAATATCTGTATCCAAGATCCATGTACATATTTTTGAAATTTTGTTCTCCTGACAAAAAGACGTTATTAACAGAACAACAGACAACAGACAACAACACACAAGACAGACAACAACACACACACACACACACACACACACACACACACACACACCACACACACACCACACAACACAATACCACACAACCCCCCCCCACACCACACACACACACACACAACACACACAAAACACCCCACCCCACCCCACCCCCTTAACCAAACTGATGTACTCACAAATATGTTGAGTCCCCTGGCACAGGTGTTTTTTGGAGGCGGAGTTGAAGAGGCGGCGACAGGTGGGTTCTGAGGACAGGTGAGCCACCACCAGGAAACAGGTGCCCAGCACAAACATGCCCACCACCACCCCCGTCACCGTCAGCTCCATAAACCACAGGCTGCAAACACACCACAACACCAATATACAACATCAATATCAGTACAGTGATAACATCAACACCAATATCAATAACAACATCAATGATAACATCAATACCAACATCAATATCAATGATATCAATGATAGCATCTCCATCCACATCCATGTCAAAAATCACATCTTCATCAACATCAATGTTAACATCTTCATCAACATCAATATCAACATCTTCATCAACATCAATATTTAAATCTCCATTACCATCACCCTCCACATCCATGTCCATAATCACATCTTCGTCAACTTCACCATCATAATCCGTGTTAATAATACCATCTCCATCAACATCAATGTCAATAATAACATATTCATCAATATCACCATCAATATTATTAACATCTCCATCACCATCCCCGTCATCATCCATGTCAATAATTACATCTCCATCAATATCAATGTCAGCATCAATATCACGTTCAGTAATCAAGATCAGTGTTGGTGCCAACATCAGTATCATCGCCACCATCAGCAGCCCATTAGGAGCCAATTACTCAACCATCAGCATCAATATTACCATCATTAATTTTTTGCTTTTAGATTGCTATCAGCATCGCCATCTAACCATGTTGTATCATCATCATCATCATTTAGCAGCAGTGGCAGCAGCAGCAGCACCACCACTACCACCACCATCACCACTGCTACAGCTGCTGTTGCTGCAATCACCACCACCACAACCATTACACCCCCTGAAGTAGTAGTAGTAGTAGTAGTAGTAGTAGTAGTAGTAGTAGTAGCAGCAGCAGCAGCAGCAGCAGCAGCAGCAGCAGCAGCAGCAGCAGCAGAGGCAGTAGAACTAGCAGCAGTACCACCACTATCGAGTGCAATAATGTAAAATACGGTGTAGTATCATGAAGTAACAATAATACAACATTTACTGCAATACAGCAGTTTTACTGTACAATAACATGGGATTTAGTACAATATACAGTACAATGATATGACATTTGGTAAAGTACACAGTACAATAAAATGGTATTTAGTAAAGTACACAATATAGTGTATTATCACACAGTACAACGTAGCACAGCACAGAACATCACACCTCACCACATCACACATCACTACAACACATGACACCATACGACACCATACAACACCATATCCCCCCCACCCCACCCCACCCCACCCATCCCACCACACCACACCACACTTCACCATATCCATACACACCACACCACACACACACCACACTACACCCCAAAACACCCCACCCCACCTCACCACACAACACCACACCACATCACATCATACTCCAACCCACACCACACCACACCACACCCGACCCGACCCGACCCCACCATACTCCACCCCACTCCACCACACCACACAACACCGTGCCCCACTCCACCACACCACATCCACCCCACCCCACCCCACCCAACCACACCACACCACACCACACCACACCACACCACACACCTCATTCCCATCCTACCACATCACACTGCGCAAAAAAACATGTAGAGACTAAAAAGTCGACTGTAATCATAGACTAAAAACACGACTATAATCATAGACTGAAAACACGACTGTTATCATATACTAAAAACACGACTATAATCATAGACAGAATCCAGAAAACCATTGGTCCCTATGAAAATCTTCTATCAATCATAAAGAAGCGTAAACATAAATGGTACGGGCATGTCACAAGATCAAAAGGACTAGCAAAAACAATACTGCAAGGCACTGTCCAAAGAGGAAGAAAAAGAAGCAGACCAAAGAAGAGATGGGAGGACAACATCAGCGAATGGACAGGCCTAGAACTCAGCAAAACCCCGAGAAAGGCAGAACAGAGAGAGGAATGGAGGGAACTGGTTGTCAAGTCTTCATGGGTGCCCCCACGGTCGCCAGACTAAGGTATAGATAGATAGATAGATAGATAGATAGATAGATAGATAGATAGATAGATAGACAGACAGACAGACAGACAGACAGACAGACAGACAGACAGACAGACAGATAGATAGATAGATAGAGAGAGAGATAGATAGATAGATAGATAGATAGATAGATAGATAGATAGATAGATAGATAGATAGATAGATAGATAGATAGATAGATAGATAGATAGATAGATAGATAGATAGATAGATAGATAGATAGACTAAAAACACGACTGTAATCATTAACATAAGCATCCTATGCAGATACCATCACCCAACATCGTCTGTCCTAAGTGGTGTGCTCAGACAGCTCTGCATGACTCAGTCAGCCTGCAGCCGGAATCAGGTAGGGTTCGCCATTGTCTGCACCATCGACAATGACAATGACTGAAGGAGGATGGGGACACACTCAAGTAGGGAATGGAAAGCATGTTTCCATTGACACAAGGGCACTGGAGGAGATAAGTGGACACTTTTTCCCCCCAGAATCGTCTGCTTGGTTGCGTTGAACAATGGTATGGATGTGTGTGTGTGTGTGTGTGTGTGTGTGTGTGTGTGTGTGTGTGTGTGTGTGTGTGTGTGGTGTGTGTGTGTGTGTGTGTGTGTGTGTGTGTGTGTTCACTGATGGTGCTTCGGTTGATAGTTTAGAGGTTTTAGAGTTTAGAGATTTATGTTGTGTTGTGTTACATAGTGAAGTATAGAGTAGTGTTAGTGCCTTGCATAGTAATGAACTGTGTTGTGTTGGGTTGTGTTGTGTTGTGTTGTGTTGTGTTGAATTGGGTTGTGTTGTAGTGTGGTGTGGTGTGGTGTGGTGTGGTGCGGTGCGGTGCGGTGCGGTGTAGTGTAGTGTAGTGTAGTGTAGTGTAGTGTAGTGTAGTGTAGTGTAGTGTAGTGTAGTGTAGTGTAGTGTAGTGTAGTGTAGTGTAGTGTAGTGTAGTGAACTGTATTGTACTGTAGTGTATTTTCATGCACAGAATTCTACTGTATCACACTGCACTGTATTGTGTTGCATTTTTATCTCTGATATAATACTTTCAATCACAACATATTCTGCAAGCAATTCTGGCAACTCTCCCAAAGGAGAGTAGTATATGGTCACATGATCTGTGCCACACATTAGACAAAAAAAATCCTCTCTGCATACAAATTCGATTTCCTATGAACATGGCTTTTTACAAGAGAATTTTACCAAGGACAGTTCTCTTATTACCATAGGTTCTTTTAGCGATGCTGAATGCATATCACACTCGGGACCTTGGTTTATCATCTCAACCTTTAGACCAGCACCAAACCAGCACTCAAGGTCCATAGAGGATGGGTGAGATTTTGCGACACAAACGAAGATAGAACTTTGCACTTTTCACTTTCTAGGCAGGAGCGTTACCTCTAGACTACCAATCCACGTACACTTGTGACGTATCAGAATGAATGGTTTGTCTTCTGACTCCTGGGATGGTAATGCTATTATCTGTGATATAACTGGAGAGAGAGAAGAGAGAGAGAGAGAGAGAGAGAGAGAGAGAGAGAGAGAGGGAGAGAGAGGAGAGAGAGAAGAGAGAGAGAGAAGAGAGAGAGATGATGATGAGAGAGAGAGAGGGAGACAGGATTGTGTTCAAGGATTGATTGATGTTAGATGGCACTGTGTGCATGATGTTAGATGGCACAGTGTGCATGATGTTGGTAGCAGTGTGTGCATGTTTGAGATGGCATTGTGTATACATGTATGTTCAGATGGCATTGTGTATGATGTTGCATGGCAACTGTGTGCATGATGTTAGATGGCATGTGTGCATGATGTTCAGGATGGCATATGTGTGCATGTGTCATGATGTTCAGAGCTGTGCATTGTGTGCATGTACATGATGTTTCAGATGGCATGTGTGCATGATGTTCGGATGGCATTGCGTGATGGCATGTGTCATGATGTTCGATGGCATGTGTACATGATGTTCGATGCATGTGATGTGTAGATCTGTCATATGGATGTGTACATGATGTTTGTGCATGATGGCATTGTGTACATGATGTTGATGGCATATGTGAATGTGTAC
>CM060326.1:6576535-6579035 GCA_030674155.1 Stramonita haemastoma | reverse complement strand
CTCAAAACACACCGGTTACAGCACATGTCCCCTCCGCCACCTAGGGTTGACAGAGTAATTGATGGATTAATTGTTGGATTGATTGATTGTTGGATTGATTGGTTGGTTAGATGATTGGTTGATAGCGAGATCTACATAGCCCTATCTATAACCCAGACCCCAAATATAATCACTCACACAGCACGTGTCCCCTCTGCCATCTGTTCACACACACACACAGTGATTGACAGATGGATTGACGGATTGATTATCGATTGATGGATGGATTGATGGATTGGTTGGTGAGTTGGTTGGTGAAGACACAGCAGGATGTACACAACACTGATGATTATGGTTCAAAGTACTCTCAGACACAGTGACCGATAAACTGATATACTTGTCTAGAAAAGGAGGAGGAGGGGGGAGAGAAGAAGATGAAGGTAATGATGATAATGATGATGATGGAGGAGGAGGAGGAGGAGGAGGAGAAGAAGAAGAAGAAGAAGAAGAAGAAGAAGAAGAAGAAGAAGAAGAAGAAGAAGAAGAAGAAGAAAGAAAAGCAGCATCACCACCACCAGCACGTTTACAACCACCACCACCACCACCACCAACCACCACTTTTCTTCATCTTACTACTACTGCCACGACTGGCCATGCATGCATCCACACAAAGCCAGCCCTAGATATTCTGGGATTCATCACAATGTCTACCATGCAAGGTCTCCAGCCAACTGTATTACGATGAAGTGACACTTATAGCTTCCCCTTGTAAAAACAGCGCAGGGTGTACGTATGCTATTTTCAGCAACACATGTGAACTGAAGTAGGCGCCGTTTGTCTGGATATTGGCCCCGTCAAGTAAAGAGTTTATAATTGCACATGCATGTATTTGCTTTAGGGCGAAAGTGCTCTTATCTCAATCGCCCCCAAGTCTCCTTTGAAGCCACATGGCTCGCCCACAGCATACACCGATTGGGGGATGGTTGTTCTGATCGTGTTTGCACTTGAAATGATGTGGGCTGTTCAGGTGAAATGTCTTTGCATTTCACGTCTGATCCTATTTAAAAAGCAGGTCCGTTACATAGGGAGAACAGAGGATGGAAAGAATGATGGAATGTATTTTTTTTAAAGTTGTACAATAACAACTTCCACAAATAACTTGCGCAAAAGACACACACGTCCACCCCCTTCCTTAAAAGAAGTTGGAAAATAAGTGTTTGGAATAATATGACACTATCTCACAAACATCACATACCTCGGTTTCACTCACACAACTACAAACTGGTGTACTAAGTTATAAAGTGAAAAATTCACACACACACACACACACACACACACACACACACACACACACACACACACACACACACACACACACGCACCTACACACACACACACACACACAACATAACCACGCACGCACACACACACACACACACACACACACAACACACACTGCCCCCCAAAACACCCACCTTTACACACGGTCTTTCCAAAACATACCTCCCCCCCACGCCCACCCACCCCCCCTAAACACCCCCCCCCCCCCATGCATCATAGTAATAACCCACACCCCCCATCACATTCTTTTTTCCCCTGTCTGCTCCATCACCTAAAAGTTGTTGCTCTGTTAGCACACCAGGCAAAGCAGTTTACCCAGAAGCAACAATTATTTCTGGGGTAGGACTTGTTTGACATATTGCAACCCATACCGCTATTTTCTTTAAGCCGTGTGGGGGTTGTGTTTGACACATTATTGACACTGTGTGTGCCACAGGATAGTAGGGGGAAACTCCGCATCAGCTGATCGTGTCAAGTGATGAAAAAAAAGGAAACAGACTAGGAGATGTTTGCCACAGAGGAACAACACGGTGTGGTCTGTGTCAGTGTGTGTGTGTGACCTCGTCAACAGATCCGCTATCCTCAACAATCCTGATCTGGCACGTAATTGTCCATATAATGGTACCATCCCTCTTTCCCTCTCACTCCCCTTCCCTCCCACTCTCCCCACTCCCCTCGCAAACGAACAAGAGACTTCCATGTTTGAAGAGATAGCAAGAGGAGAGGAGATGGAACCATCCCACAAAGCTGAGCACGTGGAACATGTTTGAAGAAAAGCCAGGATAGAGACAGAACAGATGATGATTTGGGAAGGATTGGATGCTGACTTGAATGGGCGTGGGGCGTGGGGGGGGGGGGAAATGATGTATGAATGGATGGATCGGCAAGCAGAACTACTCAGCATAAAACACCCGGTTATCATCTCCAGGAGACAAAACTGCCTGCTCAGTTTATTCTCGCAGAGTCTGTAGTGAGAATATTTCAGAATCTTGTGGGTTTTTTTTTTTAAACAATTGTAATAGATTTAATGTTAAGCTGATCTTTTAATATTTTTAAACACCACCTGTGTTACTGTGTTAGACAAAAAAAAATCAATATAACCAATAATCTCTCTCTCTCTCCTCTCTCTCTCTCCTCTCTCTCTCTCTCTCTATCCTCTCTCTCCCTCTCTCTCTCCTCT
>CM060326.1:6571535-6574035 GCA_030674155.1 Stramonita haemastoma | reverse complement strand
CTGGTTACAAAATCTTTAGAGGTGCCCCACGGTCCGCGGGACTACGGGACAGGTGAAGGTGTAACAGTGAAGGATCTGTAGGAAAGCGAGGACAGCGAAGAGTTGAGGACACTGGTTGTAAAACCTTCATCCTCCTCCCCCCCCCCCCCCCCAGGAAAGGTAAAGAAGAAGGATTTGTTTCTTTGCCCGGCATTGTGACACACATAACTTCATGTTTGTCTATATAATCATTGTCATGACAAGATGAGTGGTGTCAGATGTACAAGAAACGCTGTGTGGTTAACCTAAAAACAACGGCACACAAACTCGAGCCAGAAAAAGAGAAAAAAAAAAACCAAAAAAAAACCCCAAAAAAGAGAGGTCTACACTGAACTTGGTCCCATCACCTTTTTCCTGTAAGGACAAAAAAATCTCATTTCTTCATACTCGGCTTAGAAATGGGTCTCATAAATAAGACTGATATACTGATCCCCAGATCAGAGGGAAGTGTCCCACCTAAAAGGAGAAGCTGTTTCCTCCCTCGATCGATACTAATTTTCTTTCGCTGGAACAGGGCCCAAGAGAGAAGGGGGGAGGGGGGAAGAGGAGGAGGGTGGTGGTGGTGGTGGGGGGGGGGGGGGTAAGGGGAGCCTGACGGGAAACGTACTGGACCACCCTCGTTTATCTCCCTTTGATGAGGCACCAGAAACAAAACAAAACAAGACGAAACACACACGCACGATGGCACGCACCACTGCGCGCACGCACGCATACACCACCAGCACACAGACACACACAACACACACAGACACACACAGACACACACAGACACACACACCACACACAACACACACACACACACACACACACACACACACACACACCCACACACACCACACCACCCACCCCAACCCCCCCCCCCCCCACACCCACACCCCACACACCACACACACAGAGTTTGCTAATCGGTATCCGGCTAGGAAAGAAGAAAGAACGGAAAACAATGGCACGTTATGTCTGACCCCCACCCCCCCACCCCCCCATCCACACCCCCACCCCAAAACAAGAATCCCGCCCCCCCCCCCCCCCCCCCCCCCTGCCCCCCCGCCACCTCCACCCTCTTTCCATTTTCCGTGTTTTTCCAAAGCGGTTTTCCTCTTGCACGATCGCTGTGGTGTCTTTGGCCTGCGACAGGATGAAAGTGACCATGTCCAGACAGCTACCCTTATCTTCGCTTTTTCCTCCTCCCCCTCGACTTCTTCTTCTTCCCCCTCTTCCTCTTCTTCCTCCTTTTTCTCCTTTCCTCCTCCTTCTCTTCCTTCCTCCTCTCCTCCTCCCCTTTCTCCTCCTCTTCTTCCTCCTCTTCCTCAACCTCCTCCTTCTCTTCCTCCTCCTTCTCCTCCTCTTCCTTCTTTTCCTCTTCTTCCTCCCTCCTCCACTTCCTCTTTCTCCTCACCCTTCTCCTTTTTCTTCTTCTCCTCCTCCTTTTCTCCCTCCTTCTCTTCTCTCTCTTCCTCCTCCTCCTCCACCCTCCTCTTCCTCCTCCACATCCTCTTCCTCCTCCTCTTCCTCCCTCTCTTTCTTCCTCCCTTTCTTCTCCTTCTCCTCCTCCTCTTCCTCCTCCTCCTCCTCCTCCTCTTCCTCCTCCTCCTCCTCAGTTTCCCAGAGATGCAGTAGATGGCCAGGATGGTTCTTGAACGCTCTTGACCCCCCCCCCCCTCCCCCACCGCCCCCACTCCCCAAATCCTATTCCACGCACCCCTTCATTCTATCACGTTTGTGAGAGTTAGCCAGCAATGCCATTTTCTTTTTTCATGGCGAATTAGGCAATGAACCCACTGTTCAGTAAAACTATATATAAAAAAAGCACTAAACAATGTTATATAATAGAAAAGAGGAAATATTACGCGATACAGGGAAGAGAAGCAGGTTACTACCATCATGGCAGATGGGATTAGACAGAATGCTGCAGTACACTTTTAGCTCTGTTTATGTCTCTGTCTCTCTCTGTCTCTCTCTGTCTCTCTGTCTCTGTCTCTCTGTCTCTGTCTCTCTTTCTTCTGTCTGTCTGTCTGTCTGTCTGTCTGTCTGTCTGTCTGTCTGTCTGTCTGTCTGTCTGTCTGTCTGTCTGTCTGTCTGTCTGTCTGTCTCTCTCCTCTCTTCTCTCTCTCTCTCTCCTCTCTCTCTCTCTCTTCTCTCTCTCCTCCAAAAATCAATGTGCCATTGATTTCCTTTTTGCACGTCAAGAAGCTCATTGACTTGAAGTGTGTCAAAATAATGTTCTAAAACAGAACGTTCTAGTGTCAAATAACACCATGGATAGGCAAGGAAATAAAATCTTAAACAGTTGATAAAACCGAAGGGCATGCGCCATCTATTCTGAGCACAGGGAAACAATCCAACCCGTGAGAAGACTATACTGAAACGCACGCCACTAAAGATAAATGAAATATACTTCTTCTTCTACGTCAAAACACTCAGCAACTATTGTTGTCTGCGATAATTATAAGCAAAAATGCGT
>CM060326.1:6557728-6561435 GCA_030674155.1 Stramonita haemastoma | reverse complement strand
CCCCCACCCCACTCTCTAGAATCCCTCACCCTCACCCCCACCCCTACCCTCACCCTCTTCTGTCCCTGACGAAGGTTATCGGCCCCTGAACTGGCGACCAACAGTTCCCCCCCCCCCTTCACCCCCCATCCCCTCCCTCCCAACTTTCCGTCCAGAGAGAGATGGGGAATGAGTGAGGTGGGGAGGGGGGAGGCAGTAGGGTGGTGGGGTGGGGTAGGGGGGGGTGGTTGAGGGATGGAGAAGAAAAGGGAGAAATAAGAGGTATGATGGTGGGTGGAGGTAACGAGAACAAAGATAAGAATGGTGGTAGGAGGTAGAAGGAGAGAGAGAGAGAGAGAGAGAGAGAGAGAGAGAGAGAGAGAGAGGAGAGAGAGAGAGAGAGAGAGAGAGAGAAAAGAGAGAGATTTTTTATTTATTATTCTTTTATATCGAGGATAACAGAATAATCATGTGCTTTTTTTCATCCGGTCCCCGTGTGTTGCAGGTTATTTATCGTAACAGGAGAGAGAGAGAGAGGAGAGAGAGAGAGAGAGAGAGAGAGACAGAGAGAGGAGAGAGAGAAAATGAGAGAGAGATAGAGAGAGAGAGAGAGAGAGGAGAATTTTAGAGAGAGAGAGAGAGAGAGAGAAGAGGAGAGAGGAGAGAGAATTTTTTTTTTAAGGTTTTGGATTAACGTTACAAAACACATAGTGAGCCTAGCAAAAGAGGAAAATCAAGAATAACAAACATCTCCAAGCGGCAAGCAAGCCTCCCTCTCCCCCTCCCCTCCCCCTCCCCCTCTCTCTCTCTGGAACACACACACACACACAACACACACACACACACACACACATCACCACACTCACACACACCTACCACCTTCAGCAAAGCTCTCTCTCTTCTCTCTCTCTTCTCTCTCTCTCTCTCTCTCTCTCTCTCTCTCTCTCTCTCCTCTCTCTCTCTCTCTCTCTCTCTCTCTCTCTCTCTCTCTGGACTCGATGAACTGTATGATTGTGTAAAACAGAGTTACACAGTCACTGGCTTATCTTGCTGGGGCAAAAACAACGCTCATGTAATTGACTGGGGCATTGGGAGCAAAAATGAAAAGAAAAGGAAAAAGAACAAGTGCCCGTTAGGGACTTGATTCATACGGTCTTTCAAACATTAGGTTTTTTTTTTAATTGAAGTTATATGTACATACACACACAGATATATACTATATATATATATATATATATATATATATATATATATATATATATATATATATACAGAGAGGTAGATAGATAAATAGATAGATATAGATACTAAGATAGATAGATAGATAGATAGATGAGAAGATAGATAGATAGATAGATAGATAGATGAGAGAGAGAGAGAGAGAGAGAGAGAGAGAGAGAGAGAGAGAGAGAGAGAGAGAGAGAGAGAGAGAGAGAGAGAAGAGAGAGGGAGGTATGAAATACATACATACATACACACATACACACACATACACACATACGTGCATACGTGCATACGTGCATACGTGCATACGTACATACGTACATACATACATACATATACATACATACATACATACATACAACATACATACATACATACAATACATACAACAACACCACTTGGCATAATTCAAGAACCAAAAATCAAACATTGACAAAAAAAAGCAAAGGAACTTCTATTTTTAAAAAAAATTCAAAAATGGGCCGCTCAGAATTGATCCCTCCTCTATTCCGAGTTAGGGTTTGGATTAAAAAAAAAATTTTTTATTTGTATGTTACCACCACTAACGAAAAGTATTCCTGAAGTAAACGTGACTGCTTTAACCATAGTAATGCCCCTAACCTGGTTCGCATGTTAACTGTCAACTGATAAGCACTACTGAAGGTGTATTCATTAAATCAACGCTAATAACTCTAGCTTGAGGAATACTTCCTTTTTATCTTGAAATGTTACGCGAACCAAACTTAAGTATCAATTAGAAGAGTTGGTCGGCTCAGTACCGGAGGCTGATTTATATAAATGGTAGTTTTGCATGTAGGTTGGATAGATTATAATAAAATTTATGACATACAACAGATACCAAATTTGTCAGTCTGTGTCTGTCTGACTGTCTGTCCGCCCCTCCCTCTCTCTATATAAATATGAAATTATACTCTAGAATGCCCGATGTATCGACATGATTTCTTTGAGTTCCAAACAAAATGTCTTCTGAATTCGAGCAAAATAATGATCTTGGGATATCTACCGTCAGAACGGTATTTTAAGGATGTAAATGATGTCATATATTCAAAACTAGACACCAAAGATTCTTCGTGGTTTAAGTTAGTTTGTAGGTTTCTTTAATTAACTCCCCTGAAACGGCGGTCCTTTATGAATTTTAGTAAGAACAAAGAAGACAGCAGCGTTCTTGTTAAGGGAGGCAATTCAAAGCATGGGGCGACAATCCTTTATGAATTTTGGTAGTTTTAAAGAAGGCAACAGTGTTTTTCATGGTCAGGGGAGGGAATTCTAGGCGTCAAGCATTAGCGTAACATGGACCAATGGACATATAGGGAAAATAAGATAAACGAAAGGTAAATTGTGATTTTAATATTTTTTCCTAACATGCTTTTGAAAAAAAATAGTTGATTGTAGATGTTCTCTGTTCGGCATAATAGATTATTGCTACCTTCATCCCGACACAAATGAAAAGGGAGTGAAAGAGGCTTTGTAAGTACATATCTCGCACACCATGCATGTAAATCTCTCTGATGGACAGCAGGTTATATAAATGAGCGTTAAGCTAACTGTAGTCTTCAGGCTGTTGACAATGTAGTGGGTTTTTTCTCAGGAAATGTGTGCGTTTCTTTTCTCTCTCTCTCTCTCTCTCTCTCTTTTAACAGAAGGAGCGAAGGCGTACCTGCAGTGACCTGTTCGTTTACTTACCGCTTGTTCCTTTATCTTTCTGATTGTCAGATTGTTGTTTTGTAGTTGTGCTTTTTGCGAAGGCGTTCCTTCTTGATTTGCTGATATTCCCTAATCAGGGCAAGGGCCGGAGGAAAATAATGTATGCTAATGCTTATCTGTAACCCTTGGAAAATAAAGATCTCTCTCTCTCCTCTCTCTCTCTCCTCCCCTTTTATCAACATGTTATGATTTGAGTGACTTATTTTGGTAAAGATGGTGGTGGATTGATGTTTTTAATCGTTTACCTCATTATATAGATCTATCTATCTCATGTTTGGTCTTTATTGCGCTTTTTTAAAAGATCAACATCATCATTTAATTCTTACTTATTTTCGTTTCTGAAAGCGTGCCTTTAAAAAAATTATTACCTTATAAATGTATTTCTTTCTTATTTCGTGTCTGTTGTTTTGCTACTTGGTATGGTTTCTTGCTCTTGATATTTGGATAATTATTATTGTTGTATTTGGATCAGAATTATTGTTGTTGTTTAGTTAGAGTGTTTTTTTTTTAATCTTGATGTATCCCTGATAAGGGCGGGGACTGGATGTAAAAAACACACGAGTGCTTATTCATTATCCTCGAATAAAAGAATTTGCCTTGCCTTCTCTCTCTCTTCTCTCTCTCTCTCTCTCTCTCTCTCTCTCTCTCTCTCCTCTCTCTCTCTCTCTCTCTCTCTCTCTCTCCTCTCTCTCTCTCTCTCTCTCTCTCTCTAATTAGGTTGGAGCGAAATACTAATAGTGCCAGGTCTTCTCCTGTGCTTGTAACTCTCCATGAGGTCT
>CM060326.1:6542728-6550228 GCA_030674155.1 Stramonita haemastoma | reverse complement strand
TGGGTGGGTGGATGGAAGAGAGGGGGTGAGAGAGGTGCGATGTGAGTTAGGGAGAGGGAGAGGGAGGGAGAGGATGGATGGATGGGGAGGGGGGGGGGTAGATGGGGGAAGGAGGATGTGGTGGTGAGGGGGTGGGGGGGTGGAACGGGGTGGGGGGGGGGTTGGAGGAAGGGGGCGGGCTTGAGTCAGGGGCCAGGTATTTGACATTGTGTAAGTTTTCTGGCAGTTGTCAGCAGGCAGGCCGGTTTAGTTTGCTGGATGGATGGATGGATGGATACTGCAACTGCTGGCTGCTGGCTGCTAGTGTAGTAGTGGGAGGTTTAGTAAGTTTGAACATCTCTGCATGCTGCAGCTGTTACAGAATGGGATGCTGGCTGGGAGTAGGCTAGTAGCAGAGACTGTTAGTAGGCCTATAGCAGGCCTACGTGAGAGTTGTATAATTTAAGGAAAGTTTCGCGCGCGCGCACACACACACACACCACACACACACACACACACACACACACACGCACGCACGTACGTACGCACGCACGCACGCACGCACACACACATACTAATCAGAACACAAAACAACTGGGGAAATGGGGGGATCCTGTATCTAAACGTTTAAGAATAAAACGGATTAATTTTGTAGCCAACATTATAACAACGAGAGAGAGAGAGAGAGACAGAAGACAGACAGAAGAAGGACAGACAGAACAGACACAACAACACACACAACACAACACACACACAACACACACACACACACACACACAAACACACACACACACACACACACACCACACACCCCACCCCTCCCCCCCCCCCCCCCCCCCCCCCCCCCCCCCCACCACACCACAACAGATAAACATGAATGGTAAAGCGCTTGTACTGGTAGACTCTTCTCCACACAGTTGGCTAAGTATCCACTGGCCTTCACTCGACTCACTGTGTCATGGTCAGAAAATGAACGCCAGTAACCCAGCAGGCTGGCAAAATGTTCATAGACTACCCTGGCACGACAGCAGACATTACTGGAATATTCTTTCATAAAATTTACAAGCAATACTAAGACAAAGACAAGACATACTTGACATAGCCACCTTGAGACCTTCAGACAGACAGACAGACACACACACACACACACACGCACACCAACACACACACACACACACACCACACACACACACACACACACACACACACACACACACACACAACCACACACACACACAACACACACCACACACACAACCACACACACACACCACACACACACACACACACCACCACACACACACACACACACACACACACACAACACACACACACACACACACACACACCTTGAGATCAGGGAAAATAGAAACATACTTGGACTGGCTAGGGGTCTTTACATAGTATTGCTAAGGATAGAGAGCAGGACTGAGAACCGTTGCTGATGATTTTACATGTTCCCTAACAGGACTGAAGTCTTCATTAATTAGATAAAGTCCATTGATGTTCATAATAATAATCATCATCATTACGCATGCCTTATACCACACAACACCGCATGCAACTCCACGTCACGCTACCAAAAAACACAAGTTGTCACATCCTCATTACCTTTTTCTTCCTTCGTCATCATCACCGTGGTGGTAGTCTGCCCTTGTTCTTCATCGATGACGTCATAGCCTTGAGGCGGCACGACGTAAGAGGTGGCTGGCGGGGGTTGCATGTGATCTTCTTTGGGGGGCTCCACTACACCCATGGGCTGCATCTCTGCAGAGTGACGCGACGTGTTCATGTCATAGCTCCTGGGGAGGACTGTGTCGCTTCCCCTCGGGAATAACGGTTTTGCTCAGCGGCAGCAGAAGCAGCAACAGCAGCAGCAGAAGCCGCAGCCGCCATAGCAGCCATGTCCACAGGAACGTCAGAGTCGTTGTCCTGTCTGTACATGTTCCGTTCCTCCACCAGAGCTGCCGTGTTCGCTTCTTCAGACACCGGACTCTTTTCAGGCTGAACAGGGGAGACCTCAGCCACCTCTGGGGAGATTCAGACTCTGCCGGGTAGGTCCCCACCATAACTGGGAGAGGCTGGGGCTCCACCATGGTAGATTCCGGGTACATGTCGGGATGCGTGTGGTTCATCCCGGGTGAGGGGTAATCCATCACAGGCTCGGGTTCATCTGACCATGTGGGCGCACCGATCTCTACGTTGGGGGCAGGCTCAGGCTCAAGTTCAGGCTCAGGCTCAGGCTCCGGTTCAGGCTGAGAGGGTGGTTGTTCCGTGTGGGACGGAGGAGGAGGGGGGTCTGTCTCTGAAGGCGAGGCTTCCATCATGGGAGTAGGCGGGTATACTATTTCTGGGACTTCGTTTTCCACAGGCATGGAAGCAGGCTGGGCATAAGGATCTGGTGTTTCTGCATCGTTTTGGGAAGAGAAATCATCATCATCGTCGTCATCGTCATGATCTTGTGGCGAATGTCCAAAATTGCCTGCATTGGGGAAACTGTCCATACTGACCGGAGGCAGCGGGTCCTCCTCTCGGGGCAAACTTTCCACGTCAGAACTGGACACTGACACGTCAGCAGGGGGCAGGGGGTCCGCCTCGGGCATGGGAGGAGGAGGAGGAGGAGGCACAGGGGGAGGCACTGGAGGAGGCACAAACTCGGGAGGCATGGGGTCCTCCAGGTCTGCCTCCTCCACAGAGGGCGACAACTCCTCCTCTGGGTCCGCGTGGTCCATGCCAGGGGGAGGCAACACTCCGGGAACGGGGGGTGGGGGCTCCACTTCCGGCGTCAGGGGCTGCAGACAGGGCTCTGCGCAGTCGTCGTCTTCGTCGTTCTTGAAGGTCAGGAGGTCGTCGGGCTGACCCTTGACCTCTGGTGGAAGGAGCGGGGGAGGCGGGGGAGGGGGCATAAGCGGCGGGGGAGGGGGAGGAGGGGGAGGTTCGGAAGAATCGATGTGGTTGAGGCCTTGACCGTTCTCCAGAGGCATCGCGTTCTCCTCTGTTGCCATAGCAACTGCTTTCTGCTTTCTGTCAAATTCTTACTGTTAGCGGGGTTTTGTTTGTTTTGTTTTTTTAGTACCTGCGCTGGGTCTTGGAGGGAAGACAGCACAGCATTGCCAGACACTGAATTTCTTTCTTTAACCTTTTTCTTCTAGGCTACGTCTTTTCTGCCTCGGTGTCTGGCTTCACACGCGCACACACAAAATATATATACGAGTAGTTCACAGGATGATGATCGCAATCAGCAGTAGACACAACAACTTTCACCCCTGATTCTGGTTTCTGATAACCAAGCCTATACCACAGGCAGCCAGTAACTGTGTGGATTCCACTCTTTCGTTAAGTCACTCTGACGTTTGTTTTATGTTTCTCGTTTTTGTTTGATTTTGTTCTGTTTTGGACAGTTTTTAAAAATCAATTCCTATCGGTTGTTTTTTTAAAAATTATTATTATGTTATCCGCTTTTGCAGGTAAAATACACTGTGCACACATCCAAGAAATCCTGTATTGTCAAGAGAACAACAATGAGCACAATATTGTGGAGATATGTATGCACACATCCACGAAACTGGTACTCTGAAGCACACGACGTGTATTGATAGCAAAACACCAAAATGGTCTCATATGCTCACATCCACAAAATCCTGGATGGTCGAGATTTTTTATCAGTAAACGATCACGCTCTCGCGTTAAATACGCACACACTACTTAACAATAATACATTGTATTACCCTAACACATTATTAGAAGCTTTCAGTAGGCAGTTCTTACATACATAATTATTATGTATAAATTCTTCCCCTTTCATTTGATTTTTATGTACGTACTAGATAATAATTATGTACATTTCTACACTGATCCTAAGAAAAAAAATGCCTTGCATGTATGCTCACAGTTCAGCATTGAACCAATCATTTGTTCCCTTATTTTAACTTAAAAAACATCTCTTCTGACTCTGCTGTTTTGGAACTGGTAGACTTACACTCAATACATCATTCCAGGCTTTAATCATCCTGCCCATGACATGGTTATGGTAACAGCAATTTCTGGAGCTGATATTGCCGAGAGTGTAACCTGATCCTACCACTTACCTCTCTATCTCACTCTAGTTTTCCTTCCAGAGTTTAGCCCTGACCTACCCTTCGCAACACTCGTTCGTGGTGGAACCGATGTGTAGAATAGTACAAGTCTGACAAGTCATGAAACGGATACGATAATTAGCTACGTCGTTATCTACTATGATAATGGTAATAACTTGTTATGATGGCGGCAGACAACGCTATTCAATATGGTCGACCGCAAGACGCCAAATTTTTGCTAAGGAAGCGTCTGTGACCTAGTATTTGTCTGATTTTCTCCTTCTTCTTTCTCGGGCGCTCAGACAGCAAGAATTGTTGTCTGTTATATCATGAGCGAAAATGCGTTGCGCTGCCGTTAAGTGCCTGACAAGTCATTCTCAGCACAACCGACTTCGGTATGTCGAGAAAGTTATTATCTTTTAAGTCTTTCTTGAAAAAAATGGCAGGAGAATGAACCAAGATGGCAGAGAATTGACAAGAAGGAGGTGACAGGAAGAAAAAGAAACAAGTCAAAAACAAAGAGAGGGATAGAAAAGAGGAAATTCCTAGCACAGAATTTCCAGAAGGTTGGGGATGCTATTTATACTGACAGACCCCCTAGCATCCCCACTGGGAGATTTGCTTAATGACATTTTCTTTTCTTTTTTTTTAAAATCAGTTTTCAGTGAATGAAATTATGATTAAGTTTTAGTTTGACAGAAACTATAAGCGAGAAAGCAAAACGAGTTTGCAACGAAAGTCTCATTCACAGTGGGACTGAATTTTTCCTTGACTGTGGTGAGCTGATAAGGTCTTGTTTCCAATTCCAGAAATCGTGTCCTTCTGTGTTATCGGTCGATGACCTTGATGTGTTCGTTACAGAGTTTGTTTCCAAGTGCCTTTGTTTGTTTTGTTGTTGCTGCTTGTTTGTTTGTTTGTTTGTTTTGTTTTTGATATTTTACCGTGAAAATATATCATATTTTGCAAATGACTATTTGAGGCGTTCTTAATTTCTGTTCTGTCTCAGAAGCGTAGGTAGGTGTGTGTGTGTGTGTGTGGTGTGTGTGTGTGTGTGTTGTGGTGGTGTGTGTGCGTGCGTGCGTGGTGTGTGCTGGTGGTGTCGTGCGTGCGTGGTGTGTGCGAGTGTGTACTACTACTACTACTACTACTAACTACTACTACTACTACTACTACTACTACTACTACTACACCCGTTCCTACTACTACGACTACAACTTGCTCTCATGAATCAGTCAAAAATTTGCCCAGAAGATTCCAACTGAACGCAGATAAGATCAAAGAAAATCTGACTGATGTCGGTTCAGAGGGGCCCCCTACCCCACCCCCACCCCCCCCCCCCTACCTCCCCTCCCTTCCCTCACTAACACCACAGGATGCCATGTCCATAAAACTCATCAAATAGTGTGTGCCCTTGCCAGCGCAAATTCTCATCATATAACCCCCCTCACTCACCCTGTACTGTTTTGCCGCTACTAACTATGTCAGATCAGACAGACTGAATGTGTTGTGTGGAGTCTGTTCCCATGACGTGTGTGTGTGTGTGTGTGTGTGTGTGTGTGTGTGTGTGTGTGTGTGTGTGTGTGTGTGTGTAGTGTGTGTGTGTGTGTGTGTGTGTGTTTGTGTGTGGTGTTTGACAGTGTTGTGTGTGTGTGTGTGTGTGTGTGTGTGTGTGTGTGTTGTGTGTGTGTGTTGAGTGTGTGTGTGTGTGTATCTCAACTCTCAGTCCATCACATCATTTCTCTTTTTTAAATTTCTGTCCAGCACACCCACCCCCTTCTCTCCTCTCCTCTTCTCTCTCTCTCTCTCTCTCTCTCTCTCTCTCTCTCTCTCTGTCTCTCTGTCTCTCTCTCGCTCTGTCTCTCTGTCTCTCTCTCTCGTCTCTTCTCTGTCTCTCTCTCTCTCTCTCTCTCTCTCACTCCTTAATCTCCTGTTCCCTTTTTCGTAGAGTAGGCCATCGTGTGCCGGTGGGAACAGATGACATTTACAAAACTGCTTACACCGGACTGATGTAAAAAAGCACTAAGTGCTTATCCCATTATCCCTCGATATAAGAATAAATCAATCAATCAATTCAATCTCTCCTCTCTCTCTCTCTCCCTCCCTCCTTTCTCCACAAAAAGGGAAGGGAGAAGGTTTCCCAAATTTGATGACATCCTTGAAGAAAAAGTTCTGCCTCAAATCCATCGATAGTAAGCGCAACTACTACTACTCTACTACTACTACTACTATCTAACTACTACTATACCTATCCCCACTCTAAATTCCAGACCCCCTGGCATAAAAAAAGAAAAAAAGAACGAATATAAAACAGTATGGAAGAGGGTCGATTTGTAGTTTGATAGCGGAGACAAGTTGAGGAAACAGGAAGGACAAGGGGGAGAAGCCTGGGGGGACAGCGACTCTGATTCCTTCCCCTAACAGCATTTTGCTTCCAGCGTTTCACACTGGTATTTTATTTTCTTCTTTTTACTCTCCTGCGACTGTGACGCTTTCCTGTGTAGGCTACATGCAGGCAGCTCTTCGCTTCTGTCTAACTTGATATGACCCTCACAACACAGAGAGAGGGGAGGAGAGGGAGAGAAGAGAGAGAGAGAGAGAGAGAGAGAGAGAGAGAGAGAGAGAGAGAGAGAGAGAGAGAGAGAGAGAGAGAGAGAGACAGAGAGAAAGAGACAGAGAGACAGAGAGAGAGGACAGAGACAAGAGAGACAGACAGACAGACAGACAGACAGACAGACGGGGGAGGGAGAGAGACACAGAGAGAGGGAGAGACAGACAGACAAACAGACAGAGAGAGAGGAGAGAGACAGAGAGAGAGACAGACAGAGAGAGGAGAGACAGAAGGAGACGAGACAGAGAGAGACAGAGACATAGAGAGACAGAGACAGAGAGAGATGGTGAATGGCAGACGACAGTTCGGAAGAGGAACAGGGCAAAGTAGATGTAGCGAGCTAGAATGAGAGCAATAGGGAGGAGGGGGAGAAGAAGAAGGGATACGAGATGTGGGAAGTAGGAGGTGTGGCTGGGGGGGGGAGGAGGAGGAAAAAAGAGGAGGGGTGGGGGATGGGGGTGGTACGAATCAATACACCTTGCAGTCAGAGCAATCAATGCCAAGAGGATGGTTGGCACACACAACTTTTCCTCCACGAGTTGTCCTCTCCTTGATTACCGCATCCTCCGACAGGGGACCCACATTGGCTTACAACTTTCCTCTTACACCCCAAACCTCCCCACCTCCCCACCCCTTCCCCCAAATCTTCGTGTGTGTTTTTTCTTCCCACACCCCCCCCCCTATCATCATCATCATCATCATCATCATCTCATCATCATCATCATCATCATCATCACCACATCACAACATCACCAACCCACCCAAATCTTCGTGTGTTGTTTTTTTTTTTCCTCCCCTCCCTATCATTATCATCACTACCACATTACTAACCCCACC
>CM060326.1:6532728-6535228 GCA_030674155.1 Stramonita haemastoma | reverse complement strand
TTGTTCTACTATTAGCCTATATGTGTTCCTACAATTCGTTAAAACGTTGACTGTGTCAGTGTGTGTGTATGTACATGTGTGTGTGCCTGTGTGTGCGTGTGCCTGTGTGTGTATGTGTGTGTGTGTGCGCGTGCGTGCGCGTGCGTGCGTGTGTGTGTGTGTGTGTGTGTGCAAGCGCGCGTGCATGCATGCGAGCGTGCGTGCGTGCGTGTGTGTACGTGTGTGCGCGCGCGCGGGTGACCTTGTATTAACTGGGCTATCGCGCTGGAGCTACAAAACTACTGTTGCTGCTGCTGCTGCTGCTGCTGTTGCTGCTGCTGCTGCATTATAAGGACCAAGATCATGATCACCCAGTATCATCATTCTTCTCATCACCATGATCATTATTTTCTTCAGGAATGGATTTTTGGTGTCTGTTTGTCTGGACATTGTTTTTTTAAACTAATGCCTGTCTGTGCTGTCTGCTCCACTTCTCCGCCTTGCATGTCCAGTCTGCATCAGTAAATGACCTCACCTTTGGGGGCTTCTTTATTCCCGGAAGATGGAATATGGAAGTTACTGGTGAGATTGAGCAAACAAACCAAAACTAAAGAAACAAATAAAGAAAACAAACCAATCAACAAACAAACAAACACCACAACAAAAGCCAATCAATCTACCAAACAATAATTGGTTATACATAATTCGTCCCTCTCCTCCCTCCCTCCCTTCCTCCCTCCCCTCTCTCTGTGTGTCTGTCTCTGTCGGTGTGTTGTCCCTGGTCTCTTGTCTGCTGTCTGTCTGTCTCTTCTCTGTGTCTGTCTGTCTGTCTGTCCTCTTCCTCCTGTCTTCTGTCTTCTGTCCCTGCCTGCTCTCTTTCTTCTCTCTTCTCTTCTCTTCTCTCCCCCCCCCTCTCTCTCTCTCTCTCCCTCTCTCTCTCTCTACATGGTCTCTTCTCTTGTCCATCGTTCTCTCCTCTCTAGTTACGAAAGTGGGTTTTGTGGATGTTAGGTACTTAAATAGTGGGGATGGGGGTGCAGCAAGTTGAAGAGGGAGAGAGGAGGAGGAGAGGAGGAGGAGGAGGAGGAGGAGGAGGATAGGAGAGAGAGGAAGAGGGAGAGGAGAGGGGGAGTACAGGAGGAGGGAGAAGAATTTAAAGAAGAGGAAGAAGATGTGCAAGGAGGAGAAGGGAAGAAGAAGAAGAGAAGAAGAAGAGAGTGAAAGAAGAAGAAGAAGAAGAAGAAGAAGAAGAAGAAGAAGAAGAAGAAGAAGAAAAGAAGAAGAAGAAAGAAGAGAAGAAGAAGAAGGAAGAAGAAGAAGAAGAGAAGAAGGAGAGGAGAGAAGGAGAGGAGGAGGAAAGGGAGGAAGAAGCGGAGGAGGAAAGGAAGAGGAAGAGGAGGAAGAGGAGAAAGACGACGACGACGAGAAGGAGGAGAAAGAGACGAGTACTTGTCTAAAGTGACATTTTTTGTGCTTTTTTTACCGAAATGGCAGGCGTCGTGAAAGATGATACACATGACCTTCCTTATATTCTGTAAGCTTACGTTAGCGCATGTACCCAATACAGCCAGTCTGTCTGTCTGTCTGTCTGTTTCTCTGTCTGTCTATTTATTAATGTGACGTGGCAGGACATAAAGAGTCTGTGGTTAATACTCAGAGGGCTGGCCATTCATTCCTAGCACTATTTTCCACACGGGTACTGTATGTGTGTGTGTGTGTGTGTGTGTGTGTGTGTGTGTGTGTGTGTGTGTGTGTGTTGTGTGTGTGTGTGGTGTGTGTGTGTGTGTGTGTAGTGTGTGTTCGAGAGAGAGAGAATGGTGGGGTCGAGGGAGACAAAGGCAGGCAGGCAAGGCAAGGCAAGTATTTTATTCGAGGATATAGATAAGCATGTGTGTTTTTTACAATCAGTCCGCCCTTTTCAGGGATACATCAAGATGAAAGGATACTAAACAAGAAGAGAAGAGTAGAGGAAAAAACACACTCACATCCACACACACACACACTTTCAGGACATCACACACAGATGACAACAAACACAACACACACAACAACACACACACACACACACAAACACACAACACAAGAGACACAGACAGAGAGACAGAGAGAGACAGACAGACAAAGAGAGAAACAGATAGACAGAGAGACAGACAGAGAGACAGCAACAGAGAGAAACAGAGAGACACAGAGAGAGTCAGACAGAGAGAAAGACAGACAAAGAAAGAGACAGACAGAGAGAAAGAGAGAGAGAAAGAAAGAACAAGCAAGCAATCAAAACTACAATGACGTTTATAAGCACCATTCAAGACATTTCGGAAATAAACAGATTTACTTTTCATCATCATACTTCATCATTAAAACAGCTTGACCTTAGTGATGACTGTAAATCATTCAAAACATTTTGAAACAAATAAACAGAAGATGTTCTCAACAACAGTCCATCTTTAAAACCACTTGACTTTTGGCACATTATCGTATATTGCTCAAAAACATTTTGAAACAAACAGAAGATGTTCTCAAC
>CM060326.1:6522728-6530228 GCA_030674155.1 Stramonita haemastoma | reverse complement strand
AGAGAGAGAGAGAGAGAGAGAGAGAGAGAGAGAGAGGAGAGAGAGAGAGAGAGAGGGGAGAGAGAGAGAAAGAGAGAGAGAGACAGACAGACAGACAGACAGACAGACAGACAGACAGACAGACAGACACGGACGGACAGACAGACAGACAGACAGACAGACAGACAGACAGACAGAGGGGGGGGGGGGGGGCAAGACAAAACAGGTCCTACTCTACCCCTCTCGTTTTTAACAGATAAACAAAAAAATCGACAAAGTGAAGATAGCCAGATCCCTTTCTACGCATTTCTTTATTTATTATAAATATAATGGACTGTGCTGATGCTTCCCTGCAGCCACCATCTTGATGTGATTTCATGTTGCTTATAGCTTACAGCTCACATCTCGCTTACATGTTGCTTATAATGTTGCTTACATGTTGCTTATAGGTAGGTTGCTTATATGTTGCTTACAGCTTACATGTTGCTTACAGCTTACATGTTGCTTATAGCTTACATGTTGCTTTTAACTTTCATGTTGTTTATATGTTGCTTAATCTTGCATCTTGCTTACATGTTGCTTAAATGTTGCTTGCAGCTTACATGTTGCTTACAGCTTACATGTTGCTAATATGTTGCTTAAATCTTACATCTTGCTTACATGTTGCTTAAATGTTGCTTACAGTTTACATGTTGCTTACATGTTGCTTGCAGTTTACATGTTGCTTACATGTTGCTTACAGCTTACATGTTGCTTGCAGCTTACATGTTACTTAAAACTTACACGTTGCAGACAGCTTACACTAGTTACAGCCGCATTGACTGACAGTCAAGGTCATATTCAGAGCTACAACACCGACTACATTAAATGTATTGATTTTCCCACACGCACACACACACACACACACGCACCACACACGCTCGCACACACAATACACACATAATAACGCACGCTTGCACAAACGCTGGCAGGATGGCAGGCAGGCAGGCACGCACGCACACACACACACGAGAGCGTGCGCAGGCACTCAATCACATTGTAGAATGATAGTTGTTGAAATCTTCTTGTTCAGGCAGATTCATACATTGTATCTACACCACGCTCAAACGTTCAGCTAGCCTGTCATGAATCTTCAGAATAACATCCCATACCCAGCCCTTTTTTCTTCCCAGCTAAAAAAAAAATAAAAGAGAGTTTTTAAAAAGTATGTTGTGTATATTAACATTTCTATGATCTACTTAACATTCAGCCAGATCATTTGACCAGTTTTGCCTTTCTCTCTGTCTCTCTGTCTCTCTGTCTCTCTCTCTCTCTGTCTCTCTCTCTCTCTCTCTCTCTCTCTCTCTCTCTCTCTCTCTCTCTCTCTTCTCTCTTCTCTGATCTCTCTCTCTGTATCTCTGTCTCTGTCTCTTCTCGTCTCTGTCTCTCTCTCCTCTTCTCTCTCTCTCTCTCTCTCTCTCTCTCTCTCTCTCTCTCTCTCTCCTTCTCAAGTGGATGTGTGATCGTTTATGCGCCTTGCCTTCAGTACAATCCCCCAGTTCATCCAGCTGTAAATGGGTACCTACCCTGTTCAGGGTCTTGAAAGGTAAAGCAGCGAGAGGAGAGGAGATGGACGCCATCCTTAATATGCTGGCCCCTAAAGAAGCCGAGGCCTGTGATACCTCACATAGGCGTAACTTCCTTTGAGAGAGCAGCTAGCACCTATCTATCCATCATGAGAAAAGCAAGGATGACAGATCTATTGATTATGGCTTTCCCCTTAAGAACACGGTTTAAACAACAAAGGTTGTTTAACACAGCCGCTAAACAATGCGTCCCAAGAACACCTACAAAATCTTAGCAATCTCAACAGAGTCTCAATGACAGCACCACAAATTTGGCAAAGCTAGACCGAATCTCAAGGACACTTACAAAGTTCACCCACACAGAACCAGACCATCTCCAGCATAAACTAAACAACAATAACAGAGCTAGACACAGTCCTAAGGACAACTTTAAAAAATATAGCAAAGCTAAAAACAAGTCCCAGGCCACCTACAAAGTTTTAAACAATAGTACACAGTTTCAAGGCCACCTACAAAGTTTTAAACAAAACTAGACATTGTCCCAAGGCCAAATAGAAAGTTTTTAACAAAACTAGATGTTGTCTGAAGAACAACTACAAAGTTTTTAACACAACTTGATGTCTCAAGGCCTATTACAAAGTTTTTAACTGAGCTAGAAATAGCCTCTAGGACAACTACTATTTCTCAACAACAACCAGCCGCCATGGCGCAGTGGATATCGCCTTGAGTTACAAGACTGGAAGGTCGCAGGTTCGAACCCCATAAAAGTCATAGGGTTTGGGGTTTTTTGGACTCTGGCCGACTCCTGCGCATAACGAATTGGCTCATTGGGAAGATTGGAACCACACATTCGAGTTTTATCCACTTTACGGATGACGAGTTTGAGAGTGTTGCTCAAATTACCTGACCAACACTGCAGGTATTTCTTTCTCTGCGGGATACCGGGAGGCACCGGGATATATATGATAGTAAGCGTAAGAGTACAGCCCTGTCGAATTATTTTTAAAAGCATATATTATATGCCTTACATTCCATGTAGCAGCATTACTCCATCGTTCATCACACGATCATTACGCAACAAAAACTATTGTCTCTGATACAGTGGCCCGATGCCTAGTCATGTGACCTCAGTTTTAGTTTCCCCATACACTTCTGTGCCTGTGGTGAGTCTGTATCAAAGAGGTTGGGGTGGACGTAGGGGGTCATTGGAGGGACGTTGTGCGTGGTCACCACCTCAGGTGGGTGACTCACTCAGTCTGGCTCCACGACGAGCTCATACTGTTGGAAGTAGGGGGCTTAGTAGGTGGTGTCCTGCGAATGTTAGCTGAGAACAGGCACCACTGACCACCACCAAAGTGACCCAGCAACAGTGCAGGGCCCTCTGGCTGATGGCCCCACGGCAGCCTGACATTGATGGACTCCTGTGGACTTCCGAACCCTGAGGATGAGACATACGAATCTGGGTATGGCTGTGGCGGGGAGATTGAAATGAGCGCGTGGGAACAGCAGGACGGAACGTCACACACGATGAGACAGCGAGCAATAAAAAAAAGAGTTCAAAACAGAACTAGAAAGGGGTCGAACAGACAACTACTAATTCTTTAATTAAAAGAGAGAAACTTCTTCTTCGTAGTCGAACCTCAGTCAGCAACTATTGTTGTCTATTATAATGAGCAAAAATGCGTCACACTGCCATTAAGCGTCTGTTAAGTCAGGCCCAGAGCATCCGACTTCGGCATACGAGAGGATTGATATCTTTTAAGTCTTTTAGGATAAAAAGCTGGAGAATAGACCAAGAAGGCAGAAAATAGTCAAGAAGGAGGTGACTGGGAAGGAAAGGACACAAGCAGAAAAAAAGAGAGTGATAAAAAGAGGAATTTCAGCAAGAATTTCGAGATGTGGGGATGGTATTTATACTGACAGGCCCCCAGCACCCCCACAGGGGAAAGAACAGACTTGAGTCTCAAGGACATAAATTACAAAACTAGAACAGTCTTCAGAACCAGAGCTGGACAGCGTCTCAAGGACAACGTACACAGTTCTTCACAGAACTAGAAAAAGTCTCACTGTATACAAAGTCCTACAAAGTTACAGCCCAACAAAGAGAACGACAGAAAGTTCTTCCAAGTTCTTTAGAATGTATAAGATGTGGACATTTTCTCAACAGATGTGGATATTATTATCTATCAAATGAGGATATTGAAATTTAAAAACGCCTCAAAAGGGATGGAAGCTAAGGGGAAGGAGAAAGAGTTAAGAAAGGTGTGGAATGAAGAAAAGATGTAGTTCTAAGTGTATTGCAGTGTATTGCAGTGTGGTATGAAGTAAAGATGTAGAAGTGTGTTGCAGTGTATTGCAGTGTGGTATGCAGTAAAGATGTAGAAAAGTATTGCAGTGTATTGCAGTGTGGTATGAAGCAAAGATGTAGAAATGTATTGCAGTGTATTACAGTGTGGTATGAAGTAAAGATGTAGAAATGTAAAAAGAAAAAAAAGTTCAAATGTAAAGACTGAGTGGGTCGGTAGTCTAGAGGTAACGCACCTGTCTAGAAAGCGAAAGGTCCGGGTCGGAAATATGTGCGTGGTTCGACCCGTTTGGGCCCAAAACTTTTCTCCCATCCATTAGACCACGAGTGGAGGTCTGGGTGCTAGTCTTTCGGATAAGACGATAAACCGAGGTCCCGTATGTTACACATCATTATTTAGCGCACTTAAAAGAACCCACAGCAACAAGAGAGTTGTACCTGGTAAAATTCTGTAATAAAAAAGCCACTCTGATAAGGAAACAAATACAACTGCAGACAGGAAAAGAACAAAAAATGGGTGGCGCTGCTTTTGTGGCGACGTGCTGAGAGCAGCCCAAATTTCACGCAGAAAAATGTGCCTTGACTTACAGTGGTACGAAAATGAAATGAAGGTAGAAGGGGAAAATAGGAAAGAAAAAGATAGGTTTACAGGCCTAAATCATAAGATTCTAATGAACAATTATGTCTTTAAGTCTTCTGCAGCATAATTTCAATTTTTCACATTTTGAAACCAGTTGTATGAAACTTCTGACTCCACGAGAAAAACCAACAGAATTTATCATCAATGCCATGTAAGGAAGCTGAGAGTATCTGGCTTCCAATTTTTAAAATAATTGAGCTGATTACGATTTAATGACAGGGTGAGTTTGGAAGGGGGGTGAGGGGAGAGGGAGAGAGAGGAGAGGGGGGAGAGGGGGGAGAGGAGAGGTTGAAGGGGGGGGGGGGGGGACAGTGACGAAATTGAAGAGAACCGATTCCAGAAATAATCCCTGCTAATCACCGAGTCCTTGTTAGTCTCCGATTTAACGTTGTTAACAACAGCTAATTGAAAATCGATAGCTCTGTGTCAGTGTGTGTGTGTGTGTGTGTGTGTGTGTGTTGTGTGTGTGTGTGTGTGTGTGTGTGTGTGTGTGTGTGTGTGTGTGTGTGTGTTGTGTGTGTCTGTATGTGTGTGTGTGTGTATGTGTGTGTGTTTGTCTCTGTGTGTGTGTATGTGTGTGTTTGTGTGTGTGTGTGTGTTGCTATGTGTGTGTGTGTGTGTGTGTTTTTGTGTGTGTGAGACAGAGACACAGAGACACTGAGACAGAGAGAGACAGAGACAGAGACAGAGAAAGAGAGAAAGAGAGAGAGAAAGAGAGAAAGAGAGAAGAGAGAGAGAGAGAGAGAGAGGAGAGAGAGAGAGAAGAGAGAGAGAGAGAGAGAGAGAGAAGAGGAGAGAGAGAGAGAGAGAGAGAGAGAGAAGAGAGAGAGAGAGAGAGAAGGGAGGGGGATGCGTGCGCACGTGCGTGCGCGAGTGCATGTGTGTGCAATGTGCACATACATGCGTGTGTGTTTGTGCATATATGCGCGCTTAACCTGCGCTAGACATCCTTTGTTCAACTTGAAGAAACAGCACACATCATGTGCAAAGTTTGTAACCGGTCTGTCTGCTTCTGTGTCTGTCCCTCTCTCATATCACACTGCATATAGATAGATCTACACACGCGCATATGTAAACACAGATGCATGCATGCAAGAGCGCATGAATGTGTGTAGGCTACATGTATACGCAGAGCACACATTCCTATGGCAAATGTACAATCATGCACTGATAATACATATATATATATATATATATATATATATATATATATATATATATATATTATATATATATATATATATATATATATATATCAACCAGAAGACCAAAACCAAAAACAATAAATCAAGAAGATAGCTGATGAAGAAGTCAAACACCTTTAAGTTCAAAGTAATCAATGCATGATGAAGTTGAAAGAAAAAAGATGATCTACAGCTATAAATAGTTCGATCAAGGGAGAGAAAAAAAACACCAAAAAGTGTATATTACTAAAACCTTGATAGTTTCATTTCCCTTTTCAGGGGTTTTGCTTTATTTACTTATTTATTCTTTGTGTTTTTCATTCTTTATGTGTTTTTTTAAAGTCTCCAGTTGTGCTATTATCTCAAAACAAGGAGATTTAGGATTAATTGTATTCAAGAGTTTAACAATTTAACTTCTAATTATATGTTTTCAAAAGTTTGACAATTTATCTCCTAATTATTTGTTTCTTTGAAGAGTTGACAATTCAACTTCTAATGATATGTTTTCAAGAGTTTAACAATTCAACTTTGTTTTCAAGATCTAACTTCTAACAGACCTATTCCACAAACATGTCAGCCACAGACATTGAAGATTAGGCACTTCAAGACTACCGTACATACAAAACCTTTTTTTTTAACCAGAGTTTCACTATCAGAACAGAAAGCCACAGGATATAAAGGCGATTGCGATGATAAATAATGATCAAAACAAAATGCTGCGATGATAATATTCATGATTAAAAAAAAAACAAAGTAAGTCCTAGACACTTTCACACACACACACACACACACCATCACCATCACCATCCCCCAATTCTGGAAAAACTGGGAACAACGCTGTATCACACCACATCACATACACCACACTACACCACATCACACGTCACCACATCTTCCTAAAAAAACCAAAAAACAAACACCATCGCTAATAAGTCCACAAACACTTTTTTTTTGTCCTTCTCCTTTGTTAAGGTAGCTACTCTCTAGAACCTACCACGCACAAAAACACCAAAAAAAAAAATTGGTTCCAAAAAGTCTGAAAGAGGGTCAAACTGCTAGCGTGCAAAGCGAGCAGCCGGCACCTCCTCTCTCTCTCTCTCTCTCTCTCTATCTCTCTCTCTCTATCTATCTCTCTCTCTTGTTCACTGACTGACTGGAAGGATGGAGGAGACAGGCTGAACTGACTGACAAGGAAAGCAAGTGCTCTCTTCCTCCACACGCCTGCTAGGCCTAGCTGTACGCTAGGCTAGGCTACTTGCACAGGCAACCGAACAAGACCCCACAGCCCTACCCTCCAAGAGGCAAAGCTAGGCTACAACCAACGCGAGGCACTACTAGGCTACAAGGCTACTACTACTACCTCACAAGCGCGCCAAAAGTTGTGGACACACACGTGCACAGACTACACACACACGCGCGCGCGCGCGCGCGAGCGCAACGTACACACACACACACACACACACGTACGCACACATACACACACTTGTGGACACACACATGCACAGACTACACACACACACACACACACACGCACACACACACACACACACACGCACACACACACACACTCACACACACATACATGTAAGAAAGCACATGGATGCTTATTCCATTACCCTCGATATAAAACTATAAAACAAAGGAATAAAATAACAATACACACACACAACCAACACCCACACCCACACCCACACCCACACCACACACACACACACACACACACACACACACAACCAACACCCACACACCACACCCACACACCACACACACACACACACACACACACACACACACACACACACACACACAACACACACACACACACAC
>CM060326.1:6517728-6520228 GCA_030674155.1 Stramonita haemastoma | reverse complement strand
AGAGAGAGAGAGAGAGAGAGAGAGAGAGAGAGAGAGAGACAGACAGACAGACGACAGACAGACAGACAGACAGACAGACAGAGAGAGTGTTTGTATGTGTGTTTGTATGTGTGTTTGTATATGTGTGTGTGCACACAGCGCGATCAACGATTTATCAGTAAGGATGCGACCACAACAACAACATTGTAATGATGTGGACACCAGCGCGTGTACGCCCCCCCCCCCCCCCCCCCGCCCCCCCACCACACCACACACACACACACACACACACACACACACCACACACACACACACACACACACACACACACACACACACACAAGATTCAAGATTTTATTTCAAGAAAAAGACCCCGAGGGGTGCATAAAATCTGACAAACCCCAAACCACACTCACTCCACTAACTCCAAAAGTCTTCGAATGAGACTCTAAACCGAGGTCCCGTGGGAGAACTTACGCAAAACATTTTGCGCACGCGTTAAAGCCCGTTCCTCTTTTCGGAAGAGTAAGCCATTGGGTGCCGTGGGAAACGGATGACAAAATTACAAAACTGTATACACACAGGGATGGATGTAAAAAAAAAAAAAAAAAAGAAAAGCACATGAGTGCTTATTCCATTATCGTCGAAAGATAAAAAAGAAAAATACACACACACGCACGCACGCACGCACGCACGCACGCACGCACACACACACACACGCACACACGTACACACACATACAAGAGGTTCGATTCCCATTCGAGGAGTTAACATCAATGCTGATTCCACTCTCCCCAAAAGTCCTTCGATGAGACTTTAAACCGAGGCCCCGTGTACTAACGCACGCAGAACATTTTGCGCACCCGTGAAATCCTGTTCCGCTTTTCGTCAGAGTAGCTATTGTGTGCCGGTTGGAAAGATGACAAGATTACAGAACACGGGGACTGGAGTAAAAAAACAACCCATGAGTGCATTGCACTATCGTCAAAAGAAAAAAACACACACACACACACACACACACACACACACACACACACACACACACACACACAACACAACACACACAACACACAGACAGAGACAGAGACAGAGACACACAGACAGACAGAGACAGATACACAGACACACAGACAGAAAGACAGACAGAGACAGATACACAGACACACAGACAACAGACACACAGACACACAGACACACAGACACACACACACACACACACACACACACAGAAGCTAAATAAGGTGAAGGACCTGGAAAAAGGGGGTAGCAGAGAGAAAGAGAGAGAGGGGGGAGGGTCTGCATGGCAGGAGGAGGAAGAGGGAGGAGGAGGAGGAGAAGGATAAGAGAAAGGGGGAGTAGGGGGCGGGGAGGGTGTATGGTGGAAGGAGATTGAAGAAGGTTCATTAGATGACTCTCATGAGTCAATAAACTCAAGGCCACCCGGGAGAGGACCCCCTCTGGTTCGCTTGGACTCTGAGAGAAGTAGTGGCGGAGTATACTATAAGTATGGACCCGGCCGGAGAAGTGATGGAAAGCATACAACTCAGTCTAGACTCTGGATAGTCTGACTGTGGTCCATTTGATGCACTGTAGTATAGTATAGTGACTTGGGGGTGGGGGGGTGGGAGGGGAGGGGAGAGAGTTAGAGTGTGTTTGACCAACAAGGGAGAAACAGATGGTAAGTGGCTGCTGTTGCTAGCTGTGTGTTGCTGGTGTTGCTGATGTTGCTGCAACAGGCTGTCAGTCTGCTGCTCTCGATGGGAATCGTCTAGGCTTTGCCCTAGCTATATGCATAATGGCAAAGTTGGTGGTGGATGGGTGGGTGGGGTAGGGAGTGTAAGTAGTGTCCAGACTCTCTTATCTCTCTCTATCTTTGTGTCCCTGTTTACCTGCTTGTCTATTTGCTGCCTGTCTGTCTGTCTCTGTCTGTCTTCTTCTCTCTAGCTCTGTCTCTGTCTGTCTCTCTGTCTCTGTCTGTCTGTCTAACTGTCTCTCTCTCTCTCTCTTACAAAAAGCACCTCCTCACAAATTATTCTTATATAAAGTGCCTTGAAACTGAGCAACATTTCTAATTCAGGTACCCTACTTTTATTGAGAGAAAAAAATATTCCGTGGTTACTGCAGTATTTTTTTGTGAGTCAAAACAAATATACTTTGCTGAAATACAATAGTAAAATCCTTTGGACCCACAGAAATCATCATAACTATACACTGTTTCGTTCTGCTCGATGGTGCAGTACACTGTAGCTGTTAGCATGTTGCTGCTCCAAATTATTTGGGTACAAAGCGTTTTCCTTTTCTAAATAAACATTTCGTAAATAAACTATACTATATCGAATCTGTTGAAGACTGTTTCAAAACTGGGTTACAAACTTGAAAACGTCCTATACTTTGAAAGAATGAGGTTTTACGCACAGTGGGACAGCAACTGTACTCTCCACCCCCCACCCCTTTATTCTTCTAGCAAGTTGTTGTTGTTGCGCGTTCCCCAGCTTAACACTCTGGGGGTCACCCAGATTGT
>CM060326.1:6507728-6512728 GCA_030674155.1 Stramonita haemastoma | reverse complement strand
TCAAGGCCTCGTGGCGGCTGAATCCAAGCGGGCATTAGCCTAGCCTAGCCTATAGTCCTGGTGATCTGTAGGACTGAAGACATGGGGGTTTGGGCCTGGAATAGTGGGGGCCAACAGTATTAGCGATAATCATAGAGATAGGATCTGACAATTGATGTCAGGGGCTTCATTCAACAAGCTCTTGCTTTCTTCTTCTTAGAAGCGGAAATTTTAGCTTGCTAGTTTAGTTTGTTTCTTTCGTTTGTTTGTTTGATTGTCGACAGTTTTTTTTTGTGGTGTTGATGTTATTTGTTTGTGAATGTTGTTTTGGGGGGCTTTTTTTTCTTAAAGACAGGATTACGAATTGTGTGTGAGTCCAGCACATCCCGTGTGCGTGCGTGCGCACCGCACAGTACACACACACAATTTTGACTTTGAAATTTTCACACACACACAACACACAGACAACACACACACAGACACACACACAGACACACACACACAGACACACAGACACACAGACACAACACACACGCACAGCACACACACACACAGACACAGACACACACACACACACACACACACACACACACACACACACACACACACACACACACACACACACACACACACACACACACACGGGATAGCCTGGTGGTCAGTGATGCGCTCGTGATCTGCTGACCAGGTTCGAATCTCGGATTTTTCCTCTTGAATTAACATCAGTGCCGACTCCACCCCCCTTTAAAGTCCTTCGGATCAGACTATAAACCGAGGTCCCTTGAGCGAACGCAGGCAGGACATCTTGCGCACATGTTAAAACCCGTTCCACTTTTCGGAAAAGTAGACTATAGTGTGCCGGTGGGAACGGATGAGAAAATGTACACAACTGCATACACACGGGGACTGGATGTAAAAAAGCAATGAGTTTCTATTATTCTCGAAATAAAAGAAAATAATCTCTCTCTCTCTCTCTCTCTCTCTCTCTCTCTCTCCTCTCTCTCCTCCTCTCTCTCTCTTCTCTCTCTCTCTCTCTCCCTCGCCGTTCGGTCCGTCGTGGGATTTTTCTCCTGAGTTTATCGTCAGTGCTGACTCCCTCTCCCCAAAATGTCCTTCGGATGGACTTTAAAACCGCATGCCCCGTGTGCGAACTGCACGTCTAGACATCTGTCGCACACGTTTAATCCTGTTCCGTCTTTTCTAGAGTAGGCCATCGTGTGCCGGTCGATCAGATCGATCATTTCAAACTGCAAACAGCGGGGACTGGACGTAAAAAACACAAGAGTGCTTATCCCATTATCCTCGAATAAAAGAATAAATCTGAATCATCATATCCACCTCAAATCAATTCAAATCAATTAATCCTCCCTCTCTCTCTCTCTCTCTCCCTCCTCTCTCTCTCTCTCTCTCTCTCTCTCTCTCTCTCTCTCTCTCTCTCTCTCTCTCTCTCTCTCTCTCTCTCTCTCTCTCTTCTATACGCTTATTCACGTGACGCCTGTTTGTTTTTCTTCCCCTGTGTGGTGTGTGTGTGTGTTGTGTGTGTGTGTGTGTGTGTGTGTGTGTGTGTGTGTGTGTGTGTGTGTGTGTGTGTGTGGTGTGTGGGTGTGTGTGTGTGACACCGCGCGCGGTGTGTGTGTGTTGTAGATGTAGTAGTTGTATGTGTATGTTGTATGATGTTGTTGTGTGATGTATGTCGTGTGTGTGTGCATGCTAGCAGTTGTATGTTGTATTGGTGTATGTATTATGATGTTCGTTGTAGTGATGTATGTAGTTATGATGTATGTGTCATGTGCGTGCGTTGATGCGCAGCCTCAAGCGCGTCTGAAATATTTCTTGGTGTATGTATCTATGTGTGTGCTTGCACACTAGCTGTGTAAACATTGTTCCTGATATGATCTCAATACTACATTACTTCTTATGCAGCAACATAATATTATTTGCTGTTTCCAGTGTGTGTGTGTGTGTGTGTGTGGTGCGTGCGTGTGCGTGTGTGTGTGTGTGGTGTGTGTGTGTGCGTGTGTGTGTGTGCGTGCGTGTGTGTGTGTGCGTGGGTGTGTGCGTACGTATGTGTGTGTACGTGTGCGTGCGTGCATGCGCACGCTTGTGTGTGTATGGACGTTTGTGTGCGCGCGGTGCGTGTGCATGTATGTATGTATGTATGTATGTATGTATGTATGTATGTATGTATGTATGTATGTATGTATGTATGTATGTTGTATGTATGTAGTATGTATGTATGTATGTATGTATGTATACCATGCATAATATTATGTATGTATGCATGTGTGTGTATGTTGTATGTCTGTCTGTCTGTGTATGTGTGTGTGTCTATGCACGCGTACGTGCACACCAGCACATGCACTAGTACATTTTTCTTGAATGTATCATCTTACATGCGTGCGTGCACGCGCACGAGCAGACTAACTGACCTATCATTGACGTAGTTGTTGTTACTGATGGGATACCCCGATATTACGTGCAGTGACATCGTGCGCAACAACATTAACAGCGTGATGATGGTGATGGTGATGATGATGGTGAGGTGATGGGGATGTTTTTCTTGTCTGGCCTTGCTCACTTCCAGAGCGATAGATAATCGGCAGTACAGGAGAGGGAGGGAGGGAGGGAGAGAGGGAGGAAGGGAAGGAGGGAGGGAGGGAGCGAGGCTGCTTTTGCTTGTTTGTCTTGTGGAGCGGCAGCCAGCTAGCAGACACATGCTGGCACTGGCACTGATGACACTGGCACTGAGACTGACAGTGACATAAGTACTAGCACTGACATTGACACCGACAATGACACTAATGTTAACATTGACACCGGTTTCAAGATTAACACTTACATTAACGTTGACGCTGATGTTAACACTGCCCACACACATTAACACTTTGGACATTGACATTGACTCTGACATAAACACCGATATTGACACTGCCACTGATAATGACATTGACACTAACACTAACATCAGCACTAACACTGACAATACACCAACGCTAACATTAACTCTAACACTGACATTAACACCGACACTGACATAAACACCGACACTGACATAACACTGACACTAGCACTAACACTGACACTGGCACTGACACTGACAATTACACTGACATTAACACTGACACTGGCATTAACACTAACACTGAACTGACACTCGTCTTGCAAGAGTCTTGTTTAATGTATGTATGTATTACAGGCGTGAGACTTGTTTTGGGACGTTGATAGAAAAACAAGCTCATAGGAGAGTACAGCTCCTCAGCAAGGATGGAATCAATGTACCAGACTACAGGAGAAAGGGAAGAGAGAGAGAGAGAGGGAGAGAGAGAGAGAGAGAGGATGAGAGAGAGAGAGAGAAGAGAGGAAGAGAAGAGAGAGAAGAGAGACAGAGACAGAGACAGAGAGCAGAGACAGAGACAGAGAGGACAGAGACAGAGAGACAGAGAGAGACAGAGAGAGACAGAGAAGAGACAGAGAGAGACAGAGAGACAGAGACAGAGAAAAGACAGGACAGAGAGGAGAGAGAGACGAGAGAGAGAGAGACAGAGAGAGACAAGAGAGAGACAGAGAGAGACGAGAGAGAGAGACGAGAGAGACAGAGAGACAGAGAGAGAGACAGAGAGACAGAAGACAGAGAGGAGAGAGAGCAGAGACAGACAGAAGACGAGAGACAGAGACAGAGACAGACAGAGACAGAGAGAGACAGAGACAGAGACAGAGACAGAGAGGACAGAGACAGAGAAGGAGAGAGAGGAGAGAGAGAGAGAGAGTAGAGATAGAGAGAGACTAGGTATTCATCTAGAGACCTTAATGAGTGTTTGTGAAAGCAGACAAAGAAGAGAAAGACAACAACAACAAAACGAAACATGACAAGAACGAGATTATGAGGAAGGAGAGAGAGAGAAGAGACGAGAGAGAGAGAGGAGAGAGAGAGAGAGAGAGAGAGAGAGTAGAGAAGAAGAGAGAGGAGAGAGAGAGAGGAGAGAGAGAGGGTTGGGGGAGCACGACAGACAGAAGAAGACAGAAAAACAGACAGACAGAAGACACGAAAACAGGAAAGAAGACGAGAGAGAAGAGAGAGAGAGAGAGAGAGAGAGAGAGAGAGAGAGAGAGAGAGAGAGAGAGAGAGAGAGAGAGAGAGAGAGGAGAGAGAGAGGAGGAGAGAGAGAGAGAGAGAGAGGGAGGGGGGAGGGAGGAGAGACGAAGAGAAGAGAGAGAGAAGAGAGAAGAGAGACGAGAGAGAGAAAGAGAACGAGAGAGAGAGAGAGAGAGAGAGAGAGAGAGAGAGAGAGAGAGAGAGAGAGAGAGAGGAGAGAGAGAAGAGAGAGAGAAGAGAGACAGACAGACAGACAGACAGACAGACAGACAGACAGACAGACAGACAGACAGAAACAGACGACAGACGACAAACAGAGGCACACAGACAGAACAGAATACGACAAAAGACAGAAGAACAAAAGACAGAAGACAGAAGCAGACAGACAGACAACAGACAGACAGACAGACAGAGAGACAGAAACAGACAGACAGACACAGATTGAGGCGTGATATCGCGTGCAGTAGGCGCTACATTGCGTGTCTGTAATGTGCACACAAGAGAAGGACTCCCCATGGCGCTCACACTAGGCTAGTAGTTCTCGAAATTGAATGGAGGATACTCCCCCCTCCGCGGGGAGGGGGGGGGGGCAGGGAGGGGGGGGGCTGTCAGTTATAAATAGCATCCTCCCCTTCTGACAATTCTGTGCTATGAATTCCCTCTTTTCTATCTTTCTATTTGTTTCTGCGTTGTTTCTTTTCGTCTTGTCACCTCCTTCTTGTCTATTTTCTTCCTTTTTGGTCCATTCTCCTGCCTTTTTCCCGAGAAGACATTAAAAGATAACAATTCTCTACCAGCCAGCCAGCCAGCCAACCAACCAACCAACCAACCAACCAACCAACCAAACCAACAACCAAACCAAACCAACCAACAACCAACCAACCAAACAACCAACCACCAACAGGAAAAAACGTTTCTTCCACAAAAA
>CM060326.1:6492728-6495228 GCA_030674155.1 Stramonita haemastoma | reverse complement strand
ACAAAAATGTTCCTGATATTGATTGCAATTAAGACTCATTTAGCAAACATACTAAAACACTCGTAAAGTGTGAAAAACAGGTGTTTAAAAAACAACAACCCAAAACAACACATTGTAGCAACGATACTAGAAAACAGACAGCACAGTGTGTCTTGAAATATCACGTACACAAACTGTAACAAAGATATTCGAAAACATAATTATAAACATGGTGTATAAAATGAGTATATATGTATACAATGATGAATTGAATCACGAGTAGAGTATATAAACAGACATTTCTAAACTATAAAAGAAAAGAAAAGAAAAAAAAAGAAGAAAAGAAGAGAAAACACAGATGTACACTAAAACAGAAAGCAAATAAAGATACACAGTAGTAGCAAAAACAAGATAGAAAGCGATACTGGGCGATAAAGAAAAGAATAAAGAAAGAAAGTCCGCGAAAATATCTTCAAGCGGAATCTTCTAAAGTCTCCCATTTGTTCTTCTAGCTCGTTCTGTTTCTTGCTGACCTCTTCCTCCTCCTCTCTCTTCCTCATGTTTTCTCTTTTTTTTCTCTCAGTTCCTCTGTGTCGACGTTATTTATAACCCTTTCCCATCCCTAAAACCGTTTTTAGGTTGGTAGCAACTTAATCAACCGTGAACATATTTTTTTAATGTCAAATTTGTCTGACACCAAGTCTGACAGAGTGTTATAAACATGCTGTAAAAGACAGTACATCAAGGCCAGTGTACTGCAAAATGAGGAAAAGAAGAATCGTCCTAACCAAATTTAACAGACAGACAGTCAGTCACACACATAGACAGACAGACAGACAGACAATCAGACAGACACACATACACACAGACACACACACACACACACACACACACACACACAGAGATACATACATCCAAACACACAGACACAGAAACAGATACACACACACACGCACAAAACACGTCCACACACATCCACACACACATCCACACACATCACACACACACACACACAACACACACACACACACACACACACACACACACACACACACACACACACCACATACACACACACATCCACACACACACACACACATACATACATACATACATACATACAACAGACAGACAGACAGACAGACAGACAGACAGACAGACAGACAGACAGACAGACAGACAGACACAGACGACAACAGCCACACACAGAAAACACATACAGACAGACAGACACCACAAACACACACATACAAACACACACACACATACATACATACACACACAAACACACAACACACACACACACACACACACACACACACACACACACACACACACACACACACACACACACACACACACAATGCCAGCTCTTCTGCACAAATACAATTAGAGAGAAGAAGAAAAAGAAAAAAAGACATGAGATGACGTTCTATTAAGGCCAAGAGCTCTGTCCTTAGGAATAACTACCTGAGTCAGCTAATGCACAAAAATCTGCCTGGGAAACAACTATCCTACAGTCTATCACATTATACTACATGACATGACATGACATGAATAATCACACTACACAACACTACTACACTACACTACACTACACTACACTACACTACACTACAACACTAACACTACACTACACTACACTACACTACACACTACACTACACTCCACACACTACACTACAGCACAACCCAATACAAGGCATCACAGGTACACGATAGCTGAGTTGTTTGGGCTGTTTGTCTTCAATCCCATGGGTCCATGAAGATCGTGGGTTCGAATCTCGGCTGCGTCTGGTAAATTAAGGGTGGGGGTTTTCAAGATCTCCCAGGTCAATTTCAAGTGCAGACCTGCCAGTTCCCTAATTCCCTTCGTGTATATACACATGCAGAACATCAAATATGCGCGTTAAAGATCCCATCATTTATGTGTTGGGTGGGTTACGGAAACAAGAACATATTCAACATAAACCCCAAAGTTTATACATATGCAGAAGATCAAATATGCACGTTAAAGATCCCATCATTCATGTCAGCGCACGGTGGGTTACGGAAACACGAACATACCCAGCATACATCCTGAAGTCTACAGAATCTTCTTCTCAATGTTGAAGACGGTAGAGAAAGGAAAGAAGAAGAATGCAAAGAAGAAGAGGAAGAATGCAAAGAAGAATGAAAAGAGGAAGAATGCAAAGAAGAAGAAAAAGAAGGGGAAGAATGCAAAGAAGAATGCGAAGAAGAAGAAGAAGAATGCGAAGAAGAAGAAAAAGAAGAGGAAGAATGCGAAGAAGAAGAAGAAGAAGAAGAAGAAGAAGAAGAAGAAGAAGAAGAAGAAGAAGAAGAAGAAGAAGAAGAAGAAGAAGAATGCGAAGAAGAAGAAGAAGAATGCGAAGAAGAAGAAGAAGAAGAAGAAGAAGAAGAAGAAGAAGAAGAAGAAGAAGAAGAAGAAGAAGAAGAAGAAGAATGCAAAGAAGAATGCAAAGAAAAAGAAGAAGAAAGCAAAGAGGAAGAATGCAAAGAAG
>CM060326.1:6467728-6470228 GCA_030674155.1 Stramonita haemastoma | reverse complement strand
AATCGTTTCCACCACACGCTTCAAGGTAACAAAGACCAGTCATATTGGTGTTTTCTCACGAGTCCAGCTGAGGCCTACTAGGTAAATCAACACCCCCACTTCACTCTCCACACTCTGGGTTCTTTCTACCCCCCCCCCCACGTCCCCCTCTCCCCCCCCCCCCCCTCAACACTCTCAGCTGTGACAGTCAGTCACAACGCCATTGCCGATAACGTACGGTGACAGCAGTAGCAGCAGCAGTAGCAGCAGCTGTAGCAGCAGCAGTAGCAGCAGCAGCAGCAGCAGTAACAGCAGCAGTAGCAGCAGCAGCAGCCAGCAGCAGTAGCAGCAGCAGCAGCAAGCAGCAGCAGCAGAGCAGTCAGCAGCAGCAGCAGCAGCAGCAGCAGCAGCAGCAGCAGCAGCAGCAGCAGCAGCAGCAGCAGCAGCAGCAGCAGCAGCAGCAGCAGCAGCAGCAGCAGCAGCAGCAGCAGCAGTGTGGGGGTGTGACTTACTATTTTCCGTGCTTTTCTTTGTATGCAACAGCTGCTGCACTGCTGCTGTACGTAGTTGTAGTATTCAGATTGGGACCTGGCCTAGCCTGACCTGACAGGGACAGAGAGAGAGAGAGGCAGAGAAGGGAGAGAGAGAGAGAGAGAGAGAGAGAGAGAGAGAGAGAGAGAGAGAGAGAGAGAGAGAGGAGAGAGAGAGAGAGAGAGAGACGGGGGGGGAGGAGGGAGGTGGGGGGAACAGATGGAGAGAGAGAGAGAGAGAGGGGGGGGGATGGGAGTGGGAGAGGGATAAAATCAAATCATATCAAAATTTTTTTCCAGACGGTACATTGAGTAAGCAATAAATTTGCATTCTTTCATCAAACCATCTGTCTAAAGAATAAAATAAATAAATAAAACAACAAACCCGCACACGTACAAAGAAATGAGAGAGAGACAGACAGACAGACAGACAGACAGACAGACAGACAGACAGACAGACAGACAGACAGATAGACGCACATTAGGACTGACAGACATATAGACAGAGACAGAGAATTGCAGAGACCAAGGCGACCTGTAGACTGAAAATTAGACACAGAAGACAACCATAGCAAAGAAAAACAAAAGATAATATAATTCTAACAATCTGCTGATCAACCTTCCAAAAAAAGTATACAACTTACAATGGCCAATCACGAAAATAAGATCTGAAACACCTGTTGAACAAACTACAATCTGATAATTATGGGCACCTTAATCTACCAATACACGATGAAACATCAAAAAAGAAAAGAAAAGAAAGAGAGAGAGGAAAACCTCTAAAGGATGGCTGTTGAAGCTTTGATCTTCTTTCCCTGACCCTGGTCATTTTCTACACCTGTATCACTGTTACACACTATCAGATCCCTTCACAATGATCCTCAACCCCCTTTCTCCTTCACCTGCTACTCTCTCTCTCCCTCCCCCCCCTCTCTCTTGTCTCTACCCCTTCCCTCCCCTTTCCCTCTTCCTCTCTTTCTTTCTTTCTGTCCATCTCTCTCTCTCTCTCTCTCTCTCTCTCTCTCTCTCTCTCTCTCTCTCTCTCTCTCTCTCTCTCTCTCTCCTTTCCCCCTCTCTCTCTTTCTCTCCCTCACTCCATCTCTCTCTTGCTCTCTCTCTCCCCATCTCTCTCTCCCTCCCTACCCCCTCTCTCTCTCTGTCTGCTTTCCTCCCTTCCTCTCTCTATCTCTCTTTCTCTGCACCCCTCCTCTCTCTGCCTCACTTCTTCTGTCTGTCTGTCTGTCTGTCTGTCTGTCTGTCTGTCTGTCTCTCTCTCTCTCTCTCTCTCTCTCTCTCTCTCTCTCTCTCTCTCTCTCTCTCTCTCTCTCTCTCTCTCTTTTCTCTCTCCAGCAGAAAAGGGCAAGAACGGCTCCCTGTGCTTTGTCGCTGCTTTTCTACCAACCAGATACAATGATTGCCGGATAATGGCGGCGTTTCCCATCATGCCCTGTAATGTGCCACGTGACACACAGATGACCTTGACTGGTAATGATGATGATGACAGCTTTTGCTAACTGATGGGCTGTGTAGGAATGATTGGCCTGAAGTTATCTGTGTGTGTGTGTGTGTGTGTGTGTGTGTGTGTGTGTGTGTGTGTGTGTGTGTGTGTGTGTGTGTGTGTGTGTATGTGTGTGTGTGTATGTGTGTGTGTGTGTGTGTATGTGTGTGTGCACGTGTGTGGGGGTGTGTGGTATGGGGGGGTGTATGTGTGTGTATGTGTGTTTAAGTTTGTGTGTGTATGTGTGATTGTGAGTGTGTGTGTATGTGTGGGGGGGGGAGGGTGTAAGTGTGTGAGTGTGAGTGTGTAAGTGTGTGCATGTGGGTGTGTGGGTCAGTGTGTTTTAGAGAAGTAAAGTATCTATCTAGTTTATTATCCTCATTATCGCCCTCATTCTCCTCTTCCTCATCTCATCATGATTCTTCTTCTTCTTTTTATTATCATCATTATTATGATATTGAATGATTGCCCTCATTATTATGATCATTGCTAA
>CM060326.1:6460228-6462728 GCA_030674155.1 Stramonita haemastoma | reverse complement strand
GAGAGAGAGAGAGAGAGAGAGAGAGAGTTTGATTTTCATTTGTGATGTGGTGTGTGTTCCTTGCAAACTTCAGTCAAGTCAGAACATGCAGCAATCTTGGCCTAGATTTACAAATGGAAAATGGTTTCCATCAATTCATCACCTAAAGCATATAGGCTACACGGATTTAGTTTTAGTCTCAACAATTTCCACCAAATTAAAAATCTTGCCACTTTAACAATCAATTTTCATTTTTATATCAAAACACAGTAACGAAAACACTGGCATCAAAACAACATGTCCTTCATAATAGCAAAAGCTAGTAGAAACTCCAAAAATAGAGAATTTAATTTCGATTTTAGCTGAGGTCGCGATTGATCCGCCTGTATGAAGTTTTCGCAAATTGTCGAACAATTAAGAGGCCACGGCAGCTGAGGTGGCGGCATAGCACAGGCCTGGCTAGACACGGGTTCAGAGGACGGCAAAACTAATGAATCAATGGGGAAACCCCGACTGCCGCCCCTTCATTAAGTCTTCCTACATTAAGGGCGTTGCACACTGCCCTGTAGTGTAGCTGTATCTAGCTAATTATAACACACACACGCGTGCGCGCGCGCACACACACACACACACACACACACATATATATATATATTATATATATAGAGAGAGAAGAGAGAGAGAGAGAGAGAGAGAGAGAGAGAGAGAGAGAGAGATGAGAGGAGACGATGAGAGAGAGAGAGAGAGAGAGAGAGAGAAGGCAAGGCAAGGCAAGGCAAGGCAAGGCAAGGCAAAATTCTTTTATTCGAGGATAATGGATAAGCACTCATGTGCTTTTTTACATCCAGTCCCCGCCCTTTTCAGGGATAACATCAAGATAAAAAGATACCCTCAACTAAACAAGAACAATTATAATGATCCAATTACCAAGAGAGAGAGAGAGAGAGAGAGAGAGAGAGAGAGAGAGAGAGAGAGAGAGAGAGAGAGAGAGAGAGAGAGAGAGATGATAGATAGATAGATAGATAGATAGATAGATAGATAGATAGATAGATGATAGATAGATAGTAGTGGGTACCCCTCAGTCTTGGAAGACTTTGGAGTTGTGCTCTAGTTTTTAGAGCGCAAAGCCTGGGTAAGTAGGTATGGAGGGCAAACTGTTACCCATGCAGCAGACCCCCCCCCATCTCCACGCCACTGGAATGGTCCACTGGAAAAGCAGTCGTCGATACGAATGGCATATATATATATATATATATATATATATATATATATATATTATATATATATATATATATTAACACATATATAATGATAGCGTATTTGTGATTAGCGCTGCGTGCTTTCAGCAACATCCTTTCCACATTGCATGATGAAGACCTTTCATATTTCAGCAACCAAAGTCACCCCCTCATGGATCGCTTCAGAGAAGATTATGAGATAATGAGAGGTGCCCACCCCAATAGCTTAAATAGGTAGGTAAAAACCCATACCCTATGTGGTCGTTGGGGAGCGAGGTATCAGAGACCTCAGCTTCTCTACGGGGCCAGCATATTTAGGGCGGCGCCCATCTCCTCTCCCTTGTTGCTGTACCTACCCTGACCCTAAAGAGGGCAGGTACCCATTTACAGCTGGGTGAACTGGGGGGGACTGTACCGAAGCCAAGGCGCGCAAAAGGTCACCCATCCAACTGGTAACCACGCTTGATGCTGCTTAACTTTGACTTCGGGAAAGCGAGCGCTCTGACCAATGAGCCTTTTATTTTATTTTATTATATCTTATATTTCATACCACTTTATGTATATGAACTAATACTATCCCATACTTTCCCGTCCCCATACTTTACTTTAATATGGTTTTCTTGTTAATCCAAAAAACAGTCGAGTCTGACAGCATCTTAAGCAATATCGCCACCGTGGTTACCCACTTCAAATCTCTCTCTCTCACACACACACACACACACACACACACACACACACACACACACATACACACACACACACACACACACACACACACATACACACACACACACACACACACACACATACACACACACACACACACACACACACACACACACACACACACTCCCACCCCTGTCATTCTGTCAGTATTGTGTCTGTTCTGTCTAGCACCACAGCCCCCCCCCCCCTTCCATCAATGGCAGGATTGGTTGGGTGCTATAGTTCCCCTCCCTCCTCCCTCCCATCCCTCCCTCCCTCCCTCTCTTCCTCAATCACTGTCACCCTGTTTACACATCGCCATCAATAATTCTCACTCTCAGAGAGTGTTGCCATGTCAGCCAGCCACACAGGGCTATTTCAGACACTTTCTTCAAACAAAAAAGAGAGAGAGAGAGAGAGAGAGAGAGAGGAGGAGAGAGAGAGAGAGAGTGAGAGAGAGAGAGAGAGAGAGAGAGAGAGAGAGCGAGAGCGAGAGAATAATCTTTCTTTATTTTTCAAGGGTTACAGAGTATAAGCATTACATACTTTTTTTCATCCGGCAAGAGAGGGGAGAGAGA
>CM060326.1:6454416-6460128 GCA_030674155.1 Stramonita haemastoma | reverse complement strand
TTCTAAAAAATAACGCCTGAAGCTGTCTTTCTCTGACCACATTAAATTGTATAAAATCTTTGACTGATGTATACTTTTGTGTGTGTGTGTGTGTGTGTGTGTGTGTGTGTGTGTGTGTGTGTGTGTGTGTGTGTGTGTGTGTGTGTGTGTGTGTGTGTGTGTGTGTGTGTGTGTGTGTGTAGAAAGACTGGACCATCTAGGAACTACTTTAAAAATATTGTTCCGTTATCTTTTTTCTTATATTCATTCCATCTCCGATGTATTTAGTTAGGCTTTTATTTTTTCTGTGTTGCTGTCAAATAGTATATTTGTGACAGAATTCATATCAGTGGTGCCTGTGAGGACATTCAGTGATTCACAGTTTCTGTGTTTTTCAGAGTACGCCACTCAGTCGAAGAGAAAGTGAACTTCATCTTCTGTGGCATTTCGGCAGGAATGGTACATACTATCATTAGGGTTATCTCCAATCGAAAACCATTGCTTACAATTTTTTTAATACCATTATCATCCGAAATCTACTGAGTCTGATCTTGTACCATTTGTTGGTTAGAAAAGATAAATATCTCTTAGATCAGAATACGCTTTTGAACGAACTGTGCCATATGTATTTGTCATCATTCTCTCTATATAAATGTCAATTCTGTTTATAGCATGAACTAAGTCTATCTCTACATTCATTTATAAAACCTTAGTTGCATCCTACACCTTGACTCAGCCACACAATACCACATCCATTCTCACATAAAGTTTTCTGTACAATCGACACCTAGTTGTGTCGACCTGTTTCAATGTTGTAAGACTAGCATTTCATAAGCCTGTCCGCATATTCTAGAGGCTGGTAGTTTAAACCAATTTTAACCAGTTTCTACCCCCATGTCCCACCTTAATGGTGGGCAAAATGGTCGCATACGCCAAAATTTCTTTCGGATGAGTCGATAAACCGAGGTACCGTGTGTTACACATGACTATTTTGCGCACGTAAAAGAACCCACGGCAACAAGGGGGTTGACCCTGGCAAAATTCTGTAGAACAAAGCCACTCTGATAGGGAAACAAATACAGTTGCATGCAGGAAAAAGAAAAAAAAAAGACTTGTGGCGACGCGCTCTCCCCGGGGAAAGCAGCCCGAATTTCATGCAGAGAAATCTGCTGTGACATAAAGTGGTACAAAATACAAAATTAACCAATTTTAACCATGTCCCACCTTAATGGTGGGCAAAATGGTCGCATACGCCAAAATATCACCATCAGTGAACCTCGGAGCTTTGGGTGTAGCAAGAACAAAAGCTCCATACTTCATGCCCATGAATAAGAACAGTAACAACAAGCTTATCACACAGGTCGAGGGGGGCAGATAGCCTAGTGGTCAGAACATTGCGCTCGCAATTTGACGACCCGGGTTCGAGTCCGGTTGAGGAGATTTTACTCCTGGAGTTAACATCAGTGCTGACTCCACTCTCCCCAAAAGCCCTTCGGATGAGACTTTAAACCGAGGCCCTGTGTGCAAACGCACGCAGAACATCTTGCGCACACGTTAAATCCTGTTCCACTTTTCGTAAGAGTAGGCCATAGTGCGCCGGTGGGAACAGATGACGTTTACAAAAAGCACAAGAGTGCTTATTCCATTATCTTCGATATAAAAGAATAAAAAAAAGAAACGTCTAAGATGATGAATATATTTACAGAACGGTCTATTCGTCTCGTTGTTTGAAGTGAACAAAACATTGATCTCTATGCTTTAATTGATATCATTTGAACTTTACATCTGTAATATAACCATTGCTGGAGAATGGAACATATTACTTATTTATTCTCTTATATTGAGGATAACGGAATAAGCACTCATGTGGGTTTTATTTTTTACATGAAGTCCCCGTGTGTATGCAGTTTTGTAAATTTTGTCATCTGGTAATGAATGCTTGCTAGGTATTCATTTCCATAATAAAAAGAACGCAAAAAATAGTCAGATGTTTCGCTTATCGATTTTTGAAAACAATCACTCTTTTGTATAAAAGAAACATTCACTTCTGGTTTTTACGTTTTAGAGTACTGTTGTAAACTACTCAATGCGGTTTGTAAACTATGGGGCGTTTCAGAAAATAGCAGGGCATTCTTTGGCATTCAATTAAATTATGAAACAGTCTCATGTAATGACTTCTCCTCTCTCTCTCTCTCTCTCTCTCTCTCTCTCTCTCTCTCTCTCTCTTCCTCCTCTCTCTCTCTCTCTCTCTCTCTCTCCTCTCTCTCTCCTCCTCCTCTCTCTCTCTCTCTCTCTCTCTCTCTCTCTCTCTCTCTCTCTCTCTCTCTCTCTCCTCTCTCTCCTCTCTCTCCTTACACATCTCTCTCCCCTCTCTCTCCCTACCTCTCTCTCTCACACACTCTTAAACACAAACGCTCACAGAGACACAGACACGCACGCACACACGCACACACGTACAGCCATCCCCCCAAACAAACAAACACACACATGCTCCGCACGCACGCACATACACACGCACACAAACGCACGCACGCATGCACACACACACACACACGCGCGCGCGCGCACGCACGCGCACACACACACCACACACGCACACTTTTTTGACTACCCACCTGTCTTTCAGTCTGAAGATGAAAAAGGAAAAATTAACACAGCTATATATATCCTCGAAAACTTAGATTATACTCATGTTCATCCACCTTACCAAACAGCAGGGAAAATCAATGCATGTGCAGCAAAAATTAAGTTTGATAAATATCTTATACTAAATGTGATATCTGTCTACTTGCCAAAAGGTCCAGATAATGAGAACATGGAATGGTTACGTTTGTTGCAAGACCAGAATGAAAAATGGCTAGTGGGTGGCGACTTTAATGCCCACTCACCATTCTGGGATAGGGATTGTACAATAAATATAAATAATCGTTTTGTTGAAAATATTGTGGATTCTTCCTTATGTTTATTAAATGATGGTAGTATAACACGAATCCCTGATTCTGCAAACCACAGAGCATCTGCTATTGACCTGTCTCTAATTTCTCCCATAATTGCTCCTAGCTGTGAATGGAAAACTATTAAAGATACTTTAGGGAGCGATCACTTACCAATTGAAATTACAATAAATGACAGGGTGATCAATTGCAATTTGGCAAAGGATAAAGTTCCAAAATTCAATTATAATACTGCTAATTGGAATATGTTTCATAGTATTCTCTCTATGTGTAATATTAATGAATTTTTAGCTAGTAACGTAAACGAAGCATATACCAAATTTGTAAAAACTGTTCTAAATGCAGCAGATAAGTCCATCTCAAAATGTAGTTCACTAAAGTCAAATAAGCACTTGGGTAATATTTGGTGGAATGAATCATGTGAAAAAGCAAGGCAAAACAAAAAGAAAGCATTTAATCTCTATCTTAAAGATAGGAACAACGTTACGAAAATGATGGAAATGAAAAGGGCAAAAAATTATTGTAACAAAGTAATAGCACAGGCTAAGCTTCAGTATTGGTCATCTTTTTGTAAAGAAGGCATATTATGTTCAAAAGATCAGCATAAAGTTTGGAAGAAATTGAAAGAGATGAAACAGGGTGTAAATTTACCAGATTATCCCATAAAATTAGACAAAGAATTCCCAACACAATTTGAAAAGGCTGAAGCTTTTGCAGAAATGTTTTCTGAGACGAGTTGTTCAGAAGGGTTATCTGAAAAAGAACAGAATCTATAGAGAAAATGAAGCTAGACTAGGAAATTACAAGGATCCTCCAGAGGATAAAGAACACTATACAAATGCTCCTATCACTTTTCAAGAACTAAAGGATGCCATTTCTACTCTTAGCTCCAAGAAGTCTTCTGTAGTCTTGATGCTATTTCAAATGAAATGATAAAACACTTGCCTGAAAATTTTGTTAGATTTCTTCATAAATATTTTCAAAAATGTTGGTCAGAGGGAACAATGCCTTCCTTATGGAAACAGTCTATAGTTGTTCCTATTTGTAAACCAGGTAAACAAAAATCAGATATAAACAGCTATAGGCCTATCTCACTGACTTCCCATGTTGGAAAATTGATGGAAAAAATAATATTGAACAGGCTTATTCATTACTGTGAAAAAAGGAACATCATCCCCGTAGCCCAAGCGGGTTTTAGAAAAAATAGATCAACCACAGATCATCTGATAAAACTTACCACCCATGTAAAACATCAATTTGCTAGAAGAAAAAATGTTCTTTCTACTTTTTTTGATATCAGGAAAGCGTATGATCAGGTATGGCACTTACGATTGCTTCATAAAATTAAACAGATAGGTCTGTCTGGATGCATGTATAATTATCTTAAAACTTTTTAAGTAATAGATCTATTCAAACAAAAATTGGAAATACTTACTCTAATCCAAGATTCATAGATTTTGGGGATACCCCAGGGAGCAGTAGTGGCACCTATGCTCTTTAATATCTTAACATATGACCTTCCCAATACAGTATCCAATAAAATTGAATTGGTACAATTTGCAGACGATCTGTGCATTTGGATGAAAGTTACTATGAAAAGGCATACTCCAGTAAGATCTCTTAATTACATTAGAAAGGTTTATCAAAATGAGTTAAATAAAATAAATGAATTTATGACAGAAAATGGATTAATGCTATCTCCAGACAAATCACATATGATGCTTTTTAACTCTGGCTACGATCCGCAGACACTACCCGCCTTTAAGATAGGAGATTCTGTGTTAGAATACAAAGAAAAGATAAAATTTCTAGGGGTAATTCTGACCACAAAACTTACGTGGAATAATCACATTGAGTATGTCCTGACTAAAGCTAGAAAAAGTCTTAATTTCATCAAAATTGTGAGCAAGCAGCACTGGGGCCAAGATTCATCATCTCTCATTCATTTAGCTACAGCTCTTGTTCGTTCTAGATTAACTTATGCACAAGAAATTTATTTCTCTGCTCCTAAATACTTAATAAGAAAAATGCAGAGTGTAGACAGTAAGTCTTTCAAGTTGGCAATTGGAGTTCCTATACATGCATCAACTTTAAAAATGTATGCAGAAATAAATGTCTTACCTTTTGAAGAACAAATTAAGCTTGCATCAGCAAAATATGTTTTAAGAAGTTCTACTATTCAGAATTCGAACATTAAAGAACTTCATTTAAAATCGGATACAGATTTCCCTAAAAGGGCTAAGTCTATACAATCACTGACTACAATCAGTTCTTATACCTCTGATATATTCACATCTTCAGGAATGAATGAAAAAATTATAGCACCTCGCCCAGTTTTCTCCACAATTCCAAAGTGGGAAATAAAAAGGGCTGAATTTGATATTGATTATTCCAATATCAAAAAAGACGAAGGTCCTGCTGTCGCTGTCATGGCAAGAGCTCATATTGATGAAACATATAGTAGTTATATTAAAGTCTTTACCGACGGTTCGGTAGTAGACAGTGGGCAGGCTGGATCTGCTTTTGTAGTTCCTGCATTGAAAATTAATAAATCTATCATATAGGCAAAGATTTTTCTATCTTTACTGCAGAACTTATAGCTGTACTAATGGCCTTAAATTTTTTATTAGATCTGCCTATCAATATGTCCAAGGTGTTGTTCTGTATTGATTCTAAATCTGTTTTGCAAGCACTAAAACTGTTTTAGCATTAGAGTGAGAGGGAACTAATCATTGAAATTTGTCATCTTATTCATTTTCTTTCCTTACGAGGTACTACC
>CM060326.1:6437425-6442425 GCA_030674155.1 Stramonita haemastoma | reverse complement strand
TCTAGAAAGATTTAAAAGATAACAATTCTCTCTCATGCCACAGTTGGATACGCTGGGCATAACTTGTCAGGTGCTTAACGGCAGCACACCGCATTTTCGCTCATATGACAGACAACAGTAGTTACTGTCTGAGCGTTCGACGAAGAACAAGAAGAAGAAAAAAAATCAAGGGAGAGCTAAATAGCAAAAGATCTTCAGAGAATAACCTCACCACCCATCAATTTTTTTTAGCTAATGTTTTGGCCATTAACTGTATATCTTACAGAATGAGAAGGATTGCCAGTCTTCAAGTCACCTCGGAAGCCACCGCTGTAGTCTAGTGGTTAGGGCGTTGGACTCGTAATCTTAAGGTTGCGGGTTCGATCCCAGCTTTCGGCTATGGCGTTGTGCCCTTGGAAAGGCACTTTACGGTATTTTTTCACCCCACCCAGGTGTAAAAAGGGGTACCAACCTTGTGTTGGGGGTTATCCCTGCGATAGACTGGCGTCCTATCCAGGGGGGGAGTCTATGACTCTCAGTCGCTTAACGCCACAGAAACCGGGATAAGTACCGGCCTGATGAGCCTTAGCCTCGGGACAGACTTTAACTTTAACTTAACTAAGTCACCTCGGAGGTGTCCACTCTTGGAGACTTTTTCCTGGAATTGCCGCTGGTTCCGACTTCATTCCTCTGCCTGCACTTCCATAATCGACAGTGTGTGTAAGCATGTGGAATATTCTACTCACACGTTAAAAACCTATGTAGGCTATCTTTCACAGGAGTGTCCACGAGTTATGGTAGGTGGTATAGGGGACAGGATAGCTCAGTAGTCAGAACATGTGCTTCCCTCCAGCCAAGGTTAAGCAGCATCGAGCGTGGTTACCAGTTGGATGGGTAACCGTTTGATTTGCGCGCCTTGGTGTCAGTATAGTTCCCCAGTCCACCCAGTTGTAATTGGATACCTGCCCTCTTTAGGGTCAGGGAAGGTAAAGCAGCGAGGGAGAGGAGATGGGCGCCGCCCTCAATATGCTGGCCTCTAGCATACACACACGCGCACGCACGCGCGCGCGCGCACACACACACACACACACACACACACACACACACACACACACACACACACACACACACCGACCGCACGGTTCTAAGCATCCAATCCAATCATGTGCTAGCCTAGAACCGTTCAGTGATGTCAGAGTGATAAGGGAGGCTAGTGGTGTCACCGACAGCTGAAGTTTAAGCTTTGCACGATTGTTTCCCTTCCTCCACCTCGCTCATTCAAGACACGCTCGCACCCACTCACGTACGCACACACGCACACACACAGGCAGGCTGGCAGGCACACACACACACACACACACACACACACACACACACACACACCACACACACACACACACACACACACACACACACACACACACATACACACACACACTTTAAACGCCCTTTAAAAAAAAATTTAAAAACACCAAGCACAAGTCAAGTTAAACAACAACAACAACAACAATAACAAACTTTAATCGTCCTGTAAAGGGGAATTACTGAGTACAACACTGATAAAAAAAAAGAGTGTTCCATAACTTTTGTGGTCGTAGGGGAGCGAGGCATCAGAGACCTCAGCTTCCCTAGGGGCCAGCATATTGAGGCCAGCGCCCATCTCCTCTTCCTCGCTGCTTTACCTTCCCTGACCCTAAAGAGGGCAGGTACCCATTCACAGCTGGGTGAACTGGGGGACTGTACTGAAGGCAAGGCGCACAGTCAACTATCCAATTAGTAACCACGCTTGATACGCACACAATAAACTAGGAATCATCAACTAGAAGATAAATGTAAAAAATATATTGATATTCGTTTAACAAGACAATTTTGAAAAAAATAAATCACACACACATACACACACACGAACACACACACACACACACACACACACACACACACACACACACACACACACACACACACACACACACACACGTACGCACGCACCTCACCCCCCTCCGACACACACAGACACACACTTCACGAAAATCCATTTGTCATGCGTTCCCATCGGCACACAATGGCTTACTCTTCCGAAAAGTGGAACGGCCGGGTTTAACGTGTACACCAGATGTTCTGCATGCGTTCGCACACGGGACCTTGGTTTACAGTCTCATCCAAAAGACATAAACTAGTTCATTTCCTAAACCCAGACTTCAGGATATTGAATTTCTGAGATGCGACTGTAAACCGAGGTCCCTTGTTGCGAACGTACGCAGAATATCTTGCACACACATTTCTGCTTTTCCGAAGAGTAGACTATGGCTTTAGTACAGTCCCCCAGTTCACCCAGCTATTAATGGGTACCTGCCCCCTTTATGGTCAGGGAAGGTAGAGCAGCGAGGGAGAGGAGATGGGCGCCGCTTTCAACATGCTGGCCCCTAGAGAAGCTGAGGTCTCTGACGCCTCGCTCCCCTACGACCACACAGGTTATGGGAGACCTTTACCTTTTTCTTACCTTTTAGACTATTGTGTGCCGATAGGACGGGATGACAAAACTGCATACACACGGGGACTGGATGTAAAATAGCGCATGAGTGCGTATTCCTTTATCCTCGAAAAAAGAGAAAAATAAATAAATAAATAAATAAATAAACAAATAAATAAATAAATAAATAAATAAATAAATATCAGTGTGCGAAACAATAATGACACACATCGGGATACGTGCATCAGGGGAGAGAATTCGCACTTTGGGAAAGGGGGGGGGGGGGGGGGGACTCGGTATAACCATTACCGCTAATGCTTCCATCGTTAAGTCGTTTTCATACATTATTTCGCATTGTCCATAATTACTCTGTCTTTGTTCCTTTGTCTGTGTGTTGTGTGTGTGTGTGTGTGTGTGTGTGTGTGTGTGTGTGTGTGTGTGTGTGTGTGTGTGTGTGTGTGTGTGTGTGTGTGTGTGTGTGTGTCTGTGCTGTCTGTCTTGTCTCTGTCTGTCTGTCTGTCTGTCTGTCTGTCTGTCTGTTGTCTGTCTGTCTGTCTGTCTGTCTGTCTGTCTGTCTGTCTGTCTGTCTGTCTGTCTCTCTTCTCTCTCTCTCTCTCTCTCTCTCTCTCTCTCTCTCTCTCTCTCTCTCTCTCTCTCTCTCTCTCTCTCTCTCTCTCTGCCTATCTGTCTGTCTGTCTGTCTGTCTGTTTCTGTCTGTTTGAATACATGTCTCTTATTTCTTCTTTGTCTGTCTGTCTATCTGTCTGTCTGTCTGTCTCTCTCCGTCTCTGTCTCTGTTTCTGTCTCTCTGTCTGTCTGTCTGTCTGTCTGTCTGTCTGTCTGTCTGTCTGTCTTCCTCTTCTTCTCTCTCTCTCCTCTCTCTCTCTCTCTCTCTCTCTCTCTCTCTCTCTCTCTCTCTCTCTCTCTCTCTCTCCTCTCTCTCTCTCATTCTCCTTCTCTCTTCAGTTTGTTTTTTGTTTTACCTTTTAGTAATTGTCTTCGCCTTTTTCACCTCATTTTTATTTTCTCGTGATTTGTGTACTTGGGTTTCGTTGTTACTTGTGGTAATTTTGTGTGTGTTTGTATGCCTGGGGAATGTTATTACAACAGCCAGTTGAAGTACTAACCAAAAACAGCAACAACATTTAAAAAGAAATATATAAAAACCCTTCTACTTCTACTACTACAGCTACTCCTTCTAATGCTGCTGCTGTTGCTGCTCCTGTTCTCAGTGCTAAAAACACGGCAAGGGAAGCGATTTGCGAGGTCAATTTTGAGGAAGAAAGATAGGTTATTTCCCCTTTCACCTGGGGTTATGTAGAACTGTTGCATTTTTCTGTTTTGTTTTCGCCTTCTTTTGATTTTTTTTTTTCAAATTTGAGCCATTCATTTTGTGTTACAACTCCCTGGTATAAATTATTGCCTCAACGTACGTTAGAGGGTTGGTTGTGAGTGGTTGGGGGGGGGGGGGGGGGGGGAGGAGGGGGGGACTAGCCTATCTCTCAATGATAGTGGTAATTAATACACGTGTCGTGGGTTTGATGTCAGTACTAGCCAATAGTTTTTTACTGCATTGGTACACGTTGTTTATTGATTTTCTTTGAGGATTCTTTGTAAACTTGGGGTACTGGCTGTTTGACCAAGTATAGGTAGCTTGTAAGGGGGTGGAGGGACGGGCTGGATAGCTAGTGGTCAGTACACTGCGCTCGTAATCTGACGACCCGGGTTCGAATACCGTTCAAGGGAATTTTTCCTCTGGAGTTGAGATCAGTGCTGACTCCACTCTCCCCAAAAGTCCTTGGAGAGACTATAAACCAAGGCCCCGTGTGCAAACACATGCAGAACATCTTACGCAAATGTTAAATAATGTTTCGCTTTTCGTAAAAGTAGGCCATTGTGTGCCGGTGGGAACAGAGGACATAATTATTTCCAAAACTGCATACACACGGGGACTGGGTGTGAAAAAAGCACACGAATGCTTATTCCATTATTCTTGATATAAAAGAATAAATAGATAAGGTAAAGAAATAATTCAAAAATAATTAATTATATAATAATAATCTTTGATAATTAATTAATTATTTATTTATTATTAGATAGATAGATAGATAGATAGATAGATAGATAGATAGATAAGCTCCACCACTGTCCGCTGTTAGGTTCTGAAATGTCAGCCGCATCATCATGCAGCTTAGCCCCTGTCACTGTTTCCTTAGGGTTTTAAAATGGTGTTGGGCTTAAATTGTTTGCCCCCTGTCTATTTCAGATAATATGGTAATCTCAAAATAGGGGGTGGGGAGATAGCCTTGGTGGTTAGAGCGTTGGAGTTTGCGATTTGACGGCATGGGTTTGAGTCACTTACGATAGACCAGACTAATGGGGTTTTCCAGGATAGCTCAGTGGTCAGAGCACTCGCTTTCCCCAAGCTAAGGTTAAGTAAGCAGCATCGAACGTGTGTTAGTCCTTGACCTTTGCTTCTTTTCGTGTTTGGTGCTAGTGTACTATTAACAGAAAAAAAACCAGCAGGGAAGAATAGGCGCTTGCAAAAAGA
>CM060326.1:6407425-6432425 GCA_030674155.1 Stramonita haemastoma | reverse complement strand
GAGATTTGACAAGCAAAGCTTTCCCCTAGCCTAATGCAGAGATTTGACAAGCAAAGCTTTCCCCTAGCCTAATGCAGAGATTTGACAAGCAAAGCTTTCCCCTAGCCTAATTGAGGCCCCAAAGCAGAGATTGACAGACCTTTGCAAATGCACGGCTGGGGTGGGGTAGCCTAGTGGTTAAAGCGTTGAACTCGCGATTTGACATCCTGGGTTCGAGCCACCACCGAGACTCCCGTTTGAAGGGATTTTTCCCTCTGTAGTTAACATCATCAGCTGTAAATGGGTATCTGCCCTCTTTAAGAGTCAGGGAAGGTTAAGCAGCGAGGGAGAGGAGATGGGCGCCGCCCTCAAGATGCTGGCGCCTAGAGAAGCTGAGGTCTCTGACGCCCTACGTCCACAAAGGTTATGGGACACCTTTACCTTTTACCTTTAAGTTAGCATCAGTACCGACTCCACTTCCCCGAAAGCCCTCAGAACGAGACTATAAATTGAGGCCCGGTGTGAGAATGCAGCTGAACATCTTGGGGGACGGATAGCCTAGTGGTCAGAACATTGCGCTCGCAATTTGACGACCCGGGTTCGAGTCCGGTCGAGGAGATTTTTCTCCTGGAGTTAACATCAGTGCTGACTCCACTCCCCCCCAAAAAGTCCTTCGGATGAGACTTTAAACCGAGGCCCCGTGTGCGAACGCACGCAGAACACCTTGCACACACGTTAAATCCTGTTCCGCTTTTCGTAAGAGTAGGCCATCGTGTGCCGGTGGGAACAGATGACATTTACAAAACTGCATACACATGGGGACTAGATTTTTTAAAAAAAAGCACATGAGTGCTTATTCCATTATCCTCGGTATAAAAGAATAAAAGAATAAATCAAATCAAATCTTGTTTACACGCTAAAACCCGTTCCGTTTCTCGGAAGAGTAGGCCATTTGTGCCGGTAAGAACGGATGACAAAAAGAAACAAACCCTTACAGACTGACGTCGTGTTTAAACAAGGTAAGTACTAATGTACCCAGTTGGGATATGCATTTGTTGAATGTATACTTTTCTCCTTTTACAATCACAGGCTGAACTTCTATTCTTTGTGATTGTGATGTTGTTTTTCTTTCTTGTTTTTGCTTTCTGCTTTATCTTTCTTTTTGGCTTTTCTCCTGTTTTGGTAGGGTCCTTTTTTTCTCTATTCCCTAATCAGGGCAAGGGCCTGATGCAAAAAAGTATGTAAATACTTACTCTGTTACCCTTGAAAAACAAAGATTATTCATTCAATCATTTCTTCTTTCTTTCTTTCTTCTTCTCTCTTCTCTCTCTCTCTCTCCTCTCTCTCTCTCTCCTCCTCTCTCTCTCTCTCTCTCTCTCTCCTCTCTCTCTCTCTCTCTCTCTCTCCTCTCTCTCTCTCTCTCTCTCTCTCTCTCTCTGTCTCTCTCTCTCTCTCTCTTCTCTCTCTCTCTTCTATCTCTTCTCTCTCTCCTGTCTCTGTCTCTGTCTCTCTCTCTTCTTCTGTCTGTCTCTCTTCTCTGTTTTCGTCTTCTCTTCTGTCTGTCTGTCTGTCTCTTCTTCTGTCTGTCTGTCTGTCTGTCTGTCTGTCTGTCTTCTCTCTCTCTCTCTCTCTCTCTCTCTCTCTCTCTCTCTCTCTCTCTCTCTCTCATCTCATCCTCTCTCTCTCTCCAATACTCAAGAATCAAATGTCAATCAATCAATGTCTCATCATGGCTTGCTTCGCAACGAGATTAAGGGCCTGTCCACTCTGTGAGCTCGCTGTGGCTGTTCAAGTAATGCGTGACAACAAACCGCCGCAGCGGCTGCAGGGAAGTCGATTGGGTTTGAGAGGACGCGTTCTTCCTCTCATAATCAATTCAATGTAGTGGAAGGCTAACAGACTTTATTATTTAAAAAAACACAACTTTATTCAAAGTGGTGTTCGTTACAGAAACGTGACATTACTACATAATACAATCATCAAACAGGAACAAGGGGGGTAAAAGGGCAGAATGATATGTGATATTTAAACAGGTAAAAGGTAAAGGTGTCCCATAACCTATGTGTTCGTAGGGGAGCGAGGCATCAGAGACCTCAGCTTCTCTAAGGCCAGCATGTTGAGGGCGGTGCCCATCTCCTCTCCCTCATTGCTTTAACCTTCCCTGACCCTAAAGAGGGCAGGTACCCATTTACAGCTGGGTGAAGTGGGGGAACTGTAGCTGAAGACAAGGCGCGCAAACGGTCACCCATCCAAAGGTAACCACGCTCGACGCTGCTTAACATTGGCTGGAGGAAAGCGAGCGCTCTGACCACTGAGCTACCCGTCCCTTATTCCATACATTAGTGAATAAACGTGGAGTGGAAAACAGCTGAACAATCCAAAACTTTATCCTTGAATTAAGTTTCATTCGATTCATTGTACATGTTTTTCTTTACTGTTTCTTTTTTTTTTTTGCTTCAAATATCCGGAACTCCCTGTCTATATAATAATCTTCCCAATAATTCATATCAAAACGTAAGTGCTTGTTGCAACTTTTTTTTCTGCAAAGGTTTTGTTTACCTAATCTTGTGAATTAGCGTTAACACTTATCTTTTATGCTGTTACTGTTGCTGTTGGCTATTGATGGTAGTGTAACCGACAATAATGAGAAAAAAAGAAGGAAATTATATCTTAACACATATACCGGAGAACTACTTCGCTGACAGAGATCATATGCAGTGGTGCCGGAAAGTAACAAACTGAATTATTATGTGCATGGTATTCGGTGGTCTAGAGGTAACACGCCTGCCTAGAAAGCGGAAAGTCCGGTCAGAAGTGTGCAGTGGTTCAAATCCCGTTTGGGCCCAAAACATTTCCCCCATCCATTAAACCATGAGTGGTGGTATGGATGCTAGTCGTTCGGGGAAGACGATAAACCGAGGTCCCGTGTGCCACACATCATTATTTAGCGCACGTAAAGAACCCACGGCAAAAAGGGGGTTGTCCCTGACAAAATTTGTAGAAAAAAGTCACTTGATAGGGAAACAACTACAGTTGCAGACAGGAAAAAGAAAACAAATAATGGGTGGCGCTGCACTTGTGTCGAAGCGCTCTCCCCGGGGAGAGCAGCCTGAATTTTACTCAGAGAAATCTGCTGTGACATAGAGGTATGATTAAAAAAAAAAAGAAATGTATGGGAACTAACCTGGTTTCTGAGAAAACTGTATTGAATGATCAGTCCTTGTTATCATCAATGAGGTCTCTATGATTTGTGTCAAAACAAGAGTGTCAAAACAAGCAGTGTCAAAAACAATAAGTAGTGTCAAAACCGGTAGTGCCAAAACAAGTAGATGCAAAACAAGTAGTGTGCCAAAACAAGTAGTGTCAAAAAGCAGTTCAAAACAGTAGTGCAAACAATCAGTGTCAAAAACAAGTAGTAGTCAAAACATATTGTCAAGACAATAGTGTCAAGAAGTGTCAAAACAAGAGTGTCAAAACAGTAGCCAAGTAGTGTCAAAACAAGTAGTGCAAAACAAGTATTGTCAAAACAACAAGTAGTGTCAAAACAAGTAAGTGTCCAAACAAGTAGTGCCAAAACAAGATGTTTTCTTACTGCTATGGGCAAGAACTACTATAGCATGTGATATGAACATTTTAGTGCAGCTTGTGAAGCAGCAGAAGATCAGTTAAGGTGTATTTTTAACGGTTTTTAATTTTCAAATAATGTACACGACAGTATAATGTAAGATCAAACCACAAAGATTCATATCAAGTTTTAAAGGTATTTAATTAAAAAGGAAAAGATTACAAACTATAAACAACCTATCTAGCATATGTTTCATATAACGTATGAGCTCAAATGGTCATATATACATATAAACCATGTACACAAGCATACAAACATAGTACCAAGCAATAGAACGTATGAGCTCAATGCCTACATAATACCTAACCTCCACATACACAACTGATAGAACATTGTAAAGACAAACATAACTAACAACAAAACACATAACAAAAAAATAAGCAAACAAAAAACAAACAAAAAACCATAAACACAAACACCCACCGCAATTAAACTGCTCAGCTGAATAAACAGATTTTACCTTTCAGACCGACTCGTCCAGCAGTAATACAGTTTGCTCTAATCTAACAGAGGTAGATATGTACACCATTGTGCAGCGAAACTAAAAAAAGACATTCCATAGATGCAACACATTTTTCAACCTCATTCTTGATTTTAGTTGTCCTGTAAATATTTCAAACGAAGGCTAATTCTTTTGGGAACTACATTTATATATGTGAAATTTGGCGAGCAGTAATATTACATCAAAAATCTTGTCAGATTTAAAGTTGCTACTGCATCCAAAAAGAACAATGCTCTCGTTGAGCAGCAGATTCACAGCGTTACATTTTCTATTAATATTATTTTGGAATTCTTGCCAGAATTCGTTTACAATAGGACAGTACCACAAAATATGTTGGATACTTTCTTTTTTCCGTACGACAAAAGGAACAATTATTTGATTCTTCAATACCCATGCTTTGTAAAATACAATTTGTTGCTATTATTCTGTGTACAATTCTTATCTGAAACCACTTTAGTCTTACATCTTGAATTTGTCTATTTTTTCTAAATACTTGTGACCATACAACATTTTGATGCAATCTTTCATTCAAGATCAGTTAAGTTATGGCAATACCAGGTTCTGAATACTGCTGAGCGGCCACATCAGGGATTTTTTTTTATCCCGCATTATTCCTTGCAGAGGACAATAATGAAACCCTTAAGAATGCCCAACCAAGTAATAATAACAGTATGAAAAAGAGAATGTAAAAAGATGAAAGCATAGAATTCCGAGTCCATATTAAAAGAAGTGATACCAAAAATGTGTGATTCTAAAACAGGCTGAAACTGCTCAACACAACACAAAGATGAAACGGTCATAAAATGAAAACGACAAAGGACAGTTGGAGCAAAATCACAACAATATAGCGACGTTGACAAAACCTTGACATCAACGACAGAAATACCATATTGGTAAGAAGAATCTAAAACCAAAACAAAAGAAAAATTAAGTCCGTGTCATCGAAGACAAAATCGGCAAATTGTCACACACGAGGGGAAGATTACAAAAGGGACAGAAACTTTCTATGAAATTTATAACCAGCAGAGTAAAGGAGATGCAATTGCTAACAGTAGATGACTCGTCAAATACAAATGTGTGTAGTAACGAAAAAAAATGATGGATCGGTGGTCTACAGGTAACGCCCCTGTCTAGAAAGCGAAAAGTGCAGGTTGGAAGTGTGCGGTGGTTTGAATCCTATTTGGGCCCAAAACTTTTTCCCCATCCATTAGACCATGAGTGGCGGGATGCTGATCTTTCGAATGAGACGATAAACCGTGGTCCCCTGTGTTACACACAATCATTTAGCGCACGTAAAAGAACCCATGGCAACAAGAGAGTAGTCCTTGAAAAAAAAAATTGTACAGAAAAAAGCCACTCTGATAGGGAAACAAATACAGCTGCAGACAGGAAAAAAAAAAAGAAAAGTAATGGGCGGCGCTGCTCTAGAGGCAACGCGCTCCCCGAGGAGAGCAGCCCAAATTTCACACAGAGATATGTCGTGACTTAAAATGGTGTAAAATGTAAAAAAAAAAAAAATAATAATAAAATAAAAAATAAATAAAATAATAAAAATAATAATAAATAATAAATAGATAAATAATAAATAATAATAATAATAATAATAAAATAATAATAATAATAATGATGATGATAGATGATGATGATATGATATAGATAATAATAAAATAATAATAATGAATAATGATGATGATGATAATATATATAATAATATAATAATAATAATAATAATAATAATAATAATAATAATAAATAATAATATAATAATAATAATAAATAATAATAAATAAATAAAATAAATAAACAAAGTTTTTAAAAATGAATCAAACCCTCAGAGCATGGCAGAGAGACCGTAAGGAATTAACCCCCATCTGCAACCAGCATCAGTGAGGGGCCAGAGCGCTCACGTTAAACCTTGTTCCGCTTTTCGTAAGAGTAGGCCATTGTGTGCAGGTGGTAACACATGGCAAGACTGACAAAACTGCATACACACGGGGACTGGATGTAAAAAAAAGAAAAAAAAAGCACATGAGTGCTTATTCCATTATCCGCAATAACAAAATAAACGAATGAATGAATAAATAAATGAATAAATAATAAATAAATACATAAATAAATAAACAAATGCTGTCAACAGTGGCCAACATTTGCATACCCCCTCCCTCCCCCACCCCCCTAGCAACCAGCCCCTGATCGGAAATGACGTCACTGCGCCGTGTCTTTCTACAAAGCCATGTTGCAGTTTTATCCTGTGTTCCCCCAGTCGTGCAGGCGAAAACTTACTCTGTTTTATTTATTTATTTATTTATTTATTTATCTATCTATTTATTTATTTATTCATTCATTCATTCTTTTATTTATTTATTTATTTATTCTTTTATATCGAGGATAATGGAATAAGCACTCATGTGCTTTTCTTCATCCAGTCCCCGTGTGTATGCAGTTTTGTAAGTATTGTCATCTGTTCCCACCGGCACACAATGGCCTACTCTTCCGAAAAGTGGAACAGGATTTAGCGTGTGCACAAGATGTTCTGCGTGCGTTCGTACACTGGGCCTCAGTTTATAGCCTCATCTGAAGGACTTGTGGGGAGAGTGGAGTCAGCACTGATGTTAACTCCAGAGGAAAAAAAGGAAGGTGGCAGGATGGTTAAGACGTTCGCCTGCCAACAAGTAAACCGTGATGTTCTGGGTTCGTACCCAGCCTCGCCCTTTCTTCCCAGTTTGACGAAAAAATCGAACTGAATGTCAAAGTCATTCGGATGAGACTATAAACCGAGGCCCATTGTGCGAACGCACGTAGAACATCTTGCGCACACGTTAAAACCCCGTTCCGCCTTTCGGAAGAGCAGGCCATCGTGTGCCGGTAGGAGCGGATGACAAAATTATATAATAAAAAAAACAGCATGCACACAGATGTCGTGTTTAGACACCATGCCTAATGAAAATAAATGATAAAATAATGGGTAGGCGCTGCATTTGTGGCGTCGCGCTCTCCCCGGGGAGAGCAGCCCGAATTTCACGCAGAGAAATCTGCTGCGACATAAGGTGGTATATGATAAAAAAAAACCCAACATATATATATATATATATATATATAATATATAATTATATATATATATATATATATATATATATATATATATATATATATATATATATATATATAATCCCCTCGAACGGGAATCGAACTCGGGTCGTCAAATTGCGAGCGCAATGTTCTGATCACTAGACTATCCCGTCTCCCTCCCCCTCTCTGTCTGTCCGTGCGTTTGAAGAATAGTCAGTGACGAGACGAATGACAAGATGGCATCGTCATTCAGATCTAGATCTAGTAGGTGATGATGAGGTCCTCAACGGCCACATTATGTCCAATCATGATCTTGGTGACGTCAGTAACGGGCAGACCTCCAGTGTAGTCTGCGTAATGGACGCCATTGATCTGGATCTGAAACAGCGCCATTGGTCACTTTAGTCATAGTCCGCATCCTGTTGCATGGTGTCAGCACAACTTCTTGTTCAGGAAACACGAAATGACTGTACCGATGGGAGGTGGGACATCTGTCTGTATGTTTATGTTTGTATGTTTGTTTGTGTGTCTGTATGTTTGTCTGTATATTTGTTTGTGTGTCTGTTTGTGTGTCTGTCTGTCTGTCTATCTATCTATCTATCTATCTATCTATCTATCTATCTATCTATCTATCTATCTATCTATCTATCTATCTATCTGTCTGTCTGTCTGTCTGTCTGTCTGTCTATCAATATGTCTGTCTATCTATCTATCTATCTATCTATCTGTCTGTCTGTCTGTCTGTCTATCTATCTGTCTGTCTGTATGTATGTCTATCTATCTATTTCTATCTATCTATCTATCTATCTATCTATCTATCTATCTATCTATCTATCTATCTATCTACTATCTATCTATCTATCTATCCTGGTTTGATTCTCGTTCGAGAGGATTTTTCCTTTGGAGTTGACATCAGTGCCGACTCCACTCTTCCTCAAAGTCCTTCTGTTAAGACTATAAACCGAGATCCCGTATGCGATCAGCACGCAGACGATCTTGCGCACACGTTAAAACCTGTTCCACTTTTCGGATGAATAGGCCACTGTGTGCTGGTGGGAACGGATGACAAAATTTACAAAACTGTATACACACGGGGACTGGATGAAAAAAGCGGGTAAGTGCTTATTCCATTATCCTCGAAATAAAAGAATAAATAAATAAATAATAAATGATAAAATCTCTCTCTCTCTCTCTCTCTCTCTCTCTCCTCTCTTCTCTCTCCTTCTCCTCTCTCTCTCTCTTCCTCTCTCTCTCTTCTCTCTCTTCTCTCTCTCTTCTCTTCTTCTTCTTCTTCTCACTCATCTCTTCTCATCTCTTCTCTTCTTCTCTCTCTTCTCTCTCATCTCATCTCTCCTTTTCATCTCTCTTATCTCTCTATCTCTCTACTTCATCTTCTATCTATCTATCCTATCTATCATCTATCTATCTATCTATCTATCTCTACTCTTCTTATCTCTATCTATCTATCTATCTATCTATCTACTTTTCTATCTATATCTATCTACCTGTTTCTATTGTATCTATCTGTCTATCTATATCTGTCTATCTACCTACCTCTACCTTCATCTATACTATTTATCTGTCTATCTGTTCTATCTATTTTATCTATCCTTTTCTGTCTATACTCTGTCTATCTATCTTCTATCTATCTTCTTCTATCTCTATCTTTATCTATCTATCTATCTATCTATCTATCTTCTATCTATCTATCTATCTATCTATCTATCTATCTTCTATCTGTCTGTCTGTCTTCTTCTATCTATCTATCTATCTATCTATCTACTTCTATCTATCTATCTATCTATCTATCTATCTGTCTTCGTCTTCTGTCTTATCTATCTATCTATCTATGCCTATCTAGTCTGTGTCTATCTATCTATTATCTACTGTCTGTCTGTCTTCTGTCTGTCTTCTTCTATCTTCTATCTATCTATCTCTATCTATCTATCTATCTATCTCTATCTATCTGTCTGTCTGTCGTGTCTTCTATCTATCTATCTTATCTCTATTCTATCTATCACTAATCTACTCATCTGTCGTCTGTCTGTCGTTGTCATCTATTACTTGTGTTTTTATCTATCTATCTATTCTTTATCTATCTATCACTATTATCTATGTTATTAATGTTGTGCACGAGAACCTCGTGTGGTGTGTGTGTGTGGTGGGTGTTTGTGTGCGGTGTGGTGTGTGGTGTTTTGTGAGTGTTTTGTGTGTGATTTGTGTGTGTGAGAGAGAGAGAGAGAGGGAGAGAGAGAGAGAGGAGAGAGAGAGAGAGAGAGAGGAGAGAGAGAGGAGAGAGAGAGAGAGAGAGAGAGAGAGAGAGAGAAGAGAGAGAGAGAGAGAGAGAGAGAGAGAGAGAGAGAGAGAGAGGAGAGAGAATCATATGCATTTATCCTATTTTTTTCTTTCTTTCTTTTTAAAAAAAATATCTTGGATATATGTTTGTGTAATTTGTTATTGGTAGAACTTTCCCAAAATGAGGATATTGGTTAAGTTTTTCCCCCTCTTTTTACCAAAATATTATGATCTCTATGACTCATTCTGTGATGGGATGACGTTTTCGGTTGCTACCTTATTATCTTTTCTTTACTGCTTACTTATTATCGGTCTATCTGCTTTTTTTTTGTTTTGTTTTTTGTTTTTTATCATAACAATCATTTGATTGTTTATTTCTACTTTTAGTTCTCTGTTTTTTGCGCTTTTGTTATTTTATTATTGTCTGCGTGCGTTAGTACACAGGGCCTCAGGTAAGTCTCATCCAACTGCCAATACAATATCCACCGAAAGAAAGCAAAGCTGGTGTTCCAAATCGAACTGAATGTCAAAGTCATTCGGATGAGACTATAAACCGAGGCCCCGTGTGCGAACGCACGCAGAACATCTTGCGCACACGTTAAAATCCCGTTCCGCCTTTCGGAAGAGCAGGCCATCGTGTGCCGATAGGAGCGGATGAAAAAATTATTTTAAAAAAACAGCATGCACACAGGTGTCGTGTTTAGACATCATCCCTGAGAGGAAAAAAAATAATGGGTAGGCGCTGCACATGATTGTGGCGACGCGCTCTCCCCGGGGAAAGCAGCCCGAATTTCACGCAGAGTAATCTGCTGTGACATAAAGTGGTATAAAAATAAAGATCCCAGCACTGCTACTGCGCTCTACAGAGGGTGAAGTATATAATACAGAAAGAAGTAAAGAAGCAAGGGATGATGATTAGCTACAACAAGTAAACTCTGCCTTTTTAATACATGAGCTGTTCTTAGAGAGAGAGAGAGAGAGAGAGAGAGAGGAGAGAGAGAGAGAGAGAGAGAGAGAGAGAGAGAGAGAGAGAGAGAGAGAGAGGAGAGACAGAACAGACAGACAGACAGACAGACAGACAGACAGACAGACAGACAGACAGACAGACAGACAGACAGACAGACAGGACAGACAGAGACAGAGAGACAGAGACAGAGAGAGAGAGAGAGAGATGAAAAATCCAACAGATCTTAAAATTTCACAGCATTTTCCATGTCAGAATTTTTTGTGTTGTGATTCTAGAAGTGTATGAAAGGCAACAAGATACACCTGTTGTAAAACCAAACACAACACGTGAAAGCAGCAGCACTAAGAACACACAGAGAAAAGAGCAGAAACGAAAAGTTTTGTTTTTTTTAAAGCGTTAGGAAAAGACAGTTTTGAAAACTACGTACACTGAACTTGTACATGTCGACTGCAGTGACGACCATCTCGAACGGAACATCAACAGCAAAGGGAAACGGAGGGGAGGGATGTTTCAGAAACACTGTCTTTTTCCAGATACCGTTTTGGCGATAGGCGAAAGCGGTAGTTTTCTCTGTCCCAACCAATTCAGTCTTGGGTTCACGTGCAAGGACTGTATCTTTGGCACTCCCCATCCAGTTGACCAAAAGCTGAAACAGATCAGAACGATTCATTGCCATCAGCGCATGGGCACCACATTCTGATTATCTCTGCAAACTACTGCAATGTACGTTTACTAAAACCGTTGAAGCTGTCACCACGTCACAGGTTCTTCCTTGAAAGATATGTATTATGAGCTCGTTATGGTCAGTTATAATTTGGTAAAAGGTAAAGGTAAAAGTGTCCCATAACCTATGTAGTCATAGGGGAGCGAGGCATCAGAGGCCTCAGCTTCTCTAGGGGCCAACATATTGAAGGCAGCGCCCATCACCTCTCCCTCGCTGCTTTACCTTCCTTGACCCTAAGGAAGGCAGGTACCTATTGACAGCTGGGTGAACTGGGGGAACTGTACTGAAGCCAAGACGCGCAAACGGCCACCCATCCAATAGGTAGACCACGCTCGACGCTGCTTAACACTGGCTGGGGGAAAGCAAGCGCTCTGACCACTGAGCTATCCCGTACCCAAGTTATAGGTTGGAGGTGCTTCATCTTCGGGGCAAATGGCACATGTCATGTTGCTAGCTTGATCAGCATCTGGCAGCTGAAGGCTGGCTCCATTCACCCATGCCTGTGAAGCCTGACGTGGATGTGACAGTCAGTGTGGTCGGCAGAAAGAAGAAAGCTTCAGGCTGCAGAGAATCTGAAACAGCACTGAGAGTCAGGGATTTTCTTTTCGCTCTATGTCGTGTATTGTCCCATCTCGTGTGCTCGTCTTAAGAGTCTCGACCCATAGGCCATCTTCTATAGAGCTCGGTGTGACCTTGTACAACATCGTTGGTGACGTTTCTTGAAGAGAGGACCGATGGTCCAGTTGTGGACAACAGGTATGGTGACCATTGTCTGTAGAGGACATCAGTATGTGACCATGTAAAGGACATCAGGTATGGTGACCAGTTGTCTTAGAGGACATCATGGTATGGTGACCAGTTGTAAAAGGACGATCAGGGTAGGTGACCATTGTCTATAGAGGACATCAGGGTATGGTGACCAGTTGTCTTAGAGGACATCAGGGTATGGTGACCAGTTGTCTATAGAGGACATCAGGGTATGGTGACCAGTTGTCTTAGAGGACATCAGGGTATGGTGACCAGTTGTAAAGGACATCAGGTATGGTGACCAGTTGTCTATAGAGGACATCAGGTATGGTGACCAGTTGTAAGGACATCAGGGTATGGTGACCAGTTGTCTATAGAGGACATCAGGGTATGGTGACCAGTTGTAAAGGACATCAGGTATGGTGACCAGTTGTCTATAGAGGACATCAGGGTATGGTGACCAGTTGTCTATAGAGGACATCAGGGTATGGTGACCAGTTGTCTTAGAGGACATCAGGTATGGTGACCAGTTGTAAAGGGACATCAGGGTATGGTGACCAGTTGTCTATAGAGGACATCAGGTATGGTGACCATGCTTAGAGGACATCAGGTATGGTGACCAGTTGTAAGGACATCAGGGTATGGTGACCAGTTGTAGGACATCAGGTATGGTGACCATGTTTAGGACATCAGGGTATGGTGACCAGTTGTCTATAGAGGACATCAGGGTATGGTGACCAGTTGTAAAGGACATCAGGGTATGGTGACCAGTTGTAGAGGACATCAGGGTATGGTGACCAGTTGTCTATAGAGGACATCAGGGTATGGTGACCAGTTGTAAAGAACATCAGGGTATGGTGACCAGTTGTAAGAGGACATCAGGTATGGTGACCAGTTGTAAAGGACATCAGGGTATGGTGACCAGTTGTAAAGGACATCAGGTATGGTGACCAGTTGTCTATAGAGGACATCAGGGTATGGTGACCAGTTGTAAAGGACATCAGGGTATGGTGACCAGTTGTCTTAGAGGACATCAGGGTATGGTGACCAGTTGTAAAGGACATCAGGTATGGTGACCAGTTGTCTAGAGGACATCAGGTATGGTGACCAGTTGTAAAGGACATCAGGGTATGGTGACCAGTTGTAAAGGACATCAGGGTATGGTGACCAGTTGTCTATAGAGGACATCAGGGTATGGTGACCAGTTGTAAACACGGGTAGGTGACCAGTGTAGGACATCAGGGTATGGTGACCAGTTGTAAAGGACATCAGGTATGGTGACCAGTTGTCTTAGATAGATGGACATTCAGGGTATGGTGACCAGTTGTCTATAGAGGACATCAGTGTAAGGGACCAGTTGTCTATAGAGGACATCAGGGTATGGTGACCAGTTGTAGAGACATCAGGGTATGGTGACCAGTTGTAAAGGACATCAGGGTATGGTGACCAGTTGTCTATAGAGGACATCAGGGTATGGTGACCAGTTGTCTGTAGAGGACATCAGGGTATGGTGACCAGTTGTAAAGGACATCAGGGTATGGTGACCAGTTGTCTATAGAGGACATCAGGGTATGGTGACCAGTTGTCTATAGAGGACATCAGGTATGGTGACCAGCTGTAAAGGACATCAGGGTATGGTGACCAGTTGTAGAGGACATCAGGGTATGGTGACCAGTTGTAAGAGGACATCAGGGTATGGTGACCAGTTGTAAGAGGACATCAGGGTATGGTGACCAGTTGTAGAGGACAAGGCACCTGGGAAAGATGGTATTCCCGCGGAAGTGTTGAAGTGCTGCAAAAAGACACTCATTACCAAGTTGCATGAAAGCCTCTGCCTCTGCTGGAGTGAAAGCGAAGTACCACAAGACATGAGGGATGCTAACGTCTTCACACATGCAAAAACAAGGGTGACAGAAGCAATTGCGATAACTGTCGCAGCAAATTCCCCTTAGCATGCTTGGGAAAGTCGTTATTTATTTATTTATTTGTTTATTTATGATTTATTCTTTGCACGAGTAGTACTGAGAATGCTCCATGTACGTGCAGAGCATGTATACCCTAAATCGCAGTGCAGTTTCCGTGCCAACTGATCCACTTTAAACATGATCTTTTCCCTCATACAACTTTAAGAGAAATATAGGGATCAAAGGCAACCACTCTTCGTTGCCTTCAAAGACCTCACAAAGGCTTTCGATCTGGTCAGTAGGGATGGTCTCTTCGAGATCCTTCCCAAAATAGGATCGGATGTCCTCCCAAATTTCTCAGCATCATCAGATCCTTCTACGAAAACATGAAAAGCACCGTCGTCTTTGAAGCTCAACATCAGCTACCTTTAACATATGGAGTGGAGTGAAACAGGGTTGCATCCTAGATCCCATTCTGTTTGGATTCTTCTTTACTGTGATACTGATACACACACTTGGTTCTGCAGCTGAAGGTGTCTATCTACCTCTGAACCAGGTCAGACGGAAAACTCTTCAACCCTCCAGACTAAGAGCCAAGACTAAAGTCCAGCTGAGGTGCCTGCGTGACTTCATCTTTGCAGACGGTGCAGCAAAATCTGTCCACTCATCTGAGGTCCTACTGTACCTCATGACTCTCTTCAGTGATGCCTGCAAAGACTTTGGATTTACCATTAGCTTGAAGAAAGCACGTCATGGGACAGGATGTTGACTCTCCCCTAATCATCAGCATCAATGACCATGAACTGGATGACATCCTGACTCGTGTACCTATGCTCAGCTATCTCAGACACCCTCTCACTTGACGCAGAGCTCAACAAGAGTATCAGCAAAGCAGTTACCACCATGACCAGACTGAAAAAGAAAGCGTGAAACAACAGCAAGCTGATTGATCACACAAAGACCCAGATCTATAGCCTGCGTCATGAGCAACCTCCTGTATGACAGCATGTCCTGGACTTTGTGTGACCGACAAGAGTGAGAGCTCAATTGCTTTTCACATGCGTTGCCTCTGATGCATCCTGAACATCACCTTTCAGAACAAGGTCCCAAACAACACTGTCCTGGAAAGAGCTGGATGCACCAGCATGTACACTCTGCTGAAACAGAAACACATGCATTACTTGGCCATGTCGTGCGCATGGACGACGGACAGATCCCTAAAGACCTTCTCTATAGAGAACTTGTTCATGGAAAACGCCCCACAGGCAGACCACAGATGCAATTCAAAGACGTGTGCAAGAGGGACTTAAAAGCCCTGAACATCGACCAGAACAACTGGGAAGCAACAGCCCTCAAACAGTCATCCTGAAAACAGACTGTGCAGAAAGGTCTCTCCAAGTTCGAAGAAACGCTTGCTCAGCAGCACGAGGCAAAGAGAACGAGAAGAAAGGCTGCAGACCAGCAGACAGACCGCGTCAGACTTCATCTGTGCCCTCTGCCACAGGGACTGTCATTCCTGTGTCGGACTGGCCAGCCACAACCAACGCTGTACCAGAAAAACACCTAGAGCACAAGCTCCATAGTTTTCTGTGACTGAAGGCGCCTACGACAGACAGACAGACAGACAGACAGACAGAAGACAGACAGACAGACAGATAGACAGACAGACAGACAGACAGACGAAAGATGGATGGATGGATGGGATGGATGATGGATGGATGGAGATGATGGATAGGATAGATAGATAGATAGATAGATAGATAGATAGATAGATAGATAGATAGATAGATAGATAGATAGATAGATAGATAGATAGATAGATAGATAGATAGATAGATAAGAAGTGTAATAAAGTGAGATAGAGTGGATAAGGCCCTCAGCTGTACATTAAGACCCCACGTTGGGGTAGTGGCCTAGTGCACACAGGCCCACCTGGCAGGGGCGTGGCACTGACGACCATGGACGGTGTTCAGAGTTCACACCTGACAACACATGGACAGGTGTTAGAGTTCCACCTGACACACACATGGACAGGTGTTAGAGTTCCACCTGACACACACATGGACAGGTGTTAGAGTTCCACCTGACACACACATGGACAGGTGTTAGAGTTCCACCTGACACACACATGGACAGGTGTTAGAGTCCACCTGACACACACATGGACAGGTGTTAGAGTTCCACCTGACACACACAGGGACAGGTGTTAGAGTTCCACCTGACACACACATGGACATGACATTGTGTTGCGTAATCACATGTGTGGTATTTCAGCTGTCTAGTATGCAAATTCAGCTCTTAGTGTTGGAAATTCAGATTGTATCTTGGTAAATTCAGATGTGTAATCTTGGTAAGTTCAGATGTGTATTTGGTAAATTCAGATGTCGTAGTGTTGGTAAACGCAGATGTGTATGTTGGTAAATCAGATGTGTATGTTGGTAAACTCAGATGTGTAATTTGGAAAATACTGCGGTTCTTTAATTGAGCTGTCTAGTGTGAATTCAGCTGTTATGTTGGACAAATTCAGCTGTCTATGATGCAAATTCAGCTGTCTGTTTTTGAAAATATCGAGCTGTCTAGTGAGACAAATTCAGCTGTCTAGTGGATACAAATTCAGCGTCTAGTGTAACAAATTCAGCTGTCTAGTGAGACAAATTCAGCTGTCTAGTGGATACAAATTCAGTTGTCTTGTGTCGTTAATTTTAGCTGCCTGTTGTTCGCAAATTCGCTGTCTAATGTAGACAACTGCAGCCGTCTAGCATTGCAAAGTCGGCTGTCTAGTATTGGCAAATTCAGCCGTCTAGCATTGGCAAAGTCGGCTGTCTAGTATTGGCAAATTCAGCCGTCTAGCATTGGCAAAGTCGGCTGTCTAGTATTGGCAAATTCAGCCGTCTAGCATTGGCAAAGTCGGCTGTCTAGTATTGGCAAATTCAGTTGTCTGGTGAACGGTAGCTTCAGGTGTTTTGTACGGGGAATGAACTATGTGGTTAGTGTGGGCAAATATGGCTATGTATTGTTTGGGAAATTTAAATACCTATTGTTCTGTGTTCTTGCTTCCATGGGGATACTTGAATTCTTCTCTCTTTTTTTAAAGGAACAGCCAAAGAAGGCGTTGAAACGAGCACATAATTATGGAGAGCAAGAAACAATGCCTTGTTCTGTTGCAAAGGCTAGCCTTTTTCCACTCCTCAATGTCCGCTTTAATTGTTAAGGAAGTGACAGCTCCTGGTATGGGCTGTGTTTTCTAGGGTACTATTAGCATCATCGATTGTGTGCCTGTCTGTATTACAAGGTTTTCGCCTGTGTATCATTAAGCTGTTGTGTGTGTGTGTGGTGTGTGTGTGTGTGTGTGTGTGTGTGTGTGTGTGTGTGTGTGTGTGTGTGTGTGTGTGTGTGTGTGTGGTGTGTGTGTGTGTGTGTGGTGCTGTTTTGTACAAATGATCTATCTTTATGTCACTTTATGTCACAGCAGATTTCTCTGCGTGAAATTCGGGCTGCTCTCCCCGGGGAGAGCGCGTCGCCACAAGTGCAGCGAATAACTATTATTTTTTTCCCCTCAGGGATGGTGTCTAAACATGACACCTGTGTGCATGCTGGGTTTTTTTTTAATTTTATAATTCTGTCATCCGCTCCTACCGGCACACGATGGCCTGCTCTCCCGAAAGGCGGAACGGGTTTTAACGTGTGCACAAGATGTTCTGCGTGCGTTCGCACACGGGGCCTCGGTTTATAGTCTCATCCGAATGACTTTGACATTCACTTCGATTTTTTCGTCAAACTGAGAAGAAAGGGCGATGCTGGGTACAAACCCAGAAACTCGCGGTTTACTTGTTGGCAGGCGAATGTGTTAACCATCCTGCCACCTTACTTCATGAAATAGATGATAGATAGATAGATAGATAGATAGATAGATAGATAGATAGATAGATAGATAGATAGATAGATAGATAGATAGATAGGTAGGTAGGTAGTAGTAGGTAGTAGGTAGGTAGGTAGGTAGGTAGGTAGGTAGGTAGGTAGGTAGGTAGATAGATAGATAGATAGATAGATAGATAGATAGATAGATAGATAGATAGATAGATAGATAGATAGATCTGATAGATAGATAGATAGATAGATAGATAGATAGATAGATAGATAGATAGATAGATAGATAGATAGATAGATAGATAGATAGATAGATAGATAGATAGATAGATAGATAGACCAGCCATCATGAAAGAAAAAAAAAGGAAGGATGGTACAGGGGGGGGAGGACGTTGGAAACTAACAGACAGACAGACAGACAGACAGACAGACAGAGAGCAGACAGACAGACAGACAGAGTAAGACAGACAGACAGACAGACAGAGACAGACAGACAGACAGACAGACAGACAGAGACAGAAGACAGAGACAGACAGACAGACAGACAGGACAGACAGAGACAGACAGACAGACAGACAGACAGACAGACAGACAGACACAGACAGACAGACAGACAGACAGACAGACAGACAGACAGACAGAGGTGGCACTTTGGTTGGATGGAGTCAGCCCTGTCTATACCGTGTAATTCCTCCAGGCAGACTGATTGCAGGTGGCTGCCATTACCGTGCTCCACACCCCGCTCTCCAGCTGACAGCGAACTTGTGACGTCACGTTGGCGCTGAGAATGTAGTCTCGGTCACAGCTGACGTCACCCACTAACGCTGATGACGTCAGGTACCACTTTGTGACGTGGGCATTGGCGACACTGGGAGCCTCCGCCAGCTGACACTGAGACACTGGAAAGAGAAAGATCCAAAATAAAGGAGACCTTAAGTGTTTTCTTCGTGTCTGTGTCTGTCTGTCTGTCTGTTTCTGTCTGTCTGTCTGTCTCTGTCTGTTTGTCTGTCTGTCTGTGTCTGTCTGTCTGTGTTTGTCTGAGTCTGTCTGTCTGTGTCATCATCATCATCATCATCATCATCATCATCATCATCATCACATCATCATGTGTTTATTACTATTCTTGTTCTCATTGTCAAGTGAGGTTATCGCAATATGTAGGCATTAAATAAATGAAGGTATCGCCAGTGACCTTGATGTGCCTATATCAAGGATCTACACGACTCACATGGGTGTGTAAAACAGAGGACTACATTAGCATGCCCATGCAAATGGCTCTAATGGCCTTACTGAACCTATCCACCGAGATCTGCAGAGAAAGAGAGATGTGAAAAGTGTACCAGACAACATTGCAAATGAGACATGGAAGCTCTATGCAGAGACCAGACAAACCACCGATATAGCTCAAAGAATTCGGTACAACTATTTTACAGTATGGGAATCCAACAAGCAGCTGTCAAGTTTGAACATTTTAAAAGCGAGAAAAAGAGGGGGGGAAAAGGAGACAGAGAACTGAGATTTTTTTTGTTTTGGTTTCTGCCCAGGCTAGTCAACAATTCTTTCACAAAACATTCGTTTGATTGCACATGCAATTGTTTTTTTGTTTTGTTTTATTGTGTTCCTTGGCTTACAGTTCCTAGGTTCACCAGTGGTGAGATTTTTGCGTATGTTACCACTTTTTCCAACTATGATGGTAGCCGCGTTCCGATTTCGGAGATGTGTACTTGAATACCAGATATATTTATTTATTTATTCTTTTATATCGAGGATAACGGAATAAGCAATCATATGCTTTTTTTCATCCGGTCCCCGTGTGTATGCAGTTTTGTAAATATTGTCATCTGTTCCCACCGGCACACGATGGCCTACTCTAACGAAAAGCGGAACAGGATTTAACGTGTACGCAAGATGTTCTGCGTGCGTTCGCACACGGGGCCTCGGTTTAAAGTCTCATCCGAAGGACTTTTGAGGAGAGTGGAGTCAGTACTGATGTTAACTCCAGGAGAAAAATTTCCTCGACCGGACTCGAACCCGGGTCGTCAAATTGCGAGCGCAATGTTCTGACCACTAGGCTATCCGTCCCCCTAGGCTATGCGTTCGATACAACGCAAACATCGATGTCCATTTCAGAAAAAAAAAAGATATAGCGCTATATACATTCCATGTATTATTATTATTATATTATTATTATTATTATTATTATTATATTATTATTATTATTATTATTATTTACTATTAAACTCATTAGGGTCCAAATAAATCATCTGAAATGATAACAGAACAGATAGTAGACAGACAGTGCTTTTAAGCGCAAGTGAGCGATTGATTGGTTAGCGTTTCCTTAATGCAGTAACATTCATAAACACCTCAGCAGAGATATGAGTGTTTTCCTCGGTTGGCGTCTTTCAAAATGGTGTGTGCACAAACTCTTTCAGGAGCAGTTGGTATCTTTTAAGGTTTGATTATCTTGTCATGGCAAACGCTTTGCAACTCTTGCCAAACGTCTGCTTACTCTCTCTGTCTCTGTCTCTCTCTGTGTCTGTCTCTCTCTCTCCCTTTCTCTGTCTCTCCCTTTCTCTGTCTCTCTCTCTCTCTCTCTCTGTCTCTGTCTACTCTCTCTCATCTTCTCTCTCTCTCTCATCATCATCATCATCATCATCATCATCCTCCTCTCTTCACCTGTCTCCACAATGTACACAGGCACAGGGGGTCCAGCATCTCCCTGCCTGAAGGCACGGTACGTAGGCTGCAGATAGCAGATGCCTGAGGCGGGGTCAAAGGCCACAGAACCACAGCCCCCCACCCCCTCACACTTCACGATACATTCCAAAGCCGACCTGGTAGGTTGCTGGACATCAGAGATGACGTCACTGTGCTTTGTCCTTGATTGCCCCATAGAGGTGACGTCACTGCTGTAGTGACGTCAAAAAGGACCACGCTGAAGACGTAAGCCAGAAGCCTAAAGTGAGGGGGGCATGAGAGGAGGAGGAGGAGGAAGAGATAGCCAGCCATGATGACGTTGCCCTGTTCGTCCTCAGTCTTCACAGTAGTGTGGCAGGTGGCAGTTTATGTACTGCAGTAGTAGGCCTAGTATTCTCCTTTCTCCGCACTGGCTTTGCCTTGCTTGCTATAATATAGGCGTGTCATTCAATAATAGATGGCCTAAATGGTCTCAGTATCACTGAACCCGCGCAGCCAGCTAGCTAACAACCAATCGCTGTTGTACCTGGTTATGCAGACAGATCAGTTAAGACTCTGCGCTTAAAAAAAAAAATCGAATGACTCTTTGTCTCTCTGTACTGTCTCTCTGTTTGTCTGTCTCTGTCTCTGTCTCTCTGTCTCTCCCTTTCTAAATCGCACGTACACACACACACACAGAGTCCTTTTCGCACACACACCTGCATACACATACACATGCATGCACGTGCACGTGCCTGTGCACACACTTACAAAGACACAAAGGCATACACACACGCGCGCGCGCGCACAACACACACACACACACACACACACACACACACACACACACACACACACACACACACACACACACACACAACACACACACACACACACACACACGCATCTCTCTGTCTGTCTCTGTCTGTATATATCCTCACCTTAACTTTCACCTATCCTGTAGTCCTTTGGACCGTGGAGGCATCGATGAAGATTGTGCAACCAGCTTCCTCCACTCTCCACAATTCTCTGCTTTCCGTAGCAGATCATTCCACTCAAGGCCAGTCCACTCTCTGATGTTGTCTTCCCATCGTTTTCTCTGTCTGCCTCTTCGTCTGTGTGTGTGTTTATTTTTATTTATTTTTTTCTTTTATATCGAGGACAATGGAATAAGCACTCATGTGCGTGTGTATATATATAATATATATATATATATAATAATATACATACATATATATATATATATATATATATATATACATACATATATATATAATTATATATATACATATATTACCTTGTCCCTTTGTACACACACACACACACACACACACACACACACACACACACACACACACACACACACACACACACACACAACACACACACACACACACACACACCACACACACAACACCACACACACACACACACAGATACATAATATATATATATATATATATATATATATATATATATATATATATATATATATATATATATATATATATATATATATATATATATATATATATGAAGACAGCCACACTCCACTTTCAGGGGATATTTTTCTCCAGATAGTTATGCTCAAAGTTTATCAAGGCAGAAGACGATTCTAACATAACATTTCAAATCATAGAGAGTTAAGGGGTGGCGGGGGATGTTTTTATTTTTATTTTATAAATGTAGGCTTGTGCACTTTGCTTACATCATTAACTGTTAAAGGGAATTTTGGGCCTGAACCAGTTAGGGACTTAGCTCTATACCAGTTATTCTCACCAAAACGGGTGTTTTAAAGATGCTGGAAGATTCTTGCTAAGTATAAATCTCTAAATCTATAAATTGAATAAAAAAAATAAATGATTGAGTCCGATGCCTGCCATCAATGAAAGTGTCCTTACACCCCAGCCCTGTCCCTATCTCTCCACTTCAAGCATCACCCTAAGAGGTTCGTTCCGTGTTTCCCACCCAGCGTCCTCTTCTTTGGACCTTTGTTTGTGCCCTTTGTGACAGGTCCCTAACGTCCTCTTCGTCCTTATCGTCTGATCTTTTTGTTTTATGTGACAGGTCTATAACGTCCTCTTCGTCCTTATCGTCTGATCTTTTTGTTTTATGTGACAGGTCTATAACGTCCTCTTCTTCCTTATCGTCTGATCTTTTTGTTTTATGTGACAGGTCCCTAACGTCATCTTCGTCCTTATCATCTGATCTTCATGTCCTCTGTGACAGATCCCCATCCATTAAACAAGTTCAGTCTCGACATCATTCTGTGCGTATCAGAGAAATGTTAAATTTGATAAAGTCAAGAAAGTGTGTGTGTGCGCGTGCGTGCGTGCGTGTGTGTATGTGTGTGTGCATGCGTGCGTGCGTTTGTGTGCGTGTGCATGTGCGTGCGTGCGGAGCATGTGTGTGTTTGTTTGTTTGTGGGGGAGGGGGATGTACGTGTGTGCGTGTGTGCGTGCGTGTCTGTGTCTCTGTGAGTGTTTGTGTTTAAGAGCGTGTGAGAGAGAGAGGTAGGGAGAGAGAGAGAGAGAGAGAGAGAGAGAGAGAGAGAGAGAGAGAGAGAGAGAGAGAGAGAGAGAGAGAGAGAGAGAGAGAGACAGACAGACAGACAGACAGACAGACAGACAGACAGACAGACAGACAGACAGAGAGACAGAGAGAGAGACAGAGAGGAGAGAGAGAAGAGAGAGAGAGAGAGAGAGAGAGAGAGGAGAGAGAGAGAGAGAGAGAGAGAGAGAGAGAGAGAGAGAGAGAGAGAGAAAAGATCGCTAAGTCATTACATGAGACTGTTTCATAATTTAATTGAATGCCAAAGAATGCCCTGCTATTTTCTGAAACGCCCCATAGTTTACAAACCGCATTGAGTAGTTTACAACAGTACTCTAAAACGTAAAAACCAGAAGTGAATGTTTCATTTATACAAAAGAGGGATTCTTTTCAAAAATCGATAAGCGAAACATCTTACTATTTTTTGGCGTTCTTTTTATTATGGGAATGAATACCTAGCAAACATTCATTACCAGATGACAAAATTTACAAAACTGCATACACACGGGGACTTCATGTAAAAAATAAAACCCACATGAGTGCTTATTCCGTTATCCTCAATATAAGAGAATAAATAAGTAATATATTCCATTCTCCAGCAATGGTTATATTACAGATGTAAAGTTCAAATGATATCAATTAAAGCATAGAGATCAATGTTTCGTTCACTTCAAACAACGAGACGAATAGACCGTTTTGTTAATATATTCATCATCTTAGACGTTTCTTTTGTTTTTATTCTTTTATATCGAAGATAATGGAATAAGCACTCTTGTGCTTTTTTACATCCAGTCCCCGTGTGTATGCAGTGTTGTAAACGTCATCTGTTCCCACCGGCGCACTATGGCCTACTCTTACGAAAAGCGGAACAGGATTTAACGTGTGCGCAAGATGTTCTGCGTGCGTTTGCACACAGGGCCTCGGTTTAAAGTCTCATCCGAAGGACTTTTGGGGAGAGTGGAGTCAGCACTGATTTTAACTCCAGGAGTAAAATCTCCTCAACCGGACTCGAACCCGGGTCGTCAAATTGCCAGCGCAATGTTCTGACCACTAGGCTATCTGCCCCCCTCGACCTGTGTGATAAGCTTGTTGTTACTGTTCTTATTCATGGGCATGAAGTATGGAGCTTTTGTTCTTGCTCACCCAAAGCTCCGAGGTTCACTGATGGTGATATTTTGGCGCATGCGACCATTTTGCCCACCATTAAGGGGGACTGGTTAAAATTGGTTAATTTTGTATTTTGTACCACTTTAGGTCACAGCAGATTTCTCTGCATGAAATTCGGGCTGCTTTCCCCGGGAGAGCGCGTCGCCACAAGTGCAGCGCCTACCCTTTTTTTTCTTTTTACTGCATGCAACTGTATTTGTTTCCCTATCAGAGTGGCTTTGTTCTACAGAATTTTGCCAGGGTCAACCGGGTTCTTTTACGTGCGCAAAATAGTCATGTGTAACACACGGTATCTCGGTTTATCGACTCTTCCGAAAGAAATTTTGGCGTATGCGACCATTTTACCTACCATTAAGGTGGGACATGGGGGTCGAAACTGGTTAAAATTGGTTAAACTACCAGCCTCTAGAATATGCAGACAGGCTTATGAAATGCTAGTCTTACAACATTGAAACAGGTCGACACAACTGGGTGTCGATTGTACAGAAAAACTTTATGTGAGAATGGATGTGGTATTGTGTGGCTGAGTCAAGGTGTAGGATGCAACTAAGGTTTTATAAATGAATGTAGAGATAGACTTAGTTCATGCTATAAACAGAATTGACATTTATATAGAGAGAATGATGACAAATACAGATGGCACAGTTCGTTCAAAAGCGTATTCTAATCTAAAAGATATTTGTCTTTTCTAACCAACAAATGGTACAAGATCAGACTCAGTAGATTTCGGATGATAGTGGTATTAAAAAAATTGTAAGCAATGGTTTTCAATTGGAGATAACCCTAATGATAGTATGTACCATTCCTGCCGAAATCCACAGAAGATGAAGTTCACTTTCTCTTCGACTGTGTGGCGTACTCTGAAAAGCACAGAAACTGTGAATCACTAAATGTCCTCACAGGCACCACTGATATGAATTCTGTC
>CM060326.1:6402425-6404925 GCA_030674155.1 Stramonita haemastoma | reverse complement strand
GTGTTGTGTAAGTGTGTGTGCGTGCGTGCTGCGTGCGTGCGTCCGCGCGCGCGTATGTATGTGTGTGTAAGTGTAAGTGTGTGTGTATGGTTTCTACTTCATTTTCCAACAATTACGAAACAGCAATTAAATTAACTGCTTTTTTTTTCTCGCTGCCTCAATTCAGTTTTCTTTGACGTTTCTGTTCCAGTCATACACCGATGGTTTCCATCTCTCCATCACCTCCCCACTTTCGCCAGTTTCCTAGCGTTCTCAGCTCATCTCAGAAGTACACTTCAAAGTCAGGTCGCCCTCGGGCCACTGGCCAGAGGGGCCCTGCTCTGTCGGGTCACTTTGGTGGTAATGAATAATGCACGGCAGCTTTTTAGCCTGCAAGGAATTTCATTGTGGTGTGTTTTTGAAGGTGAGAAAGGATGTCTTATGTTAACTTTTTTATTATTTTTTATTCTCTCTGAGGTTTTTTTTTGTGTCTGACTTTCAAAAAAATTCTCCGAGGTAGATCTGTGTGTATTGTGTTACTATTGTATTGTGTTGTATTGCATTTTATTCTGTTGCATTGTATTGTGTTGTGTTGTGTTGTATTGTATTGCTATTGTATTGCTATTGTATTGTATTGTATTGCTATTGTATTGTATTGCTATTGTATTGCATTTTTTGTATTGTATTGTATTGTATTGCTATTGTATTGTATTGCTATTGTATTGCTATTGTATTGTATTGTATTGCTATTGTATTGTATTGCTATTGTGTTGTGTGATATTGCTTTTGTGTTGTATTGTATTGCTATTGCTATTGTATTGTATTGCTATTGTATTGTATTGTATTGCTATTGTATTGTATTGTATTGTATTGCTATTTTATTGTATTGTGTTGTATTGTATTGCTATTGTATTGTATTGTATTGTATTGCTATTGTATTGTATTGTATTGTGATTGTATTGTATTGTATTGGCATTATTGTATTGTATTGTGTTGTATTTTATTGTATTGCATTGCATTTGTATTGTATTGTATTGTATTGTATTGTATTGTATTGTATTGTATTGCATTGCATTGTATTGTATTGTATTGTGTTGTATTGTATCGTATTGCTATTGTATTGTATTGCTATTGCATTGTATTGCTATTGTATTGTATTGTGTTTGTATTTTATTGTATTGCATTGCATTGTATTGCATTGTATTGTATTGTATTGCTATTGTATTGCATTGTATTGCTGTTGTATTGTATTGTATCGTCCTTGCAATTGCATTGTATTGCTATTGTATTGAATTTGTATCGTATTTTGCATTGTATTGCTATTGTATTGCATTGTATTGCTGTTGTATTGCATTGTATTGCTGTTGTATTGTATTGTATCGTAATTGCTATTGTATTGTGTTGCTATTGCATTGTATTGTTAATGTATTGAAATTGTGTTGTATTTTATTGTATTGTATTGTATTGCTTTGTGTTATATTGCTGTTGTATTGTATTTCGTTGTATGGTATTGTTATTGTGTTTTTTTGTATTGCCCATTGCATTGCATGATGAATTGATTTTTATTGTATTGTATTGTATTGTATTGTATTGTATTGAAATTGTTTTATATGATTGGATTGGAATTTTTGAATACCATTTTATTGATCCAGGCACGGCGAGATTATCTGCTTTAAAAATTCGGGCTAAATCCCCCGGGGGAAGAGTGCGTTGCCACAAGCCCAGCGCCGCCTTTATTTTCATTTTCCTGTTTGCATCTGAAAACAGTTTGTACAACATTTGCCAGTGTAACTCTCCTCTCTCTTTCTTCCTCTCTCTCTCTCTCTCCCCTCTCTCCTCTCTCTCTCCTCTCTCTCTTCTCTTCTCTCTCACTCTCTCTTTCTCTCTCTCTCTCCTCTCTCTCTCTTCTTCTTTCTCTCATCTCTTCCCTCCCCTCTCATTCTCTCTCTCTCTCTCTCTCTCTCTCTCTTCTCCCCTCTGTCCTCTCTCCCCTCTCTCTCTTCTCTCTCTCTCTCTTCTCTCTCGTCTCTTCTCTTCTCTCTCCTCTTTCTCTCTCTCTCTCTCTCTCTCTCTCTCTCTCTCTCCCCTTCTCTCTCCTCTCTTCCTTCTCTCTCTCCCCTCTCTCTCTCTCTTCTCTCTTTTCCCTCTCTCTCTCCTCTCTCTCCTCTCTCTCTTCTCTCTCCTCTGAATAGTAATCTCATCTCCCAAACCCAGTCAGGGTTTAGAGCCAACCATCTCGTATACGCATTATTAAACTCACTGAAGATGGCTACCCAAATTTAAACAAAACCAATTACCGAGTTCTCTTGTAGATTTGCCAAGGCGTTTTGCGCCCCTTGTCAAAACCCTCCTCTTGAAGAAACTACCATCTATACCTACCCCAATGCCCTTGAATTTATTTTTTCCCTTTTCTGTCCAACAGCCAAAAAGTGTATCTACAATTGCTTTTCTAATTACCTTCCAAATACTTCGGTGTTCCTCAGGATCTTTTCTTGGTCCTCTGCTATTTTCCTTTATATCA
>CM060326.1:6394925-6397425 GCA_030674155.1 Stramonita haemastoma | reverse complement strand
GGGAGGGGGGGGGAGGGGCCAAAGCACATGAGTGCTTATTCCATTATCCTCGATATAAAAGAATAAAATAAAATAAAATAAAATAAATAAATAAAAACCAATAAATGCCATGTTTTAAGACCATCGACTGGAAAAGAGATATGAACTTACAATCAATTAAAAAAAAAAATCAATAAAACCAGCCGCCATGGCGCAGTGGTTAGCGCCTTGGATTCCGGACTGGAAGGTCGCGGGTTCGAATCCCATAAGTCATAGGGATTTTTTCGGGCTCCGGCCGGCTCCTACCCAGAGTGAGTGTGCTGTGGGCTCAGTGGGGAGACTGGGACCACACAGTCGAGCTTCATCCACTTTACGGATGCGAATTTGAGAGTGTTGCTCAAATTACCTAACCAACACTGCAGGTGTCTGTATCTCTCGGGCCTGGTTGACGCCGGGGTATATTATGACAGTAAGCGTAGAGAACAACCCTGTCAAGTAGTCTCAAAGCGGATGCACCTCCACAGCAGCATCATTACATCATCCTCATCATCATTGATCATCATGCAATAATAAAAATTGCCTCTGATTCGGTGGCCTCTGTTGCTCTGGTCTCATGGTGACCTCAGATTCAGTTTCCCCATACGCTTCTGTGCCTGTGGTGAATTTGTGTCAAAGCCTTTGGGGTTGGGGGTTTTATATTTATTTTATATTTTTATATTTATTCTTTTATATCGAGGATAACAGAATAAGCAATCATGTGGTTTTTTTCATCCGGTCCCCGTGTGTATGCAGTTTGGTAAATATTGTCATCTGTTCCCACCGGCACACGATGGCCTACTCTTACAAAAAGCGGAACAGGATTTAACGTGTGCGCAAGATGTTCTGCATGCGTTCGCACACGGGGCCTCGGTTTAAAGTCTCATCCGAAGGTTCGCGGGGAGACGGTCGTTGGAGGGACGTTGTGGTGGTCGCCACCTTGGGTGGGTGGCTCACTCAGTCTGGCTCCGCGACTGAGCTAATACTGTCGTTAGTAGGGGGCTTAGTAGGTGGTGTCCTGCGTATGTTAGCTCAGAACAGGTACCACTGAACACCACCAAAGTGACCCAGCAGAAGTGCAGGGCCCCTCTGGCTGGTGGCCCCGCGGCGGCCTAATATTGATGGGCTCCCTGTGGACTCCCGACCCCGGGGATGAGACACAACGAATCTGTGTATGGCTGTGGCGGAGAGATTGAAATGAGCGGCGTGGGAACAACAGTACGGGAACGTCACAGAAGACGAGGCAGCAAAAAAAAAAATCAGTAAAGCCAAAAATAAAGCTTACTTATTCTATTAGCACATGTGCACGTAAATACACATTTATATACATTGACTACACTCATAACAGTGGCAATCATGTAAGTAATTCAGAGAAGTGTAAAAACTGGGTAGTCAGTGTTATTATGAATTTAGAAATCGAAGGGCTACTGGCATAAAAGAATTTCTTTTGATGTTTGTTTTGCTGTTGTGACTCTGAAAATGGCGTCCTGAAGGCAACAATTGAAATTCCTAAAACAAAGCGCGGGGGGGGGGGGGATGGGCCAAAGTGGCATTCGCTTTGCGTACAAGCTGCTGATTACAAAACGACTTGAGATCTCTTTGTTCTTCTCCAATCATATTTGAGCAGACTCTCACAATTCTCTTAAGACCATTCTTAATCTTAATACTAAGGTTTTTGTACCAACAAATGAAAGCAAAACTAAGAACACTCTCTGTGTAAGACTTGCAAAACAAAGAAAGAATCTTTTTGTCAACAAAAAATGAGTTCAGCTTCCTTAGAAAATACACACGTAGTTGCCCCTTTTTGATAATAGCGTCAGTGTTAGCGTCCCAGTTTAACTTGTGGTCAAAAACAGTTCCCAAATACTTATAGTTCGAGACGTTTTCATCTACTTGATGATGAATACCGATATTTCAGAAGTGTGCTTTTATCTTCTGAAATCGATAGGGAGATCTTCAGTTTTAGAAACATTTAGCTCTAGATAGGCAGGCCTCATTTTACCAATGTTGCTAGGACAGCCTGAACGTCAGAATATTGCGCACGTAATTTGATGACCCGGGTTCGATTCCCGTTCGAGGGGATTTTTCCCCTGGAGTTAACATCAGTGCTGACTCCACTCTCCCTACAAGTCCTTTGGATGAGACTATAAGCGGAGGCCCCGTGTGCGAACGCACACAGAACATCTTGCACACACGTTAAATCCTGTTCCGCTTTTCGTAAGAGTAGACCATTGTGTGCCAGTGGGAACAGATGACAAGATTTACAAAACTGCATACACACGGGGACTGGATGAAAAAAGCATATAAGTGCTTATTCCATTATCCTCGATATCAAAGAATAAATAAATGGATAAAGAAAGAAAGAAAGAAAGAAAAAGAAAAGAAAGAAAGAAAGAAAGAAAGAAAGAAAGAAAGAAAGAAAGAAAAAAGAAAATAAATAAATAAATAAATAAATAAATAAATAAATAAATAATAAATAATGTAC
>CM060326.1:6372425-6392425 GCA_030674155.1 Stramonita haemastoma | reverse complement strand
ACTTACTTACCTGCCTGCCTACCAACCTACCTGTCTACCTACCTACTACTACCTACCTACCTACCTACCTACCACCTACCTACCACCTACCTACCTTCCCACCTACCCTACCTACCTACTACCTACCTCCCACCTACCTCACCCTACCACACCTACCACCTACCTACCCTACCCACCCATCTACCTACCTACCTATCCACCTACTACTACCTACCTACCACCCACCTACCTACTTACCTGCCTACCCCTACTACTACCTACCTACCCACCTACCCTCTTACCTACCTACCTACCTGTCTACCTACCCACCTACTTACCCACACCACCTACCTATCCTACCTACCCACCTACTTACCTACCCACCTACCTACCTACCTACCCACCTATCTACCTACCTACCTACCTACCCCACCTCTACTACCTCCTACCTACCACCCTACCTACCTACCTACCTACCCACCTACCCTCTTAGCTACCCTCTTACCTACCTACCTGCCTTCCTACCTACCTGGCTTCCTCCACAGCCCCTTTCGCAATGTGTTTTCCTCATCAGGACGGAAAAAAACTTCACCTGTCGGCGGCATTCTTCTCCTTTTTCCTTTAGAATATTCGTCTTCGAGGCTTACTCCCTCTGACACTCTCCCTGCCCCCCCCCCCCCCCTCCCCTTTCTCTCTCTCTGTCTCTGTCTGTCTGTCTGTCTGTCTGTCTGTCTGTCTGTCTCTGTCTCTCTCTGTCTCTGTCTGTCTGTCTGTCTGTCTCTTTCTCTCTCTCTCTCTCTCTCTCTCTCTCTCTCTCTCTCTCTCTCTCTCTCTCTCTCTCTCTCTCTCTCTCTCTCTCTCTCTCTCTCCTCTCTCTCTCTCTCTCTCTCTCTCTCTCTCTCTCTCCCCAGAAAATTTGAAAAGTGTGTGTGTGTGTGTGTGTGTGTGTGTGTGTGTGTGTGTGTGTGTGTGTGTGTGTGTGTGTGTGTGTCTGTTTATATAATTTTTTATATCAAGGATAATGAAATAGGCACTCATGTGCTTTTTTTTCAGCCAGTCCCCGTGTGTAAATCTTGTCTTCTGTTCCCACCGGCACTTGATGCCTGCTCTTACGAAAAGCGGAACAGGAATTAACGTGCGCGCAATATGTTCTGCGTGCGTTCGCACATGGGGCCTCGGTTCATAGTCTCATCCGAAGGACTTTTGGGAAGAGTGGAATCAGCACTGATGTTAACTCCCGGAGAAAAAAACCCTCAACGAGAATCGAACCCGGGTCGTCAAATTGCGAACGCTATGTTCTGACCACTAGGCTATCCTGTCCCCCTAAGGATAATGGAATAAGCACTCATGTGCTTTTTTACATCAAGTCCCCGTATATAATTATGCAGTTTTGTAAATTTTGTCATCTGTTCCCACCGGCACACAACGGCGTACTCTTTCGAAAAGCGAAACAGGATTTAACGTGTGTGCAGGATGGTCAGTGTGCGTTTGCACACGAGGCCTCGGTTTATAGACTCATCCGATGGACGTGTGTGTGTGTGTGTGTGTGTGTGTGTGTGTGTGTGTGTGTGTGTGTGTGTGTGTGTGTGTGTGTGTGTGTGTGTGTGTGTGTGTGTGTGTGTTGTGTGTGTGTGTGTGTGTGTGTGTGTGTGTGTGTGTGTGTGTGTGTGTGTGTGTGTGTGTGTGTGTGTGTGTGTGTGTGTGTGTGTGTGTGTGTGTTTGGCTATTCAATGCTTCATATATCTCGCAACAATACTATATACCAGCCGCAACAAAATTGTGTGTCATATTCCAAAATTTTACCTAGAAATCTTATGATATTTTTATCTCTTCTTATCAGTGCTCTACTGTCACAAATATTATGCGCTTATCATATTTTCGTAAAAATTCAGTTTCATCACGGTTTTCGTGAAAATTATTAGCCTTGGCTACAGTACAGCTCCCCCAATTCACCCAGCTGTAAATGGGTACCTGCCTGCTTTAGGGTCAGGGAAGGTAAAGCAGCGAGGGAAAGGAGATGGGCACCGCCCTCAATATGCTGGCCCCTAAAGAAGCTGTCTCTGATGCCTCGCTCCCCTACGACCACACAGGTTATGGGACACCTTTACCTTTACTTTTAACGAGTTGCCCTGATAGTCTCGTGGTCCTAGCTACTGCTTGGAGGCTCTTGTTCTGCAGGTATTTACGGTACTCTTCGTCTAACATCACTACCGTTTAAGGTCACAAGCTCTGATAAGATCAATCAGGTTGTTGATCCCTGTCAGAAGCCTTTTTTGTACCATTTAGAATTCCTCCTAGCGTCACATCGGGTAAGGGAAAACCTTATTATCAAATTAAAAAACACCCAATAAAATCCAAACATAACACTTCAAAATGAATAAAACCACCAAACTCCCCCAAATCTTGTATAATTCTGCTTTTTATTTTTAAAACCCACAAAACTCCCCCCCCCCTTCCCCCCCTTTCCCCCCCCCCTCCAATCCAGTACAACTCTGAAAAGTGTTGATACAGTCATATGAGGATGAGAACAACACTGTCCTTAATTTCATGAGAGAGAGAGAGAGAGAGAGAGAGAGAGAGAGAGAGAGAGAGAGAGAGAGAGAGAGAGAGAGAGAGAGAGAGAGAGAGAGAGAGAGAGAGAGAGAGAGAGAGAGAGAGATTTTGTTTATTCATTGATTTATTCATTTTATTATATTCTTTTATATCGAGGATAATGGGATAAGCACTCGTGTGCTTTTTTGACATCCAGTTCAGAGAGAGAGGGGGGGGCTGATAAACGAACAGAGAGACAGACAACAGAAAAATAGATAGATGAACAGGTATACAGACAAACAGAAAAATAGGGAGACATAGAGACAAAAGCAGAGATAGAAGAGATCAGAAACGTCACCAAAAGCAGCATACAAATTCACTGCCAAAGCCAGCTTCTTTTTCCTGCGCTTTTTTTTTTTTTTTTTGCTTCTATTCTATCATTTTTTCTTTATTTTTTGTTCACTTGGACATTGTGAGCACTTTCGCTTTCCGCGTGAAAAGTGTTCATGTGTGTGGACTGGGGGGTGCAGGGCAGTTTGCAAAATGTCATTTCACACAGCCCCCTAGCTGCAGTGCAGACCACTGGCACTGCTGGGGAGGGGAAAAAAGAAAGACCTCTAAAAACTTGACATTCAACATACTGGTCGGTGAAGACTGAAGAAGCGGTATGTATCAGTATTTATTTTTATCACTGTCATTAAAAGTTTATATCTTTATTGTAACTAAGAGTAAAACTACACCAGTAGATATGTGAGAGGTTTTTAAAAAAAATCTGGCTCTAGATACATTCTTGGACCATCCAAAGTCAGGTTGTAAACTGAGTGGTACCTCACTAGGCCTGACGACACTTCGTTTTGCTGTTGGTCCAATATTGAATAAGTGGGGGGTTTTCTCACATTGACAGTATTCTCTTTTTGATGTCTTCGATTTTTCCTTAACTAGTAATAGAAGGCAGGGGGGGGGGGGGGGGGAGTAAACTACTCAAATTCAAAACTAAATATTTTTTCGAAGTTTGTATTGCTATCTAGCCCTAGCTGATTTTTTTAACGCTTGGTACAGATTTGAGTGCTGGGATAAGGATTGCAAAGGTGAACTGCTCATCCAGTCCCCGTGTGTATGCTGGTTTATAAATTCTGTGCCCTCTGCACGCAATGGCCTATTACGAAATGTGAAACGGGTTTTAACGTGAGCACAAGAGGTTCTGCATGCGCTTGCATACGGGCCTCGAGTTATTTGTTTCAAAGAACTTTCGGGATAAACACAATATGTCTGTTCCACAGCTTTATATGCCCAATGGCAATTTAAAGCTTTTTTTTTTTGGGGGGTGGGGGTTGTAATCTACTTTGAAGGTTATTCTTTACTTTTGTGTAATTTGGGGGTGATAAATCAAGCACAATGGCTTGTGTCCTCAGCACAGCCTGGTTTTATGGGCCTAAAGGAATTAATTTAATCATCAAAATATTTTATCATTTATTTTTCGAATTGACGGTGTGGGATACTTGAGGAAATAAGGTCGTGTTGGTTTTTGAACATAAGTAAGTTATTACTAGAGCCACAGAAACTGAATGAATTGACAGCCCTGATATGGCTTTCGTGGTCAGTAGGGCTTTAAACAAGATAAAACGAAACAAAACGCTGGAAATCGGTGCCAGAGAACTGAAGACACGTATCATTTGTTGTTTCAGGCTGGCCAAACCCAGCAGACACAAAGCTGCCGTCCTGAGATGCCACAGCAAAACATCGACACAAAGCGCCGTCTGAGATCCACAGCAAAAACATCGACACAAAGCTGCCGTCCTGATGATGCCCACAGCAAAACATCGACACAAGCCCGTCCAATGCCCACAGCAAAACCATCACAAAAGCTGCCGTCCTGATGATGCCCACAGCAAAAACATCGACACAAACTGCGTCTGATGCACCCAGCAAATCGACACTCCTGCTTTCCTTGTTCTTCCGTCCTCTCGCAAGATGAACTGGTAAGAGAATTTTTAATTGTTATATAGATGAACTTACCGTGCTTAGAACCCAAACTCTTAAGTAAACTATTCACTTATTGGTAGATGATCACGCACGCACGCACGCACCACACACACACACACACGCGCGCGCGCGCGCGCGCACCACACACACACACACACACGCGCCGCGCGCCGTGCGCGCGCATTCACTACTCTCTGCCTGCCTGCCTGCCTGCCTGTCTCTGTCTGTCTGTCTGTCTGTCTGTCTGTCCTCTCTCTCTCTCTCTCCTCTCTCTCTCTCTCTCTCTCTCTCTCTCTCTCCTCTCTCTCTCTCTCTCTCTCTCTCTCTCTCTCTGCGCGCGCGCGCATGCTCTCCCACGACAGTATGGTTATGGGATGCTTTTATCTTTAACATCAGATGCGTTCACAAAATGTCAAAACCCTAAAAACGCCGCGCACACGCACGAACGCGCGCGCGCGCACACACACACCACACCCCTCCCCCAACTATCTCTGAATATGCACCTATCTGCTTTCTTTAAACCAATAAGTTGATCTTTTGTTGTTGGTGTGGTTTTGTTTGGAGGGGGCTGCTGAATTTTTTTTTTTAGAGTTTTGTTTTGGTTGGTGGGTTGTATTTGTTTCGCTTTTTGGGTATTTTTTTGTTTTTTTAGTTCCTGATCAGGGCAAGGGCCAGATCAAAAGAATAATGGGAATATTTATCTGTAGCCCTTGAAAAATGATCTCTCTCTCTCTCTCTCTCTCTCTCTCTCCTCTCTCTCTCCTCTCTCTCTCTCTCTCCCTCTCTCTCTCTCTCCTCTTCTCGTCTCTCTCTGTCTCTCCTCTCCTGCTCTGTCCTGTCCTGTCTTCTGTCTGTCTCGTCTTCTTCTTCTCTCTCTCTTCCTCTCTCTCTCTCTCTCTCTCTCTCTCTCCTCTCTCTCTCTCTCTCCTCTCTCTCTCCTCTCTCCTCTCCTCCTCCTCTCTCCTCCTCCTCCCTCCCTCTCCCTCCTCTCCCTCCTCCCCTCTCCCTCTCCTCCCTCCTCCCTCTCTCCCTCCTCTCCCCTCCCTCTATTCCTCTCCCTCATTTTCTCTCCCTCCCCCCTCTCTCTCTCCAATATTTTTCAAAGAAAAAATGTTAAATGGGAGAACAAAAACATATGTTTGATTGCTGTTACGTAATCAGTGGCAAAAAAGGAAGATGGTTGTCTCGTACATTTCAAAATTCTGTATTTTACAGTAGTTGGTGTTAACTTCCCCCATTTTTCAGCTAAACCTTCCAGGTTGGCTAATGGTGAGATTTTTGCATAAACGACTTGTTTCTGATGACCATTCAGATAGCTGTGTTGCCACTTTCGGGATGAAGTCTAAACACACCAGTACAGTGTGTATGAATTTTTTCCAGATATTTCTGTAGTTATCGGCACAAATGGGCTTATTCTTCCAAATTTTGGAACAGGTTTTGATGTGTTCACAAGATGTTCAACTTGTGTTCAGAAATGGGACTTCGGTTTATGGGCGAGAGCAGATTAAGGGAGCAACACTTTAACAAATAAGCCATTCCCATCCCCTATCGTAGTCTTTTTTCTGTGGGTAAAAGGGTTAGTATAGATTATATGCTGATAGCTGTGTTCAAGGTCTTGTCACCAGATCTTCGCCGGTGATAGTGATCCTTCTCACCAGAGATCATGGAAACGCCATCGCCACGATGTTGGAGCACATGACCCTGAACTTGTCCAAGATCCCCATGACTAAGTAGACAGATGTCAGATCTATGGGGGAAAGGGTTTAGAATAGGGGAAAGGAGAAAGTGCTACATCAAATCCCTGAAGGGCAGACTAGTGCACAGCCTGGTTCCGTTGCCCAGGGATCTAGGACATAGTCATACGTCTTCGTCTTCCGCTGGGTTGAGCAGCAAAGTGGGTAGGAGTTTGGGGGCTTAAGTATCAGAGAGGCGTTTATATGACCTCCCATCTCTGCAACACTTCAGGGAGCAAAGGCGATGAGAGCAGGAGGGCTGTGGTTCTTGGGGACATCCGCTATCCGACATCGAACCGACAGTAGAAAGAGGTAGGGTTGCAGAGGATCCGAGCATGCAACCCATGTCTTGCACACTTTCCTGGCGTGTTTATACAGAGTATACTCTGTCAACGTGTGTGTGCTCAATGTCCACAAAAGTCACCCAGTCCTTCCTAGTTTCTGAGCTCGAATCAAATTTTGTCCCGGAAGTTTTCTGCAATGGCTCACTGACCACAGGGTTGAGTACTCCCGTCAGTATCCGTTCAACCTTTTCCGCAGTGGTCACACAAAGGGAGCCCACCTAGAGTGGCGTGGAACAAAGATTTGGGTGTCCTGAAACGGCACCACTTGCCTACCCTCGCATACCGTGCTAACGAGGGGAAGGGACACCTCACGACCCCAAACATTTTCTTAAAGCACTTCCCAGACCTTGTGGGGTCTCTCCATTCTTGCTCTGAATTCTCAGAAGTCTGGCATAGGTGTCGACAGTTGTCATGGGGATCGAATCACAGTTCTGGGCGTGTCTTTCATCGTGGCAGCAGAATGTTTCCAGACCATCGTGGTGGCAGCAGAGCCTATCCAGAACTCACAAGCGTAAGTATTATGTTTTCGTTCCTTGGATAGAGCTCCGAGGCAAACCAATGGTGAGATTTTGTGTAGGCAAACCCTTTGCAATTCCAATTAGCTGCATCTCGACTTCGGGGATGTCTAAAGACAGCATTGTAGCAGGCGTTATTTTTTGTTTGAAGATTATCTATTTTGACACGCGATGGCCTACTCTGCCAAAAAGCTAAATAGATTTTAACGTTTCAGAAGGATTTTCTGCGCGTGTTTATAGTGGCATGCAGATGTCTTTAAAGAGTGTATCAAGAACAAACAAGCGTATGTATGTCAGTGACCGAAGAACTCTGAACTAGTTGTAACGAAGAAACATGTCACCTTAGTCATCTTGCTGTTGGTGGATAGGTAGTCTAGTAGTTACCTACCTGCCTAGAAAGTGAAAAGTCCGGATTCTATCCCCGCTCTGCTGGAATTTTTTCCCCAGAGAAAATTGTTTTATTTTAAACAGATGCTGAATAGATTTGTTTAAACATGCAAACCGTCCAGATTGCTCAAGTTGCTTTTTGATGCTGTTTTCAGTTCTGGCGCCAGACCAAAGTACCAAGCACCCCAGGGGTCTGGAAGCAGTTCCAGACTGCAGTTAAGGGTCAACAAGGAGGAGGAGGACAACACCCCCAGCCCCAGGTTTTGGCTGCCAACACCCAGACGTCCCTTCAAGAGATGTTTCCCCTAGGTCAACTCCAGTGCCGACTCCACTCCACTAAAAGTCCTTTAAATGAGACTATAAACCCAACCCCCCTCCACTCCCCCCTCCCCCCCCCCCTCCCCCAAAGCAGAACATCTTACATGAACGTTAAACAAAAGCGTAAGCCACCGTGTTCCAGTGCGACATAATGACATTTGAAAAAAAAAATGAATGCACATAGGTGTTGTGTTTAGACATCATCTCCGAAGTGGAAATGTGGCTACCTTACCGGTGAGCAAAAGGTGGCATTAAAAAAAAAATCACCATTGGAGAACTTCAGAGCTCGAACCCAGGAACACAAAAAAAATCACCTGCTGATCTATCTTTTACATTTTTTTTTAATGAATCTTACTAAATAGTTGAACTGTTTCTACTATCATATCCTGTGGGACTGGTAAATGTTTTTTTCCCTCAAGAAATCGAATGAAAATAATAGTGTTTTTAAGAGTATCTTCCTCTTGATAATCACTATCAATGCTCTGATTTTTTTTGACATGAAACAAATTGTTCACCATTATTGGAAAATAGGTCCATGTGTTCCATAACCTATGTAGCCCTTGGGAAGCAAAAGTGTTCCACTTCGAAAATGAAAAAAAAAATGTAAACCAGCAATGAAATAGCCATTACTTTTGGCTGGAGTAGAAATGTATACTAAAAAGTCCTAAGGGTCCGGGATGGTTAAGACGTTTGCTTGCCAACGAGTAAACCATGAGGTTCTGGGTTCGATTCCCAGCCTAGCTCTTTGTTCCCATTTCGAAAAAAAAATATATCTGCATGTCAGAGTCTTCAGATGAGACTATAGACTGAAGCCCGTGTGCGAACGCACTAGACCATCTTGAACACGCGTTAAAAACCCGTTCTACTGTTCTTAAAAGTAGGTCATAGTATGCTGCACTTCCAACATGCACACAGGTGGCGCGAGCGCGGCACGTGCACGTGTGGTGTGTGTGTGTGTGTGTGTGTCTGTCTGTCTGTCTGTCTGTCTGTCTGTCTGTGTGTATAAAATGGGTAGTTGTGTGGAGGAGACATTAGGTTGGAAGGAGAGGAAGGAAAGGAAAGGAAGGGGTATTTACAAGGGTATGGATGCATATTTAAAGCAGTGGGGATAGAAAAATCATCTGGTGATAGAATTTTTCTTACATGGCTTATTTTAGGCTGGGATGTTTCGGGATATTTGGATGCAGCTCCTAAAAAAAGTCTCGGGTTTGAAATAATTTGACCGTTGTTTACACAGAATCTCACCATAAACCTCGGAACTCTAGCCAAGGAATAAACCAAAAGTGGACAGTAAAATCATCTGTTGCTGGAACTAGAGATTCTGATTGAAAGCTCCGTAATGAATACTGTGAGCTACGTACCATTGTGTCTATAGCTACTTACTATTTGTCTATGTGCCTATTGTGTCCATTTTTCTAACATTCAGACCGACCATCTGACAACCTTACCCGCTATTAACTCTTAACGCTAACCTTTACACTAACCTCAACTCTAACCATGACCCCCCCCCCCCCCCCCCCCCCCCCCATGTGGACACAAAAGGCAGGTAGATATATGGTATATGCTGACGACACTTTTCTTCGTTCGCTGGCATTGGCTAGAATGCAAAGTGCCTGGTCTTTTTCCACGCTGCTCCTCTGCAGGAGGTCTATGCCTTGCTGGCCTCAGCCGACACATTCCCACTACAGGGCAGTTCATTAAGAAGTTTTCAAACGAGAAAAATATGCTAGAAGAAAACGGAAGCACGAGTAACAGACTGGGTCCATAGGAATAAGCAAGAGAGGATAGAGCGAAGGGAAAGTCAGAAAGAAAGCGAATGATAGAAAAGAGGAAATTTCTTGCAGAGCATTTCCAGAAAGTGGGGAAGCTCTTTAGACTGAAAGACTCCCGGCATTTTTTTTTCGGGGGGGGGGGGGGGGGGGGGGAGTATAGACAATGCATGTACAATTTTTTAGGGTCAGTGGGAGGAGGGATGCTAGAATTTTAGTTAAAAGGCAGGGGAGGGGGGGGGGGGGGGGGGGGGGAGCGTAAAGTGTTTTTGTACATAGGGATGGGGGAAAATTGCATTTTAGAAAAGTTTATTTAAAAACAAAAGTAGAGAGTGCCGGTTGTAGAATGCTCAACTATTTTTGGCGAGGGGGTGCATTAAAATTTTAGTTTTTAAAGATTTAAAACAGAAATGGGGAGGGGGGGACTGATGTTATAAAGGAATTATTGAATAATCATTGGAGCAATACACAGTGGGACTACACTGTAGAAAATAGGCGTTAGTAAAGAGTAGGAACTATGCTGGTGTGTTTTCGTGTGTGTGTTTTTGCGCGTGTGTGTTTACGTGTGTGTTTCGCGCTCGCGCCCGCGTGTTGGGGTCAAGTGTTAAAAAAAAAAAAAAGCCGTTAGGGAAAAAGAGGTAAGTTATCCGCCCTTGAAGCGGGATTTTATCAAAGAAAATTGGTTAAGTTGCTGGATTTGCCGCTGTAACAAACATTGACTTAAAAAAAATCAATATAAATTTGGAAAGGTGGAGGTGAAGGAAGTAGTGAAGTGTCGGATTTAAAAGAATTGCAGTATTTTTTTTCAAAAATTACGTGTACATCTTGTGTAACAAACTTGAATTAGAGCAGCAGGATAGCTCAGTGGCTAGAGAAATCGTAAATGGGTACCCGCCCTCTTTAGGGACAGGGAAGGTAAAGTAGCGAGGGAGAGGAGATGGGCGCCACCTTAAATATGCTGGCCCCTGGAGAAGCTGAGGTTTCTGATAACTCTCTCCCCAACGACCACATAGGCTATGGGACACATTTACCTTTTTGTGAATTAGAAAAGGCATTGTGCCGTTGATCTTTTTTTTTTTTACTGGATAAGGTGCAAGAAAAAAGTCAAATCTTTCATTTTATATGTGTAAGATAGCCTGCAACTTGTATTAGTATGTCCTGTTACCTTATTTCCTTCTTGCCTTTTGCTTTGCCATAGGTCAGGGACATGTCCACTACCCAGGTCATACATGTAGCACTCCCAGCCCATCAGTAGACGGCTCCATCTGCATCTCTCCCAGCAGTTTTTGATTCCCATTTTCAACTCAAATAAATTTAATCTCTATTACAGTCCTCTTTTGTTTTTGTTTTTTAAAAAGTTTTCCCCCTTAAAATGAAAAAAAGGAGCAACAGGTTGGAGATCTCAGATTGTAATTAAACAAAACAAAAACCTAAAAATAACGGAAGGATAAAATAAAAAAAAACCCGAAAGAATAAATAACTGCAGACAAAGGGGGGTTGGAGACCCCACGCAATTTTTTATTATTATTATTATTATGAGCAAGACTGGGGTAAAAGACTTGACTTTGATCAGTGCTTATTGCTGCGTGATTTCTGGTCTGTTTTCTGGCATTGGTCCAACCTTTGTATTGTGCTATCTGTTATATAGGCTATGCTCGATTTTCTGAAGGCATGAAGCTCTACCTGAATTTCTTTAGCAAAATTCCAATACAGGAAATGTGAAAAACTATTTTTGCGAAAATACAATGCGGTAGTTTTGTTTGTTTGTTTGCTTTTTTTAATCAGCCTGTTGTTTTTTTTTGCTTTTACTTTTCTAGTCTCAAAGAAACCCGGGTTGTGTAAAACTAGAAAATGGTTTAGCGTGTGTGATTTGTTTAATTAATGGGTGTGTGATTTGTTTTTTAATGGGGACGGTAAACTGTTTACAAGCAGTTGTACGAAACACTTGGCTCTATTTCGAGTCAAAATTATTTTTGATTTGTGTGTGTGTTGTGTCTTGTGTGTGGTGTGTGTGTGTTGTGTGTGTTGAGTGTATGTTGTGTGTTTGTCTTGTGTGTGTGTGTTGTGTGTCTTGTGGGGTGTGTGTGTTTGTGTGTGTGGGTGTTTTGAGTGTTGTGTGTGGTTGTTGTGGGTGTGGGGGGGGGGGTGTTGTGTGTGTGTTGTGGATATTGTGTTGGTGTTTGTGTGTGGGTGTTGTGTGTGGGTGTTGTGTGATGTGGTGTTGTTTGATGTGGTGTGTGATGTGGTGTTGGTGTGATGTGATGCGTTGTGTATTGTGCGGTGTGTTGTGCAGTGTTGTGCGTTGCGGTGTGTGTGTGTGTGTGTGTGGTGTGTGTGTGTGTGTGTGTGTGTGTGTGTGTGTGTGTGTGTGTGTGTGTGTGTGTGTGTGTGTGTGTGTGTGTGTGTGTGTGTGTGTGTGGTGTGTGCTTTAAACCGAGTTATAAAGATAAACGTGAGTTTTAGCACAGGAATTGTATTTTATTTGTTTTTATAGTTTTGTTATATCGAGGATAATGGAATAGGCACTCGATGCTTTTTTTTACACCCAATCCCTATAGGTATGCAGTTTTGTAAATTTTGTATGGATTTCTAAAACAGTTTTGCATGGTATCTGTATCTGTTTTTAAGTTAAGTTAATGCGCTCTGCTTTGTTTGCTGCCCCTTCCCCCTAAATCATATCCTTCCAGGGTCAACAGTAGAGTTGCAAGAGTTTTACTCGAGAATATTTTTTCTGTTGAAGCTGAAGTGTAGGTGCATTCTTTTAAACTGTATTGAACATGGAGCTGTTTTTCAAATAATTTTACTTCTATGAAAACGAACTGAACCCCCATTTGTCAGTAGCATGTTAGACGGTTTGCTTTTGGGGTTGCAAGTTTTGACAATGATTTCCTTGTTTTGTTAGTACACTTGTTAAAAATTGCTTTATTTTGCTTCTAGCCCAGTCAAGCTTGTTTTAGAATCCCAACTAGAAATGTACGAAGGTGAAGAAAATGTTTACCTATTTTGATTACCTATAATTATTATTTGTGATGGTGAAGATAATGCACGTGTTGTTTTTTTAGAGGACCAACAAAAAGTTGTTTGTCGCTTGTTTTGCCTCCATTTTTACTGTGTCATAACAGCTCTGTATAGAATGGATAAAATGTATAGATTAAAATGTTTAGACATAAGTGGTGAGCACACACCACAGGCACTTGACTTACTGACTTTTTCCCTGAGAAAAATACCAGCTTTACACAACTTTCTCTTAGAACTTACAGGCTGATGTTTTGCGTTTTATTTATTTATTTATTCTTTTATTTTGAGGATAACGGAATGAGCACTTATGTGCTTTTTAACATCCAGTCCCCGTGTGTTTGCAGTTTTTGTAAACTTTATCATCCGTTCCCACCGGCACACAATGGCCTACTCTGTCGATATGGAACAGGTTTTAACGTGTGGGCAATATGTTCTGCGTGCGTTTGCACAGGGGGCCTCGGTTTATAGTCTCAACCCGAAGGACTTTTGGGGAGAGTGGAGTTGGCACTGATGTTAACTCCGGAGAAAAAAATCTTGAACGAGATTTGAACCCAGGTCAGCAGATCACAAGCGCATCACTCTGACCACTAGACCATCTCTTTCAGGATATCAGTGCTTTTTGGTCGTAAAGATAACATGACTGGAATCAAGAAGTGTTTTGTCACTTCCACGTTTTAAAATCATTAAGAATGAACAGATCATTTTAGTCTAACATTTAAAAAGTGTGATAATTCAAAAGAAAGTCAGTGGGTCAGTCATTGTGTCACTGCTGGTCAGAGCATTGGGAAAAGCCTACCTCCCCCTTCAGCAAAAAAAGCTGGAGTTAGGGTTGGGTAGCCGGCTCGCAGCTGAAATTAATCGAAATGAAAATGAAATTTTATGGCTACTTTGAATATACATTGTCAAAAGTGGATGAAAAGTGATACAAGGAAGCACCAAAACACGAATGTGATTTTACATGGCTGAGTTTATAACTGTCCGAGGTATAGTTGATTTTTTAAGTGCTGATGTTCGGAAATAGTTGTGGCATATATCCATATGTTTTAATGATTACTCTTTATGTATGGCTCGTAACCTGCTTGAATTTCTCTCCCTGAGACATTAAAGTGTTTGAATTGAATTGACATGAAATATGACCAAAAATAAAACTAAAACTTGATCAATGTCTTTGTTCAGCGTTCCATTCATAAATGACTTACTTTACAAGTGTTTACCAGTGTAAAATATATGCACAAGATCTCGGATATTTATACATACACATATTTGATCTGTACTTCCATCTCTCTCTCTCTCTCTCTCTCTCTCTCTCTCTCTCTCTCTCTCTCTCTCTCTGCCTATTCTTTTGAAACATCTAGGATGTTTTATGTAACTTTTTATAAAATTTTTATGTTATTTTATTTATATTTTTTGGGGTAGTATCTCTCCCCCCTCCAATAAGGATATTAGTTAACCCCCCCCCCCCTTTTTATCCAAATGTATGATTTATATCACATGTACAACTTTAGACAGATGGTGGTGGATTGATGTTTTCAGTTTATTTCATCTCTCTTGTTTGCTCCTTACCTATTAACACTTTTCCTTTCTTCCATAATCAAAATCTTTTTATTGTGACTTCTGATTTTGACTTCTGAACGAGTGCATTTTTTATTACCTTATCATATATAGTGTCCTTATTCTTGTGTGTTGTTTGGTACTGCCTAAAGTTTTATTGTTTAGTATCTTTTCAACTTGATGTATCCCTGAAAAGGGCGGGGATTGGATGTAAAAAAAAAGCACACGAGTGCTTATCTATTATCCTCGAATAAAATGCCTTGCCTTGCCTTGCCTTGCCTTGCCTTGCCTTGCCTTGCCTTGCCTTGCCCTCTCTCTCTCTCTCTCTCTCCTCTCTCTCTCTCTCTCCTCTCTCTCTCTCTCTCTCTCCTCTCTCTCTCTCTCCACGCAACTCGACTCCACTCCCCTTGTCTCTGTTTATGTCTATCTCGGTCTTCCCTAAACGTTGAAATATATCCAATCTAAATATACGCAAACTCGCTAGTCCATTCACAGACGTCTAAATGCCTTTCAGAAGTAAACATACACGAACAAATATCTTTTAAAATTACAAGTAATACCAATACTTTGATATACAGAATTTATAGAACGCTAAATCTTGCTACAAAAAAAGAGAAAAAAATGAAAGCGCTGGCATTTAAACATGCGTAACATAACAAAGCTACGGACATGCAACAAAGCACAAAAATTTTAACCAGTTTAAATACAATAGCGAACGCCTGTGCATGCAAGCACAGACAGGCACACACATACAGATACATACACGCGCGCACGCGCGCGCGCACACACACGCGCGCACGCGCGCGCGCACGCGCGCACGCTCGTGTATGGGCACGCAGCATAATTACTTTGCCAGGGTGATGGTAATTCGGATGGTTTAAAGAATGAAGATCGAAAAAACAATAACAAAAAAAAAAACTTCAAGAATAAGCATCCATGCATGCCGGCCACACACAAACACACACGCACGCGCGCGCGCGCGCGGCGCACGCACGTACGCACGCACGCACGCACGCACGCACGCACGCACACCACACACACACACACACACACACACACACACACACACACACACACACACACACAACACGCACACACGCACATGTGCACTTTTTTTTTCGGTTTTTGTTTTTTTGTGCGTGTGTGCGTGTGGCGACGACCCTGCACTCTGTTTTGGTGCATCATATTATATATTATCATTGATATTATGTTGGCCTAGGCCAAAAGTTGTGTCAGCTATTGATGTCAGCTCATTGCCAAGGCCTACACTAAAATGTTGTGATGTTGTAAAATGTTGTGTTGAGATTGCCTTCAGCCATGACAAGCTCTTAACAGAACAGCCTGCACTCTCCTTCAAAGGAGAATAAATCCTCTGAAGTCGGAGTATGGCTGCCTATATGGTGAGGTACTTGAAAATAGTCATACACGCAAACTTCTCATTCAGTGTGCAAGGTGGGATGAGTGAGTCAGAGTGCACATTCTGGGTGACGCCCCAGAGTGTTAGGCTGGGGAACAACAACAACAACAACATTGATATTATGTGTAATAGGCGAAAGTCCCCAAATACCGAACAGGTGACTAATACGGAACAGCCGATTTCTCAAAAACAAGATTTAAGCGCTCAAGCTGAAGACAACCAGACTAGGGTGTTCTGTAGTCTCCTGTGTATGAGGCCTATCCTTGATATCATCGTGCGTTGTACAGTGTCTTCAAGAGTATTATAAGAAGAACAGAAAGTCTAAGATCAGCATCAGAAGACAATCTTGTATTTATTTATTTATTCATTTATTTATTTATTTATTTATTCTTTTATATCGATGATAATGGAATTCGCACTCATGTGCTTTTTTACCTCCAGTCCCCGTGTGTATGCAGTTTTGTAAATCTTGTCATCTGTTCCAACCGGCACACGATGGCCCACTCTTACGAAAAGTGGAACAGGATTTAACGCGTGCATAAGATGTTCCGCGTGCATTCGTTTACGGGGCCTCGGTTTATAGTCTCATCCGAAGGACTCTCGGGAGAGTGGAGTCAGCACTGATGTTAACTCCAGGGGAAAATCCCCTCGAACGGGAATCGAACCCGGGTCGTCAAATTGCGAGCTAGGCAGCTGTATTTGTTTCCCTCTCAAAGTGGCTTTTTCTGAAGAACTCTTCCAGAGACAATTCCTTTGTTTCTGTAGATTCTTTCACGTGCACTAAATAATTATGTGTAACACACACGACCTCAGTTTTTCGTCTCATCAGACAGACTAGCACTCAGACCACCACTCATGGTCTAATGGATGGGAGAAAAGTTTTGGGTCCAAACGGGAAGTGACCACCGCACACTTCCGACCCAGACATTTTGCTTTCCAAGCAGGTGTGTTACTTCTTGACTCCCGATCCACTGATTAAAAACTACTTAGTTGAAGCCCGAATTTCACAGGATTTACAGTCATAAACAAAATATTCCGTGAAGAAAGTCATTTGGACAATAATTTTGTCTCTTACTTTTCTTTCATCATTCTTCTCCTTTTTTAATATTTATTCTTCGTTTATATCGAGAATAATAGAATAAGCACCTGTGTGCTTTTTTACATCCAGTCCCCGTGTGTATGCAACTTTGTAAATCTTGTCATCTGTTCCTACAGGCACACAATGGCCTACTCGATCAGCACAAGCAGCTAAAAAGATAAATTCTGCTTTTTCAAAAAGTAATTGTAACTTCCTGGAGAGCTTTGTATAATTCCTTTCACGCACACTATTTGTGAAAAAAAGCACATCCAGCAGGGAGTGAAAAAGTTGTACTGTTTATTCAGCAACATCAAAAAAGGCATTAGTCAGTCTAGCAGGAGACACAGTTGCCAAATTTAATATAGGCCAGAAGCCATAAAAGACAACAGCCTGTTGAGAAAGAAATCCTACAGAGACGTTGGCGATGGATAGGACACACCCTATGGAAACCTGTATCCAGCATCACAAGACAAGCTCTCACCTGGAATCCACAAGGGAAAAGAAAGAGAGGGCGGCCTAGAAATACCTGGCGCCGGGACCTGGATGCAGATGCGAAAAAGATGGGCAAGACGTGGGGACAACTGGAACGCCTAGCCCAGAGCCGAGATGCCTGGAGACAGCTGGTTGGCGGCCTATGCCCCAGAAGGGACCACAGGCAGACAGAAGCCACAAAACACCCCAGAATCCAGCAACTTTATTAAAAAGGGAACAAGTATGATGCTGAAGAAATGGCTTTGTAGGAAAGTGGTCTGTATTCTTCAGTTCAGGGGGCAGGTTAGCCTAGTGGTTTGAGTGCTGAGCTTGTGATTTGACGGCCTAATTTTGAGTCACTACTGACGTACCCATTCGAGGGTGGGTTTTTAAAAAAATTTAGTTGTGTCACTTTTACCTGGAGTTCCTATCAGTACAGACTCCTATTCCCCTGAAAGTCCTTTAGAAGAGACTAGAAACAGAAATCCTATGTACGAACGCACACACAACATGTTTAAAACATGTTCCTCCTTTTCGGAAGAACACGTCGTTGCTTGCTAGTGAGGTAAGGTAAAGGTGTCCCATAACTTGTGTGGTCGTAAGGGAGCGAGGTGTCAGAGACCTCAGCTTCTCTAGGGGCCAGCATGTTGAGGCGGCGCCCATCTCCTCTCCCTTACTGCTTTACCCTCCATGACCCTAAAGAGGGCAGGTACCCATTTACAGCTGAGTGAACTAGGGGTCTGTACTGTAGCCAAGGCGCGCAAACGGTCACCCATCCAATTGGTAACCACGCTGGACGCTGCTTAACATTGGCTGGGGGAAAGCGAGCGCTCTGACCACTGAGCTATCCCCGTGCTAGTAAGAACAAGTTCAAATTTGAAGAATGCGTGCATACCGGTGTTGTGTTTAGACATCACCCCCCCCCCCCCCCCCCCCCCCCCCCCATAGGCAGGCAGAATGTGGCGACCTTAATGGTGGGCAAAAAACAACAGTTCAGCGCTCTAGAGTTTGTCATGTCTTGATAAGTGCCGGTAGACACTCTGCTTCTATTTCTTTTCGTTTATTTATTCATTTCTTTATTTATTTACTTATTTACTTTCATTCTTTTATATCGAAGTGACAGTCCCGATATGGCCTGTGTGGTCGGCGGGGATATAAACAGCATGTATTTATTTATTCATTTATTCTTTTATATCGAGGATAACAGAATGAATACTAATGTGATTTTTACATCCAGTCCCCGTGTGTATGCAGCTTTGTAAATCTTGGCATCTGTTCCCACCGGCACACGATGGCCTACTTTTCCGAAACGCGGAACAGGATTTAACGTGTGCAGCAAGATGTTTTGCGTGCGTTCGCACTCGGGGCCTTGGTTTAAAGTCTCATCGGAAGGTCTTTTGGTTGCAACTGCCCCTTTTTCAAAAGACCTTAGTCTTTAAACAGTGGAAAATGGGATGGTCTTAATAACATTGTATGCATACACTGGTGTGTGTGTGTGTGTGTGTGTGTGTGTGTGTGTGTGTGTGTGTGTGTGTGTGTGTGTGTGTGTGTGTGTGTGTGTGTGTGTGTGTGTGTGTGTGTGTGTGAGAGAGAGAGAGAGAGAGAGAGAGAGAGAGAGAGAGAGAGGAGATAGCATGTGTGTGTGCATTTGTGTGTGTCAGTATGTGTGTGTTTATTTATGTTTTATTTTATTTTATTTTATTCTGTTATATCAAGGATAATGTGTGTGTGTGTGTGGGGTGCATGCATGTTTGTGTGCGTGCGCGCGTACGTGCGTGAGTGTGATATGAAATATAACTGTCTTGTGTCTTTGATTATGATTCGTATCAACATGCCTGTCAGTATTGTAATTGTCCTTCAGGGAATGATTTAAGTGATTTTGACTTGACTTTGACTTGACTTGACATTGACTTGACTTTAACTTGACTTTGACTTGAATTGCCTTTAACTTGACTTGACTTTGACTTGACTTTGACTTGATTTGACCTTGACTTGACTTGACTTGACAGAGATCTAGTAAGTGATGATGAGACACTCCATGGTTATTTTGACATCCACCGTGATCTTGGTGACGTCAGTAACGGGCAGACCTCCAGTGTAGTCTGCGTAATGGACGCCATTGACTCGGATCTGAAACAGCGCCATTGTTCACTTTAGTCAAAGTCCGCATGCTCACATTACCCCAGGAACCCTGTATTATATTATTGTTGGTAAGAAGACACCAAGTAAATGAACGAAATGAATTAGACAACAATGAATTTATTCATGATAAAATTACCAGGAAATAGTGTATTTGCACACACACGCACGCACGCACGCGTGCGCGCACACACACACATACACACACATTTCTCTCTCTCTCTCTCTCTCTTCTCTCTCTCTCTCTCTCTCCTCTCTCTCTCTCTCCTCTCTCTCTCTCCTCTCTCTCTCTCTCACACACACACACACCACCCCACACACACCACACACACACACACACACACACCACACACACACACACACACACACACACACACACACACACACACACACACACACACACACACACACACACACGGGACAGCCTAGTGGTCAGAACATTGCGCTCGCAATTAGACGACCTGGGTTCGATTCCCGTCCGAGGGGATTTTTCTTCTGGAGTTAACATCAGTGCTGACTCCACTCCCCCCCCCCTCCCCCCCTCCCCGAAAGTCTTTCGGATGAGACTATAAACCGAGGCCCTGTGTGTGAACGCACGCAGAACATCTTGCGCACACGTTAAATCCTGTTCCGCTTTTCGTAAGAGTAGGCCATCGTGTGCCGGTGGGAACAGATGACAAGATTTTTTTTTTTAAACTGCACAGCAAAACAAAAAAAATGAACAGAAAGGAAATAGCAATATAAAGAAAGAGGCCCGGAGAGGAGG
>CM060326.1:6347425-6357425 GCA_030674155.1 Stramonita haemastoma | reverse complement strand
ATGTCAACCGGCGCACCTGCTTGATTTAGGTGGTTACCTTAATGGTGGGGGTAAAACAGTCGCATGGGTAAAAATCTCACCGTTGGTGAACCCCGGAGCTCAAGCTGAGGAACGAAAAGAAAAGTCTTCACCCACCTGTTCCTTTAAGCTTTTCCCCTGTACCAAGCCAGTTTTTCGGATGAATTCTTCCCATCATCCGTTTTGTTTTCTGGAAATAATTTCCAGATATGTGGAAACCAATGCTGTCCGTGAAATGGGCTATTTATCAAACATGCACTGAATTGTCATACAACAGTCTGTTAATTGTGCGTGTCTTCACTACAAAGCTATGAACAGCCAGTGATACAAGGGTCGTTGACTTCAGAGGATTACAGATACTGCTCTCATGTTGTTCTTCCTTGTCTCCTAACAAAATTTATGCTAGTGTACATTCACCCTTCTTACACGCAGCACAACTTAAACTAAACCATGACAAATATGAAAGAAAACCTTACTATCACTTTGTAGACGGTAATTTTTATTTTGCATTGTCACAATCAGAAAAAACAGGGAAAAAAACATAATTACAACTGTAAGCAAAGCATGATGCAAAAACAAAAAAACACATGCAATAGAAACATGTATGCGTGATATTTTTATTTCATGATCCTTGATGCTTACACATCATGAGTAATCTTGACATGTTAATTTGTTACGTATAAATGTCACGTGTTTCCAATTTCTTTAACTTCAGAAACATTTTTAATCATGACCTCCTCAACTGAAGGTCGAAGTTTTTGGATTTACATTTCTAAACAAAACATCAAACCAACAAAATAATGTAACAACAATTCCGTACTTTACTGTTCTCTTGTAATTCTTTCCTTGCCAACAAAAATGCTTTAAAAACGGTTAGATTCCGCTTTTCAGCGATACTGATATCTTCCAAAAAGTTTGATACAATCCCCTTTGTGTGCACTGTCTGTGAAAAGGCACAGCCAGCAAAAGAGTTATACCCCATGTTCAGTGACGCTCAAAAGGCTTTTGACATCAAAATGCTGTAACTTCGTTGATACCACTTTATGTCACAGCAGATTTCTCTGCGTGAAATTCGGGCTGCTCTCTCCGGGGAGAGCGCGTCGCCACAAGTGCAGCGCCTACCCATTATTTTTTTTTCCTGTCTGCAACTATTTTTGTTTCCCTATCAGAGTGAATATTTCTACAGAATTTTGCCAGGGACAACCCCCATGTTGCTGTGGGTTTCTTTACGTGCGCTAAATGATTGATGTGTTACACACGGGACCTCGGTTTATCGTCTCATCCGAAAGACTGAATGATGTTGTTGTGGAAGTGCATGTGCTTTGAGACTGCTTGACAGGACTGTACCGTACGACAAAAACTTAACAATGATACGAAAAATGTTTTTCAACTGTGAAAGTATTTATCAAAAATAAGCAAATTGAAATAACATTAGTGAAGTCAAAGATGACAATTGTACCATAAAAGATATCATCAAAAGACGGATGAAATACAGTAGCAAACAAAGTAAAAGAGATCCAAAAGTGATACCAAGACACGGTGTAACAGATGATGAAGAGGATGGATGAGTGAGGGAGTGAGGAGAGGGGAGGGAGGAGTTGACTTCTTTCTCAATAACCTGTGATGAAGTTGTAGCAGCAGAGATGTCAGACTGCTGAACTTCTGGAAACATTGTGGAGAGGTCGTTTTTAATAACCTCTCGGGTATCTACAACAACATCGGACATATATTTCAAGGTTTAACACCTTATCAGGAATCTCAACAACTTCTTCTTCTTCTTCTTCTTCTTCTTTTCTTCTTCTCCTTCTTCTTCTTCTCCTATTTTATTATTATATTATATATTATTATTATTATTATTATTATTTTATTGTTGTTGTTGTTGTTGTTGTTGTTGTTGTTGTTGTTATTATTTATTATTATTATTATTATTATTATTATTATTATTATTATTATTATAGATGATGATGATGATGATGATGAGATGATGATGATGATGATGTGATGGTACTACTACTACTACTACTACTACTACTACTTACTACTATAATAATAATAATAATAATAATAATAATAATAATATATGAATGGAGTTTGTATAGTGATGAATCTTGTAAAGCAAAGCAAATCGAAGCGATTGACATATATTGTAAGTTAAGCAGCGTCGAGCGTGGTTACCAGTCGGGTGGGTGACCGTTTGTGCACCTTGGCTTCAGTACAGTCCCCCCAGTTCACCCAGCTGTAAATGTGTACCTACCCTCTTTAGGGTCAGGGAAGGTAAAGCAGCGAGGGAGAGGAGATGGGCGCCGCCCTCAATATGCTGGCCCTAGAGAAGCTGAGGTCTCTGATGCCTCGCTCCTTTACGACCGCCTAGTTTATGGGACACCTTTACCTTTTACCTTTTTACCTTTATGTTTTATATTGAAGACCACGTGTCCCTTTGTTTGGATAAATGTGCCCCTATTCAAAATTAGTCAGTCTGTAAAAAAAAAAAATAATATAAAAGCCATGCCATGGTCAGTACAGTAGTAGTAGTAGTAGTAGTAGTAGTAGTAGTAGTAGTAGTAGTAGTAGTAGTTAGTAGGCACCCATCAGTCTCGGAAGACTATGGAGTTGCGCTCTGGTCTTTAGAGCGCAAAGCCTGGGTAAGTAAGTATGGAGGGCAAGCTGTTACCTATGCAGCAGACCCCCCCCCCCCCCTCCCCTCTCCACGCCACTGGAATGATCCACTGGAAAGGGAATGACCGATACGAATGGTTCCAGTACCGTCGCAGGAGCCATCAGAACGTTGCCATATACAACCCCGAGCCGCCCTGGGGACTCCAACTCCTGATTTTTCCTCACGGATGGTGTCTAAACATGAACATGTGTGTATGCTGGTCTTTTTTTATAATTTTGTCATCCACTCCTAATGGAACACGATGGCCTGCTCTTCCGAAAGGCGGAACGGGATTTTAACGAGTGCGCAAGATGTTCTGCGTGCGTTCGCACACGGGGCCTCGACAACATGGCGACAGTAAGCAGTAACGAAAATTGATCCGTGTGCACACGTTTGTTACTGTACAACTAATGACAAAAACCGACGTCAGCGATCAGCATCCTGCTTCTTGGATGTGAAAGCATCCAAACAAATGCTGATCCAGACAAGAAAGGAGACGCTGTGATCCAAACAACCAGCGGAAAATCAGACGTTCTGACGCCTAACAAAATCAATGGCAACACCGTCAACGATCCTGATCTCTCCTCTCCAAATTGCGATCATCACTGAACTCAAAGAGATGATCATGTCTCTCAGCGAGAAGATCACTGCTCTGCAGAGGACCGTGGCTAACCAGGGACGCCTTCTGGCCACCAGCAGCAGCGCTGTCAACGCCCAAAGCCAGCCCAAACGAACCTCCAGCATGGTGACCAGAGGAACCCAGACCGACTCTTCGGCTCCACGATCCTCCCTGCCAGCCACCACCTATGCAGAAGCAGTGAAACAGCCGCTGTCTTCTCCCAGCACTGCCACACCACCAAAAAGGTCAGTGAAGCCTGATAGACCTAGGCCTAAATTGGAGAAGAAAGCAAAAAAGCCCAACACCGACCTAGACTTACGTCAAAAAACAGTGATGACGAAAAGGAAGGATGACGTTAAATCAAATTCTGCTTTCAAGGAAGAGAATAATTCTAGTCTCCCTACGGTTGTCCTAGTTCACGATTCCGTTCTGCATGGAATTAACAGCAAGTGACTAGGTCACTCCTATGGCTTTGATGCAGTAAAAGTGAACACACCAAAAATTGGGGAGATTCACCTGTCTGTAAAAGCAAAGTCTGATATGAAGAAACCACAGTGTGTTATAATCCATTGTGGTATTAATGATCTGAAAGACACAGACCCACAAGAAGCCAGTAAAAACATGGTTAGGAATGTCAAAAATGTTACAGCCTCTTTTCCGGACACCAAAGTTGTAATTAGCAAAATTGCTCCTACCAAGAATGCAGATCTGCAGAGGAAAAGAGACGTTTTCAATGCCATAACATGTTCTGAATTGTTTGGTGAGAAAAATGTTTCCTTCATCTCCCATGAAAACCTGAACACTCATAAAAGTTATTTCAGAGACCCACTCCACCCCAACACCCAGGGATCACGTGTCCTCGCCAGAAACATCGGCCGACACGTGCATGCCTTGTTCTGGGAAAAGCAGAAGAGGAAACGCAGACGCTGGTTGTACGACACTTCACGCCAGGCACCAACCTACAGATCTGCCTGTGAAGACTACCTTCAGCAGCCAGGGTACAGATCTAACCAGTGGCCTCTCAGTTTTCACATATCCAATTTCCATGGTGGAGACAGCAGAAACAACATGATTATTATTTTAATGCGTTAAGGAACACGGACAGGTAATTCAGGTACATTAACTTGCGGTGCACTAACTGTAGTATTATTCAGTTTTGATCACATCTATAGTAACTATCTTACTTAATCCAGTGTGAACATTCTTTGAATGAGTAGTTTGTCTTAAACTGTAAACGATTCTTTAGTCAGTTAAAATTGGTTTTTGTTTTTGTTTTGGGGTTTTGTTGTTGTTGGGGTGTTTTGTTGTTGTTGTTGTTGTTGTTGTTGTTGTTGTTTTTTGGGGTGGTCTGTTTTTGTTTTTGTTTTTTGTCCGTAAAATATTTTTCTGGGTTGGGTTTGTTTAGTTTTTAATTAGTTAGTTAATAACATTGTACTTTATTATGCCTTTCAAAAAACAAAGCGCATTTTCCATCATGCAGTGGAATGCTAGATCTATTTCCACTAATCTGTCTTATTTAATCCAGCACCTTGCTGAAAATTGTTATCAAGTTTTGATGCTACAATCACTCAAAGTAAATAGAAATAAACTGCCCAAGTTGCATGGCTATTACTATCCACCTGTCCATCAACAAGTCGATGATGTAACTAAAGTCAGTGCAGCCATATACATTCAAGAAGGGGTGGATTACTGCATATGTCCTTCACCAGTGCCTAACCAGACCTTAGATATACATTCATGTGCAGCACGAGTAAGTTTAGGAAAAAATCTAATAATAAATGTTGTGTCTGTGTACCTGCCTAAGGGACCAAATGATCTGAATACTGAGTGGATACACAACCTTCAAGATAATGAAAAGTGGTTCATAGCAGGAGATTTTAATGCACATGCTCCTTTCTGGGATAAAGAATGTCAAAAAGTATCCCATAATCGATTCGTAGAAAATATAGTTGATTCCTGTCTATGCTTGCTAAATGATGGCAGTGTCACAAGAATTCCAGACATTGTTAGTCACAAAGCATCAGCCTTAGATTTGTCGTTTGTGTCTCCTGCATTAGCTCCAGAGTGTGAGTGGTCAACGTATAAAGACACACTTGGCAGCGATCACCTGCCTGTTATCACAACTTTTGGTAAAACAACAACTTTCTGTGACACTCAGGAAGACAAAATTCCCAAATTTAACTATAAAAAAGCTGACTGGAAGAAGTTTGAAGACATCCTCGCAGTTTACAACACTGACAGCTTTGACACTGACAATATTGACCGCTTTTATTCCAGATTTACTGAGACCATTCTTCATGCTGCCACTTTGTCTATCCCTAAAATTAATATGCTAAAAACAAATAAACATCAGGGAAATATCTGGTGGACACCAGCTTGTGAGGAAGCAGTTAAATATAAGCGCTTAATGTATAAAATGTTTCTAAAGGATAAAACATCAGAAAATAATTTAAAACAGAAACAAGCAAAAAATCACTGTGACCTTGTTGTAGATCAGGCTAAGAGACAATTTTGGACATCTTTTTGTACAACCGAAATTTCAAACCATAAAGACCTTAAAAAGGTTTGGGAAAAAATTTCATGAAATGAAAAGAGGTGTTAGTTTACCAGCTTGCCCAGTGAGACTAGAGTAGAGAGCAAAGAATTTCCGTCAAATTTAGAAAAAGCTGAAGCGTTTGCAGACATGTTTTCAAAATCGATGCGTCTTGAAGGCTTGTCACTTAATTGCAAGAATTATAGAACAGAAGAGGAATATAAAACATAGTATACCGACCCAGTCCCTGACAACAGTTCATATATTAATGCGGCAATTTCAGTGGAAGAAGTTAGAGATGCTTTAACATCTCTTTCTACTAAGAAAACATCTGTCGGATTAGATGCAGTTTCTAACGACATGCTAAAACATATACCGGTAAACTTTATTTTTCTACTTCATAAACTGTTCAATAAATGTTGGGTTGAAGGTGTTATGCCAGTAATTTGGAAACAGTCAATTGTCATTCCAATTCATAAACAGGGAAAGCCCAAAACAGACAAAACTAGCTACAGACCAATTGCGTTGACCTCACACACTGGCAAGCTAAAGGAGAGAATTATTCTGAAAAGGCTGATGTATTTCTGTGATAAAAATAAAATAATCCCGGTCAATCAAGCGGGTTTTCAAAAAGATAGGTCTGCTATTGATAACTTGGTTAAACTGTCAACGCATATAAAAATTCAGTTTGCAAGAAAAAGAACGTTCTTGCAACTTTTTTTAATATAAAAAAGGCGTATGATCAAGTTTGGCATGCTAAGTTGCTGTGTAAACTAAAGAATCTAGGTTTTCTGGGCATTTCTATCATTATATTAAAAGTTTTTTGACTAATAGAAGTACACAAGTTAGAGTAGCAAAATCATATTCAGGTTTTAGATCTCTTCATATGGGACTACCCCAAGGATCTGTTATATCACCTCTACTGTTTAATGTTTTGCTGCGTGATCTCCCTATGAAATTGTCAAACGAAGTCGTCATAGTGCAATATGCAGATGACATATGTATGTGGATGAATGTTTCTATGAAAAGAAACACACCAAAAAGAGTATTAAACTACATTAAAAAGGTATATCAGAACCAGCTAAACAATGTCGATAAATATATGTTTGAAAATGGATTTACTTTATCCACAGAAAAAACTTACACTGTGCTTTTTAACACTAGCAGTAATCCAGATGAGCTACCAGCATTTAGAATTAGGCCAACATGATTGAGTATGAAAATACCATAAAGTTCTGTTTTTCTTACTTCTAAGCTAACTTGGAATGCACATATTGAACACAATTTAACTAAAGCAAAAAAATGCTTGAACTTACTGAAGATGATCAGTAAACAGTTCTGGGGCCAAGATACATTAAATTTGAAAAAGTTTAGCTACATCTCTTATTCGTTCAAAATTATCGTATGGCTAAGAGGTCTTTTTTCAGTGCTCCTAGGTATTTACTTAAAAAGTTACAAAGTATAGACTGCAAAGCATACAGGCTTGCTCTTGGTGTGCTTTATCACACCTCAGCCATGGGAACGTATAACGAAGTCGGCATATTACCTTTAGATGATTACCGTCAACTAGCATGTGCTAAATATGTGCTCAGAAACAGAACAACTGAAAACTTTATTTCAGAAGAAATAGAAGTAAAATCAGAATTTAATTTTCCTAAAAGAGCAAAATCTATATCCTCTTTAATGCCTATAAGTACATACGTGTCTGATCTTGTAAAAAACTCTGAAGTCAATCAACACAGCATGGACACAAGAGGCAATATTACCTTGCCCATCTTGGGAGATGAACAAAGCACACTTCGATATTGAGGTGTCTAATGAAAAAAAGAATGACAATCTGAACATAATGGTTTCTGATGTCCGATCCCACATCCATCATAAATAGTTTGACCATTTAAAAATTTATACAGACGAATCACGTCTAGATAATCAAGAAACAGGATCTGCTTTTGTTATACCAGCGTTAAAAATTGAAAAATCATATCATGTTGGTAAACATCACTCGATATTTACAGCAGAACTTGTAGCAATATTAATGGGTCTTACTTATATTCTTGATTTGCCATTATGTATATTTCAAATTCTTCTTTGTGTAGATTCTAAGTCATTATTGTATGCTTTAAAATCTCCATGTTACAAGAAAACTTCAAAAATTATATTGGAGATTAAGCATGTCATACATCTCTTGACCTTAAAGGGGATAAATGTAAATTTTTGTTGGGTGCCTTCACACTCTGGATTCTTTCCAAATGAGTGGGCAGATAGAGCTGCTAAGAGAGGTGCAAAACATGAATTGGATTCAATAGAATTGCATGTGCCTCTATCCTTGCAAGAGGGGTACTGCTTACTAGAACAGAAATCATGGAGAAAGGTCATTGAAACAAATCAACGAAATGGGAGATTGGTAACATTGACAACCAAATTCAGCAAAAATGGTAAATGTTTGTGTGGTGAGAATATCACTAATACTCATATACTTTTTGACTGCAAGAGTGTAAAGTCTTTCATGCCCCATTTTTCTGAAAACTCCCTTACCAGTATTTTCAATAATTTAAAATTGGCATTTGAAATTGTGAAAGGTCTCTGTTACAGTCCCTTAGGACATTTGTTATAGTGGCATTAATGTTAGTGAGTTGTTTTTTTTATGTTTTTATTATTCCTGTTCCATTATCAAGTTTCTTTGTGTGGTGGGTGGGAGGTGAGGTGGGGGGGGGGGTTGTTGTTGTTTTTTGTTGTTGTTGTTTTTGTTTGTTTTTTAAACACTTTTTTTTTCGTCTAATATCACTAAAAGTGAACAGACGTAAAATTGAAGACAACAACAACAACACGGGGCCTCGGTTTATAGTCTCATCCGAATGGTCAATGCAGAGATCTAGTAACTGAAGATGAGATACTCTACAGACACCTGGCCTCTGGCCACTATCTGGATCAAGGCAGTGACTGGCAGGGTCCCCTCGTAGGTCGTATAGTGGACACCGTTGACCTGGATCTGAAACAATGGCATCAGACACTTGAGTCATCAGCCTCACATCAGACCCAGACAACATATGTTACACACACACACACACACACACACACACACACACACACACACACACACACACACACACACACACACACACACAATGAATGTACGAAATGAGGTAGACAATAATGAATAAATACACTCTTGACAAAATTACCCCCCCTCCCCCCCCAAAAAAAAAAATCTACAGAGAGAGAGACAGAGACAGAGACACCCACAGAGACAGAGAGAGAGACAGAGAACAGTAACTTCTGTCAGAGTACTTCGAATCAGGAAAAAATATAAACTGGTGCCCACATCTGATTATGATAGCTATCTAGCAGGGGTTTTGTTTTACTTTAAATTTCTGTTGGTTGACATTGTAAATTTAGTAATGGGGATTTCAAGCACTAAGCATCCTTTAGCGAATAATCAAAGACTACTTTCGAAAAACACCTACGCTGAACTTGAACATGTCGACTGCAGTGATAACCATCTGGAACGGAACACCAACAGCAAAGGGAAATGGAGGGGAGGGATGTCTCAGAATCACTGAGTGTTTCCAGACATTGCCCTGCTTGTGGTCCAGACAGGTGGCTTGAGAAGCACCATCCCAACGAAATCTTGCGTCTATGTGCAGAACGATGTCTCCAGGACTGCCAAGCAAGTCAAAGGTAAACCTGGAAAAAAAAAAGAGAGAGACAACATCGTTCGTTCAGATCAGCACATCTACCTACCTACCTACCTACCTACCTACCTACCTACCTACCTACCTACCTACCTATCTATCTATCTATCTATCTATCTATCTATCTATCTATCTGTCTATCTATCTATTTATCTATCTATCTATCTATCTATCTATCTATCTATCTATCTATCTATCTATCCCTTAGTCTGGCGACCGTGGGAGCACCCCTGAAGACTTGACAACCAATCCTCTCCATTCCTCTCTCTGTTCTGCCTTTCTCAAAAAGTTTTGTTGAGTTCTAGGCCTGTACATTCGCTGATGTTGTTCTCCCATCTCTTCCTTGGTCTGCCTTTTTTTCTTCCACCCTGGACAGTGCCTTGCAGCATTGTTTTTGCAAGTCCTTTTGATATTATTACGTACAAAGCACAATTCAAATCTTTTCGGAGGGGCAGGGTAGCCTAGTGGTTAGAGCGTTGCGC
>CM060326.1:6337425-6342425 GCA_030674155.1 Stramonita haemastoma | reverse complement strand
GAAAGTGTTGAATATCTGTGTATTGCTCTGTGAAACTGTTTTGCTGTTGAAAGAGAATTGTGTTAGCAATTTGATAAAGTGCACGTAAATATGTCATTTATTGGTTTTAAGCAAAGGCATTCTGCCCACCATGGTATAGTCCTCGAAAATGTTTATATTTCGAGAAGTATACCATGTTTCATTGTTATATATTTTTACCATACATTTATGTAAATACATATACATTTATTTATACACACACACATATAATATATATATATATATATATATATATATATATATATATATATATATATATATATATATATAATATATATATTAATCTATCGTAGTGACATTAGTTACACAGTTATATATAGTGTGATTTCAGTTACTACAGTGTATTCTGCTTATAGTTGTTCCCACAGTTCCTTCACTTTCTTCCGAATTGTTTGCTGTTTGTGTCTAATATCACTAATTGTGAACAGACGTTAAATTGAAGAACAACACACACACACACACACACACACACACACACACACACACACACACACACACACACACACACACACACACACACACACACACACACACACACATACACACACACACACACACACACACACACACACACACACACACACACACATACACACACGTGTACACACACACACACACACACACACCACACACACACACACACACACACACACACACACACACACACACACACACACACACACACACATATTCATCTCTTCACCTGTCTCCACAATGTACACAGACACAGGGGGTCCAGCATCTCCCTGCCTGAAGGCACGGTACGTAGGCTGCAGATAGCAGATGCCTGAGGCGGGTCAAAGGCCACAGAACCACAGCGCCCCACGTGCTGACACTTCACAATACACCCCAAAGATGACCTGGGTAGGTTACTGGTCATCAGAGATGACGTCACTGTGTTTTCACCTTGATTTCTCCATAAAGATGACGTCACTGCTGTAGTGACGTCAAAAAGGAGGAGGAGGCTGAATACGTAAGGGAGAAGCGTGTAGTGAGGGGGGGAGAGGGGGGGACAGCCAGCCATGGTGACAGGGCAGTGACTCTGTGAGCTCTGACTTGGGGTGGTACAGTCCCTAGCTTTTAACTGAGACTGGGGCCTGTCTCCACCTATACTCTTCACTACTTTACATACATAATATATATATATATATATATTATGGGAGCGGGATGGCTAAGTGGTCAGAGCTAAGTGGTTAGGGCGCTGGCTTTTCCCCCAAGTCAAGTTAAGCAGTGTCAGCCTGGTTACCAATTGGAGGGGTGACCGATTGTGCACCTTGGATTCAGTACAGTCCCCCCAGTTCACCCAGCTGTAAATGGTGGGTACCTGCCCTCTTTACGGACAGGGAAGGGAAAGCAGCGAGAAAGAGGAGGAGATGGGCGCTGCCCTCAATATGCTGGCCCTTAGAGAAGCTGAGGTCTCTTGATGCCTCGTTCCCCTACGACCGCCTAGGTTATGGGACACCTATACCTTTATATATATATATATAATATATATATATATATATATATATATATATATATATATATATCAGCATGGCTTTCTATATTTTTTTCCTTCTTGAGCACGGTTTTATTTTTTTCTTTTCGGTTGTGGTTATTGTTTTCTACTTCTCTTTTTTTTTTAAGCATGGCTTTTTCTCTCTTTTTTTAAAGCATGGCTTTCCTTTTTTAGCATGACTTTTCTCTTTTTTCTTCTTTTTGCATGACTTTTTCTTTTGTTTCTTTTTTGCATGGCTTTTTCTTTTTTTTTTCTTTTTTAGCATGGCTTTCTTTTTCTTTTTTTAAGCATGGCTTCTTTTTCTTTTTTTAAGCATGCTCTCTTTCTTTCTTTTTTTAAGCATGGCTCTCTTTTTTCTTTTTTTAAGCATGGCTCTCTTTTTCTTTTTCTTTTTTTTTTTAAGCATGGCTTTTTCTTTTTTTTTTTAGCATGTTTCTCTTTCTTTTTTTCTTTTTTTTAAGCATGGCTTTCTCTTTTTTTTTTTTAAGCATGGCTTTCTCTTTTTTTCTTTTTTTTAAGCATGGCTTTCTCTTTTTCTTTTTTTAAGCATGGCTTTTTTCTTTCTTTTTTTAGCATGGCTTTCTCTTTTTTTTTTCTTTTTTATCATGGCTTTCTCTTTTTTTTTCAGCATGGCTTTCTCGTTTTTTCTTTTTTTTTAAGCATGGCTTTCTCTTTCCTCTTTTTTCAGCATGGCTTTCTTTTTTTTTTTAGCATGCTTTCTTTTTTCTTTTATTATTAGCATTGTTTTCTCTTTCTTTTTTATTCTTTTTTCCAGCAAGGCTTTCTTTTTTTTTTTTCCTTTTTTTCATGTTCTCTGCCATCACCTCATTTGAATTCAAAACACGCCATGATTTTTGCAGCTAGAACAAAGCCTTTTCTATCAAAGCATCTGATTTTCTCTGCAATGTCTGACCAGCAGAGTATCTTGTTAGACCCTTAATTCTATTTTCCTCTGACACGTTGCCTCTCAAGATGCATGGGTTCTTGAGAAGTAAATTATCGGGTGAGGTTTGGGGTGGGGGTGGTGTGTTTTGGTAGTGTTAAAAGATCAATGTTCAAATGCCCTGCAGTCCTCCTTGTTGATCCCGCCCCTCTCCCCCCCCCCCCCCCTTTTTTTTTTATTGTTATGTCTGTCTGCATTCCAAATAGTGTGTGTGTGTGTGTGTGTGTGTGTGTGTGTGTGTGCATGCGTGCGTGCGTATGTGTGTGTGTGAATGCCCACACATACAGGTATGAAGCTTTTTGTTCACTCAAATAATAGACGCAGTCATCCTTGACATATTGGGTGCAAAACATTCACTGTTAGGCCTAACCGAAAGACTAAAAGATATAACGCAACACAACATATTTTCTCGAGTCGTACGGTTACGTCATTTTTACATGCGTCATCAAGTAAAGAACATCACGTACTGAAACAATCAACACAAAACAGGCCAGGCCTAATGTGATTTAAACATAGCGATCTTCCTTTTGGAAAATCTGATACAACGAATAAAAAAAAAACACTGTAACCCTTTTGTTACGAGGAGACTGCCCATCCAGTCCCATTCCCTTTTACTTTCCCTTTTGCCTTCTGGAGCAAGGTCCAGCCTATAGGAGGAGGATCGAGTTTGGTCAAGGACCAGCCGCTGTAGCGTAATGGTTAGAACGTTTAAGTCCTGGCTACAATGTCTCTGGTTCGAGTCCCATAATAGTGATAGTTGGGTTTTTGTTTGGTTGTGTGTTGTTGTTGTTTTTTTTTGGGGGTTGCTGTCTCGTCTTCTGCAGCGTCCCGGTTCTGCCGCTCCCACGCCGCTCATCTCAATCCCCTCCCCCACCACAGCCATACACAGATTTGTTATGTGGCATCCTCAGGGTCAGCAGACCACAGGAAGCCCATCAGTATTAGGCTGCTATGGGGCCACCAGTTGACAGATTTTTTAACGACCTTAGCTAAGCTTTCTATATGGAGAGTGAGTGTGCTATGGGTTCATTGGGAAAACTGGAATCCCATAGTCGAGCGTTCTTGACATCTTTCATCTTTCATTGGTCCCTGTGCCGTTTTAAGACGCTAGTAGGATTGAAAGGTGGATTGGTGGTCTAGAGGTAACACACCTGCCTAGAAAGCAAAAAGTCCAGGTTTCAACAGTGTGGTCGTTCGAGCCCCATTTGGGCTCGAAACTTTTTCTCCCATCAACTAGACCGTGAGTGGTGGTCTGAGTGCTAGTCTTCCGGATGAGACGATAAGCCTAGGTCCCGTGTGCAATACTCACTTAAAGCGTTCAAAAGAACCCACGGCAACAAGATAGTTGTCCATGGCAAAATTCTGTAGAAAAAAAACTCTGATAGGCAAACAAATACAGTTGCAGACACGAAAAGAAAAAAAATGTAAAAAATAATGGGTGGAGCTGCTCTTGTGGCGACGCGCTCTCTCCCCAGGAAGAACAACCCGAATTTCACACAGAGAAATCTGCTGCGACTTCTTCCTCTTCTTTCGTTCGCTTTACACCTTCAGATGTGTCTGGGCTGTGACTTAAGGTGGTATATAATACTATACAATACAATACAATACAATACAATACTATGCAACACAAAACAATACAACAGTGCAATGCTATACAATACTATGCAATACTATACAATACAATACAACACAGTACAACACAATACATCACAATACAATACAACCCACTAAAATACAACACAATACATCACAATACAACACAACGCAGTACAACACAACACAATACAATACAATACAACACAACGCAGTACAACACAACACAATACTATACAATACAATACAACACAGTACAACACAATATAACACAAGACAATGGACCACAATATAATACAACACAACACAATAAAACATGACACAACACAACACAATACACTGTTACGTTACTAAAAACCGGCAAGGGAGGCAGCAGCAGGGAAAGAGACTGATTCTTCTGTTAAGTTCTCTCTCATGTAAAAATGATGGATGCCACAGGGCAAAAACCAGTTTCCTGAACAATGCCTCCCCCCTTCCACTGCCAGTCATCTAGGACACCTAACTTCAATCCTTGACGACAGTGTAAACTAAAGCTTCGTTCCTAGACACGAGACGCATGGTCATGAATTTTGTACAGCTGGAGTTTTGTGTATGAAACAACTCGTCTTTTGCGTTAGCATTTAAGTGTTTTTTAAAATATTAGAGAAGAGAAGAGAAGAGAGAATGAAGAAGAAGAGGAAAAAAGAAGAAAGAAAAGAAGAAGAAGAAGAAAAGAAGAAGAAGAAGAAGAAGAAGAAGAAGAAGAAGAAGAAGAAGAAGAAGAAGAAGAAGAAGAAGAAGAAGAAGCGAAAGAAGAAGAAGAAGAAAAAGAAGAAGAAGAAAGAAGAATGAAGAAGAAGAAGAAGAAGAAGAAGAAGAAGAAGAAGAAGAAGAAGAAGAAAAGAAGAAGAAGAAGAAGAAGAAGAAGAAGAAGAAGAAGAAGAAGAA
>CM060326.1:6329925-6332425 GCA_030674155.1 Stramonita haemastoma | reverse complement strand
AAGGGGTGCTCTGCATGCGAAATAAGCTCCGCAAGCGCAGGTAGATAGATGGTATAGGTATGCTTTTAATTCCTCTGTTCTTCTGTCTCACCTTCCACCCTACCCTACCCTACCCCCCAAAACTTCCAACCAACTTTTTCTCTCCCCACCTCCTCTCCCTCCTCTCCTTCCACTCTTCCCGTTGTTATTTCTCCAGGTATACAAATCTACCCCCCCCCCCCCCCCCACCCCTTTCCGTTCTTTTCTTCTCTACTACCCGTTTCTGGATCCCTTTCCTCTCTTTCCCCCACCACCACTCTTTTCTTTTTTTTCCAAGCTTGCCTGCTTTCTGTTTTTGGCATCCTGCCTGCACTCATCAGCTATGTTTCCGCAATTACTGTCACAGAGAGAGAGAGAGAGGAGAGAGAGAGAGAGGAGGAGAGAGAGAGAGAGAGAGAGAGAGAGAGAGAGAGAGAGAGAGAGAGAGAGAGAAGAGAGAGAGACAGAGAGAGACAGAGAGAGACAGAGAGAGACAGAGAGAGACAAGAGAAGACAGAGAGAGAGAGACAGAGAGAGAGACAGAGACAGACAGACAGAGACAGTCAGACAGACAGACAGACAGAGACAGATACAGAGAGACAGACAGAGAGACAAACAGACAGACAGACAGACAGAGTCAGAGAGAGATGCACAGACATTAAAGAGACAGAGATAGATGCAGAGGGATAGAGACAAACACAGACACTGAGAAAAAAGAGAGAGAGACAGACAGAAAGACAGAGAGACAGAGACAAAATACAGAAGCAAAATAGGAGAGGGACAGACAGACAGACAGACAGACAGACAGACAGACAGACAGAGACAGAGACAGAGAGACAGACAAACAGACAGACAGACAGACAGACAGAGATGCACAGACATTAAAGAGACAGAGATAGATGCAGAGGGATAGAGACAAACACAGACACTGAGAAAAAAGAGCGACAGACAGACAGAAAGACAGACAGACAGAGACAAAATACAGAGGCAAAATAGGAGAGAGAGAGAGACAGAGACAGAGACAGAGACAGAGAGACAGAGAGACAGAGAGACAGAGAGACAGAGACAGACAGAGACAGACAGAGACAGACAGACAGACAGATAGAAAGACAGACAGACAGACAGACAGAAACAGAGAGGCAGAGAGAGACAGATACAGAAAGACAGACAGACAGACGGACAGACAGAGACACAGAAAAACAGATAGAAACATAGAGAAACAGAGACAGACATTGAGAGCCAGACAAAGAAATAGAAATAGAATCATTCAAATACAGAGGGACACAGACAAACAGAAAAGGAGACATTCACTGAAGACAGACAGACAGAAACACAGAGACAGAGACAGACAGACAGACAGACAGACAGACAGACAGACAGACAGACAGACAGACAGACAGACAGAGATCAAATTAAATTAAAGCAAGTCAAGTTCTTGAATTTCGAGGATAATGAATAAGCACCTAAGTGAGAGAGAGAGAGAGAGAGAGAGAGAGAGAGAGAGAGAGAGAGAGAGAGAGAGAGAGAGAGAGAGAGAGAGAGACAGACAGACAGACAGACAGACAGACAGACAGACAGACAGACAGACAGACAGACAGACAGACAGACAGACAGACAGACAGACAGACAGACAGACAGACAGAGACAAAGACAGAGACAGAGACAGAGAAACAGAGAGACGTAGAAATAGATCCCAGACAAAGAAAAGAGGAGAGAAAAAAATAGACCAGAAAAAAAACACGCAAAAAACCAGTCAGAGTCAAAAAAACAGTCATCCAGGAGCCGAAACTCGAGTCAGGTCAGGCCAAAGGCATGATTCTTACTCAGAAATGCCTACAATGCTGCCACTGAAAGACGTTATTCCCTAGAATTTATTTTCATTTCAATTTTTTTTATCTTGAATCTTTCATAAGTCATTTTCAAAATGATTGAGAAGTTGGTACCTGCACTTGTTTTTCCTCACTACTTTTTCCTATAAAAAAAAAACCCAGTCACAGGGAGTTCTTAATATTGTAACATGGCTTTTTCTCTTATTTTCTCTCTTTTTTTTTTGTTTCACATTAATTTTTACATTTTACACCACTTGAAGTCAGGGCAGATTTCTCTGCGTGACATTGTGGCTGCTCTCCCTAGGGAAAGCGCGTAGCTACAAGAGAAGCACCACCCATTATTTTTGTCCTTTTCTTGTCTGAAACTACATTTGTTTCCCTATCGAAGTGGACTTTATTTTATTTTTTTTACAAAATTGTGCCCCCTTGTTGCCGTGGGTTCTTTCACATGCGCTAAATAATTTTATATAACACACGGGACCTCGGTTTATCGTCTCATCTGAAAGACTAGCACACACCACCACTCATGATCTATTGGATCCAGAAAACGTTTTTGGAGCCAAACGGGGATCAAACCACCGCACACTTTCGACCCAGACTTTTCGCTTTTTAGGCAGGCGCGTTACCCCTAGACCACCGATCCACCTTTGGCG
>CM060326.1:6317425-6322425 GCA_030674155.1 Stramonita haemastoma | reverse complement strand
GAGAGAGAGGGGGGAGAAAGGGGAGACAGATAGACAGACAGACAGAGACTGACAGAAAAACAGACAGGCTGCCAGTGAGACAAACGCATAGACAGACAGCCATTGTGTGGCTGGAAAAAGAAGCAAGTGGTTTGCAATTTCAGCTTCTCGGTTTATAGATAGATAGATAGATAGATAGATAGATAGATAGATAGACAGACAGACAGACAGACAGACAGACAGACAGACAGACAGACAGACAGACAGACAGACAGACAGACAGACAGACAGACAGAATGAGTGTTTTTGTGTGCGCGCACGCACATGTGTGGAAGCCAGAGTTACTTTTCAAATTTATTTCGGTTTTCTTTTCACATTGGTCTGTTTCTACCATTTCATCTCATCTCACCAATGGCATGAGACGTTTTTTTCATATCTAACAACCACATGACCAAATAGCAGAAAGTGGTTATCAGTTAATGAAGAGATCACCTGAAACACTTTTTTCCAGCAAAGCAAAGCCGTTATTGATTCTTGAAAGTACGGTGTGAATATTTTTATTTCAAGACGAACATTAGCATACGGAAGCTAAATATCTTTTTTTTAAAAATAGTTGACACGAAGTCTTGGAACAACAAACTAGGAAACTTACATGCATGTATCATACAACACACACACCACAAACACACACACACACACACACACACACACACACACACACACACACACACACACACATCACATACACATACATACATACATACATACATACATACATACATACATACATACATACATACATACTACATACATCACACACATATATCCACACATACATACTAAAAACTTTTTTGATTTGTCTCAGAACACCTTTCCATTCCTAACATCACACACAAGAAAAACATTTCCGTCAGAGATAGAAAAAATTTTGGGGTAAAAACACGACAGCCAACACTGACTGTTCTCTTTGGCACAGACCTTCACGTATCTCGCCGACATGGGCTGAAGTGCCAAAGACAAGAGGGAGGGGGGGAGAAAGGGAGGGGGTGTGATGTAAGAGGTATTCGTGCACACAGGGATGCTGGCAGACACATAGCTGCTGTCATCCTCCGTCGTAGAGGAGGCTGCGAGGTGCAGACATGGAGAAAAAAAAAACCACAAAAACCTGAAATCCATGTTTGGTTCCTGTTTGCATCAGCAGTGGGTTGAACCACATGCTTTTCTTTTCTTTTTTTTTTAACCTGGGCCTGTAGTCTTCCAGGTCTTCATGAAAAGATACAGCTGAAGTCAGCTGAAGTGAGAAGTTTCCCGCAGGTATGGATACACACATTTACTGCAGTGCGTGTATGAAAGCTCACTGGAGTTATCTCATCTCTGGATGCTCGCTGGAGTCATCTCACAAGAGTCATCTTACTGGAGTCATCTTACTGGAGTCATCTTACTGGAGTCATCTCACTGAGTCATCTCACTGAGTCATCTTACTGGAGTCATTTCATCTCTCTGGATGCTCATTGGAGTCATTTCATCTCTCTGGATTAATCTCACTGGAGTCCTTTCATCTCTGCATGTACACTGGAGTCATTGCGTCTCTGCAGGCTCACTGGAGTCCTTTCATCTCTGGATGTTCACTGAAGTCATTATATTTTCATCTCTGGATTCTCACTGGAGTCCTTTCATCTCTGGATGCTCACTGGAGTCATTGCATTTCTGAATGCTCACTGGAGTCATTGCATTTCTGGATGCTCACTGGAGTCATTGCATTTCTGGATGCTCACTGGAGTCATTGCATTTCTGGATGCTCACTGGAGTCATTGCATTTCTGAATGCTCACTGGAGTCATTGCATTTCTGGATGCTCATTGGAGTCATTGCATTTCTGGATGCTCATTGGAGTCATTGCATTTCTGGATGCTCACTGGAGTCATTTCATCTCTCTGGATGCTCACTGGAGTCATTTCATCTCTCTGGATGCTCACTGGAGTCATTTCATCTCTCTGGATGCTCACTGGAGTCATTTCATCTCTCTGGATGCTCACTGGAGTCATTTCATCTCTCTGGATTAATCTCACTGGAGTCCTTTCATCTCTGCATGTGCACTGGAGTCTCTGTATGCTCACTGCATCGGAGTCATTAAAATGTTCATGTCTGCATGCTCACCGGAGTCATCTCACCGGAGTCATCTCATCTCAGAGTCTCCGCTGACAGTGCCACAGGGTTCGTGGTGTAGGCCACTGCACTCCATAACACTTACCAAGCCCACCCACCCCCTCCTCCCCCCCCCCCACCCCTCCCGGCCTCCTACCCACACTCCTTCTCCCCCCAAATAATTTTGTCTGGACTTTATCTGGACCACTTTTTTGAATATTCAGGTCGCTGGTGCCAGTTGTAGGTTCTCTGTGTAAGACACTAGATGCCTGCCTCTCTTTGTTTTCTTTTCTTTTGTTTTTTTTTGCTCGGCCTCTGTATTTTCTGAGGGGGCAAAATAGCTGCCATGGTGCCAATGTTCTGTGGAGAAGTGCTTGGCACTTGAGGTGTATCGGGCACCGCGCTTAGTACAGTGCGACTTAAAGTTGCCAGGAGACAGCGCCAGAAGATCCCAGTTCAGAACTGAGTCCTTTGGCCAGCATTGAACTCTGAATCTGTAGTTTATAACACATGCGCGCGCGCGCGCATGCACACGCGCGCACACACACACATACCAAATATCACACACGCGCGCGCACACACGCAGGCACGCAGGCACGCGCACACACACACATACCAAATATCACACACACACCACACACGCCAAACACCACCACGACCCCATAATTTCTTGTCACGGTGTCCCCTTATGCCACTGCCCTTTAGAACATCATACACACCGAATATCACCACACACACACACACACACACACACACACACACACACACACACACACACACACACACACACACACAACACAACAACACACAACACAACACAACACAACACAACACAACACAACACAACCACAACACCAAACATCACATCCCCCCCACCATCCCCCACACACACACAACACAACACAACACAACACACCAACATCACACACACACACACACCACACACACACACACACACACACACAACACACACACACACACACACACACACACCACAGATCTCATAACTGCTCGTCCTAGTTGGCAAGCCTTCCTGACTTCTTTCTTTCTTCTTTCTTTGTGTTTGGTTACAGAGGTCGGTCAGCTACTGTGATTACAAGCAAAACAGTCAGCTGTCCAAAGACCACAGGGCAAAGGGAGGTCAGTGCCCGCCAGGTCACCAGACAGATATTACGTTACTCACGTGCATCTGGCTCTGATTGTCTGTGCTCCACTTCCACACTGTTTCTGCCTGCCTGCCTGTTTGTCTGTCTGTCTGTCTGTCTTGTCTGTCTGTCTGTCTGCCTGCCTCTCTGTCTGCCTGCCTGACACACTAGGGGACCAGACAGGTCATCTGTAAGTCTGTTGTAAGGGGTCAGAGAGGGTTATTACTCTCCAGTGCTTGCTCCCTGTACATTTATTTTGTGTTTACTTGCATGCATACATGTAAAATTTGTTTCCAAGACTATACATTTTTTAAAAATCTGGTAGTGTGTGTGTGTGTGTGTGTGTGTGTGTGTGTGTGTGTGTGGTGTGTGTGTGTGTGTGTGTGTGTGTGTGTGTGTGAGAGACGGGAGGGGGGGGGGCCTTTACGTGAAAGAAAAGAAAAGAATCATTCATAGACGACAGGCGAGACACAAAGAAGAGGTGAGCAAAAGCAACAGGGCAGAACAGGACAGGGCAGGGCAGGGCAGGGCAGGACAGGGCAGGGCAGGGCAGGCAGGACAGGGCAGGACAGGGCAGGGCAGGGCAGGGCAGGACAGGGCAGGGCAGCATTGAACTCTTTGAACTGTTTGAACTGGGCAACACATAGCCTAAGTTCATTGGATAACAGCCAATTCGACAAAGCCGTATAGAACATAAAGACACTTACGAAATGATAAGAAGTTATGGATTCGACGAAAACTACTGACAACAATCTTTTCACCCCACACCTTTGAGAGATGGGTTAGGGCCAAAATCTTTTGAAAAAGATGATAAATCAAGATTTTTGATGCTATAAGTGTACCATACAATCAAAGGCACACCTATGGCAGCAAGATTCTACTGAACATGGGGCAAAGTTCTATGGAGGAAAGTTCGCAACAAAGGAAACAAAAGTACATATAGCCAGAAAAAGGACAGTGGTTTTGTGTGGCAGTTCGCTCCTCCAGAGAAAACAGCCCCAGGTGATGTGATGCATAAAATCTGTTATGACACTGCTTCATAACAAATATGGTTACCCTGGACCCAAATTAGGTTTGTCTGTTCAGTTCCACGATGACCTCCAAAACAGCAGAGGAGGCAGCTGCTGTTTAGGAAACTGGGCAGAAATTTGATTATAGTGGAGATGCCTTGCCCACAGTACATACCCACTCTCTCGGAAGTGGGCATAAAGACGGTCAGCGTTGGAGATGTTCTCCAAAGGTCAACTAACGCCTAGGGTTACAGCACATAAGGACTGTGCAAGTCAAGCCTCCTAGTCAGAGTCAAAGTCGATCACTAAAAGACTAAGCTGCAAAGTAGAATTCCATGAGTGGGAAAAAAAGCCACTGGTCATACAGCCTCTCACTTTGCTGCTGCCCCCAGCATCAATGGTTTAATCGAGAACTGGGATAAAGCCACTGGTCATACAGCCTCTCACTTTGCTGTTGCCCCCAGCATCAATGGTTTAATCGAGAACGGAGATGAAGGAAAATTATTCACAGCACAACAAAATGAACAGTTGGAGCCAGAAGGACTGGGATCAGCATCCATCCACCTGCTGTGGCCAATAGCTGAACTGACAGGTGAAGGAGGAGATAGCAGAGAAAGGAGAGTTTCCAATTCGTGGCCCCATTAGTACCTCACCTGTGTCTAAGAGGTCACTGACCTGTTGGTTACATCTGCATTCTTTTCACCTGTGTTAGTTCTTTGTCA
>CM060326.1:6312425-6314925 GCA_030674155.1 Stramonita haemastoma | reverse complement strand
ATAGGAAATTTTAATGGCTCACTCTCTCACAAAACTTGTCGATGAATGGGGGTTTTGTGGTGTACGTAAGACGTTAAGAGTTTATGCATGTATTCGCACACAGGGTTCATTGTCGTCTTCTTCTTCTTCTTCTTCTTCTTCTTCTTCTTCTTCTTCTTTGCATTCTTCTTCTTTGCATTCTTCTTCTTTGCATTCTTCTTCTTTGCATTCTTCTTCTTTCCATTCTTCTTCTTCTTCTTTGCATTCTTCTTCTTTGCATTCTTCTTCTTTGCATTCTTCTTCTTTCCATTCTTCTTCTTCTTCTTTGCATTCTTCTTCTTTGCATTCTTCTTCTTTGCATTCTTCTCCTTTGCATTCTTCTTCTCCTTTGCATTCTTCTTCTTCTTCTCCTTCAGCGTCGATGTCAAACGCTCAGACAGCAGTCATTGTTGTCTGTTATAGAAGCAAAACATGCGTTGCCCTTAAGCACCTGACAAGTCAGGCCCAGCACAAGCACATCCGACTTCGACGTGAGAGAGAATTGTTATCTTTTAGGTCTTTCTGGAGGAAAAAAAAAAGGAAGGAGATTGAACCAAGAAAGCAGAATATAGACAGGAAGGGAGTGACAGTGGAAAAAAGGAACAAAGCAGAAAGAAAGAAAGGGATAGAAAAGATGGAATTCCTAGCACAGGATTTCCAGAAGGCAATATTTATGTGTGTACTGCATTTGTGTATTTGTACAGATGTGTATTTATACCACCAGACCCCGGGCATCCCCACTGGGAAGGCTTACTGTCTGATTCCAACGATCTGTGTGTGTGATTCTGACATCAGAACCATTGTTGGTTACAGAGAAACGTTTCCACAACTGGAAGAAGGGCACAAAAAATGGCGTTGAGGGACTTTGACAATGTCGCAGACTTTGCTTGCGCATTAGTGAACAGAAGAGCTTGCATCAAATAATAATGATGCTAAATGTAATGTCTGTTTCATTATGCTTCTTACAGTCTAAACTACCGTACAATATGTAGCAAAGCCGTTGTCTTCCTGGCACTTAAAAACTCACCTCCCCAAAATCACAAAACAATGTCAAAGCAAAATCTCAACCATCCTTTAAAAGGTAAAAATAAGGTACAGGTGCCCCATAACCTAGGTGGTCGTATGGGGAGCGAAGCATCAGAGACCTCAGCTTCTCTAGGGGCCAGCATATTGAGAGTGGTGCCCATCTCCTCTCCCTCGCTGCTTTACCTTCCCTGACCCTAAAGAGGGCACGTACCCATTTACAGCTGGGTGAACTGGGGGACTGTACTGAAGCCAAGGCGCGCAAACGGTCACCCATCCAACTGGTAACCATGCTCGACGCTGCTTAATCTTGGCTGGGAGAAAGCGAGCGCTCTGACCACTGAGCTATCCCGTCCCCGTATATCAAATAATAATGATGCTAAATGTCATGTGCTGTTTCATTATGCTTCTTACAGTCTAAACTACCGTACAACCCGTAGCAAAGCCGTTCTCTTCCTGGCACTTAAAAACTCACCCCCCAAAATCACAAAACGATGTCAAAACAAAATCTCAACTATCTTTTAAAGACCCCCACAAACAGCTGACCCTGTAGTTGTACCAACGTTAGGGTAACTTGCACAGTCCTTTATGTGCTGCAGCCCAAGGGGCTAGTTGACCTCTAGATAACATCTCCAACGCTGACTGTCCGTATGCCCACTTGGCCCGAGAGAGTGGGGATGTACTGTGGGCAAAGCACCTCCACTATAATCAAATTTATGCCCAATTTCAGAAACAACATCTGCCTCCTCTGTTGTTTTGGAGGTCATCGTCGAACACGACGGACAAAAAAAACCCAGTGAAGTACATGATATTAACCTTCTCGAACACTAGACCATGTTGACTATCGAAAGATGACTGATGCTACATCTCTGATGTTGACTTCCTTCAGGCGAATAAGACCAGGTTGACCAGAGGACTAAACTCTTCTGCTTTATATCATTGCCCTCGAAAAAACGAACAAAAAATCGTTAAAAAATGACAAAACTTCAAAGTATCTTGATACAAAAAGTCATGTATGTACATGTACATGACCTGAACACGGCAGACATTATTAGCGTTTCCAATTCCATACCTGGTTTGTCGAACGAAACATACCAGGGTCAGGGTGTGGATGGGGTAGCTGATACCCTAGAGATCGTGACAAGATTAAAGAACCTTTCTTCATATATATCTGTGTCACTACATCTAAAATAACACCTCTGATTCTACTTCACTGTGTTGTACATCGGCCACTGTCAAAGCTTGACTGTATCTTTTTTTTTTTAATTCAAAGCAAAAACGGAAACAAAAAAAACACCCACCACCACCACCAACAACAAATATATATATATATATATATATATATATATATATATTTATATATATATATATATGTGTGTGTGTGTGTGTGTGTGTGTGTGTGTGTGTGTGTGTGTGTGTGTGTGTGTTGTGGATAGATGAATGTCTGATGTTATTTCCA
>CM060326.1:6299925-6307425 GCA_030674155.1 Stramonita haemastoma | reverse complement strand
CAGGCGAGATCAAATTACCTCCTCCTACCTCCTCTCCAGGTAAGACCCTGCGCTGTGCGCATGCGCGGCTGCCGAGCAAGCAGTTCCTGTATAAAAGTTAGGGGGCCGGCCGTATTTAAGGCATTTCGTGAACACCCCGTTCTCCAGTCTGTCTCTGTGTTGTTGCCCCAGAGCCAGTGTCGGGCTGAGACCAGGGTAGCTCCTTTTCGACTGTCTGTCTCCCACCTGCTTGTAGGCCTATTTCTCTTTCCCCTCCCAACCGGCACCAGGTAACCAGACCGTCCACCTTCTGTTTAACACCAACAGCAACAACAGCTCAGACTCCTTCCTGCAAGATGGATTACGACATTGTTCACAAAGTGTCCAGAACCTACAACGTGTACAGAGGCTCCTCCCCAACCTCCCAGAACAGGCTGGAGGTAAGTCTGTCTCCTGTACCATCCTTCCATCCACCCCCTGTCCATCTATTCATCCATCCATCCATCCATCCATCTATCTATTCATCCAGCCATTCATCCATTCATCCCTGTGCTTTTTTGGGGGGCTTAAAGTTTTTGTGGGTTTTTTTTTTTCCTTTGTGGTGCTTCTTCTGTGGTGCTGTGGTTTTCAGCATCTCTGCCTTATCTCTCGAGATGCCTGTTGTTGTGATCTTTTTTGTGTGTTTTTTTTTATGACTCCTTGCTGCTCCTAGCTTTTCAACTTTTTTTTTTCTTGCACTGTGCTGAATAATGCTTGTTTTTGATATAGAGTGTTTATATTATTCGAGTGTTGTCCTTAGCTGCATCAGATTTACCAGAGGCTTATTTTAGAAGTGGGATGTTTTGTGATTTATTAATCGCACGTTGTGTCATACTCCTTTAAAGCTGACAGTCACACAAAGGATTGTTTGTTCTTAATCCTAGCTAAGAAGGACCTTTAATCCCTTAGCTGACAGTCACACAAAGATGTGTCATTAGCAAGAGACCTTAATCCTTAAGCTGACAGTCACAAAAGGGATTGTGTTCATTAGCTAGGTTTATAGGGAACCTGTCAAGTCTAGGGTTGGTTGGTTTTTTTCTGCTCGTGCTTTCTGACTGACAGGATTCAGTGTTTTGTGTTTTATATATATCAGGCCATTGATAACCAAGCCTCTTCTAGATCTACTGAAGAGAAAACAGAATTGGATTACTGCAATGGCCTGGCAAGCCAATGTTAACTCATTAGTAATGGCAGTAGCCATAGAAAGATGATGATAAATCATATGTTCCTGGCTTTCTCCAGGATTTACGCATTCGCTGTTTTTCTTCATTGTGGTGATGCTTCTGCTTTGGTTTTCCTGTTGGGTTCCTTATGAATGTTTATATGGTGTGGTTGTTTACATTGTGTATCAGGGATTTGGGTTATGTCTGTGTAGTTTGCACACTACTACACATTTGCATCTGTAGTATTGTTTTCAGTTACTTTAGCCTTTGAATTCTTTATTTCTTTCCATGAAAGTGGGGGGGGTGGGTGCATGGGTGCAAAAAGATGCAAGAGAATAGCAGACCAGTATCATGTATACTCTTATGTTACCGGATTATCAAGGTCTACGTCAGCAAAATCTCAATGATGTTTACTATTTTAAAATGTTAGTCCCAATGTCATTATGAACAGATCATGAAAACGAAGTTTGAGCTGTGGCTATATGATGCATTGCATAAAATCTAAAATGAGCCAAAAACATTTATTTGCAATATGGAAACGTTGCTTGATTTAAAGATCACAACTGACAATTCTATACAGAAAAGAAAATGTATTCAATTCTTCTGTGCACAAGTAAGGGACATTTCCCTCTGATGTTATCAAGAAGGAACAGAATAGGAAGTGCTATACCACGTAATGATAACGGTCAAGTCATCCAAATTTTAGTATAGGGGATTTCGATCCTTAAAAGATAAACAGAGATTTTGATATTGCATAGCGTGTTGCACAGTGTGTATGGAGAGAGAGAGATAGGGGCAGGGGAGACTGCATGCTATTTGACTCACGGTGTCTTCGGCTAACATTCTCCACCACTCATACTAGCTAACGGCATGAACTACTGTGAACTAACGTGGAAACTGTGTGGTGTAGACCTGTATGATGTACAGTACTCCACAGCAACAGAAACAGACCTATGGTGTGGTACATTGTGTAGCCTGTATCCTCACTGCTATGTATCTAATGTGTATCAAAACATACCCCCTCTCCCTCTCTCTCTCTCTCTCTCTCTCTCTCCCTCACACACACCACACATACACACACATACACACACGCACACACAAAGTGCGCGCCCGAGAAAAGAGTCTTGTTTCAGTTATTAACAATTACGGTTAAAAGGCAATGTGTGCCTCCGAAAGACATTAAATGCATAAGAGAGTGACTTCCACGGAAGCAGTCACAGGCAGTATTCGCTTTGACAATATTTACTGTCCCAGAGTTCTTTGTCTAATGGTTATTGTCTCTTACCCTCTACCCCCCCCCACCCCCTACCCCCTTCTTTACCCCCACCATCTTTATCGACAAATAGAACGAATAAGCATTTGAATCTTATCTCCCTTGACTGTGTTGGTTTGGGAAAAGTTTTATTTGGCCTCAAGCAGATATCTAACAACATTAGGTTTTTTCCCCTTGCTTCTGTTTTTGTTTAACTGTTTTGAAACCAGAAGAAATTCATCTCAAATCTCAAAGTGAGTTGATAAATGTTGTATCTTCAGGAGCGCTTGAAAGCTTAGCAGAACAGTGATAAAAAAAAAAGTAATAGTAATAAAAGTAAGAAAGAGGGAAGAATTTGTTTGCCTTCAAAGAAATGACATAACACTTCACCAAAAGTTTCAAAAGGAATACGACGTGCTTTTACAGGTACAGAACAACACACAACATTTTTCTCTGAACTAAAAAAAAAAAAAAAAAAAAAAAGATAAAAAGAGAAGTAGGAACTTTTATAAAATCTCCAGAATTAAACTTGAAGTTTGGAAATAAACCTGAAGTTTTACAAAATGTTTCAGTAATAAATCAAAACTTCAGAATGTATTTAGACATAATGATATATCACCCTTCACTGGGAAGTGAATATAAAGTTTAAAAAGCACTGAGCAGCAAAGATAAATGTTTACTTATTAAGTAATGAGCAAAAACAAGTCTCACGAAGTATTGAGAACTAGATTTCAAATTTAACAAAACAAATGATCAGTAAATTAAGTTCCGGAAAATATCAAGAAATTAATATGAATTTTTATGAAAATAACTTCGAAGCAAACAAGACTTTTCGGAAAGAATCCAGAACTAATTTCACAGTGTTGAGAATAAAATATACAGTTCTCTAAGGTATGGATTGATGAACACCCCCCAGAGAGAGAGAGAGAGAGAGAGAGAGAGAGAGAGAGAGAGAGAGAGAGAGAGAGAGAGAGAGAGAGAGACGCGCGCACGCACACACACATACACTACAAACCGAGACCCCGTGTGCGAACGCACGCAGAACATCTTGCGCACACGTTAAATCCTGTTCTGCTTTTCGTAAGAGTAGGCCATTGTGTGTTGGTGGGAACGGATGACATGATTAACAAAACTGCATACACACGGGGACTCGGTGTAAAAAAAAAAAAAAAGCACATGAGTGCTTATTCCATTTTTCTTGTTATAAAAGAATAAATAAATGAATAAATAAATAAACACACACACACACACACACACACACACACACACACACACACACACACACACACACACACACACTTTGCTCCTGCAATCTCTTTCACTGCACAGCTCTTAACAATTACTACTATTATTCCTGTTCAGTGCTTTTGGTCCTCTGTGTGTGTGTGCGCGCGCACGTGTGTGCATGTGCGTGCGTGCGTGCGTGCGTGCGTGCGTGTGTGTGTCTGTGTCTGTGTTCTTTTCCCTTTGTCTTTCAGCAGTGACATTTTAGGAAGATTGCTGAATAATGAAGCAGCCTTGGTACACATCGAACAACAACAACAAAAAGATTTATGTAGCAGATGCTCGAAGCCTTTAGCAGGAACAAGAGCTGTACTCTAGGCTTTCTTCTCTAGAACACATTTTGACCGCTTTCTCACAGAAGACAGAGGGATTTATTTATTTATTTATTTATTTATTTATTTATTCTTTTCTATCGAGGATAACAGAATAAGCAATCATGTGCTTTTTCATCCGGTCCCCGTGTGTATGCAGTTTTGTAAATATTGTCATCTGTTCCCAGGGATAAGGTCACTAGGTGTCTCTTGCACCTTCTTCTTCTTCTATCCCATAGTCTGTTTAGACCGTAGGGGCGCCACGGAAGACCTCGCACCCAGCTCTCTCCATTTCCCTCTGTCCTCAGGGTGTCACTCTATTAGCTTTTTGTCTGTCTTCTATTGGACTGCACTGTCTCTTTGGTTGGGGTACTTATTGTCAGATATTCTAGAGAAGCTGCTAGTGGTATCATTTTTTTTTTGTTCGTTTCAAAACCGGTATATAGATGTTGAAGATGTCACTTCCGCAAATAAGAAGCTTCAAGTTCGTTGCTGGTTTCCACTTCTTTTCTCCATTTTTTTTGTTTTTGTTTTTGGTACATATACGGCATGCATACACACAGACACACAGACACACACAGACACACACAGACACACACAGACACACACAGACACACACACACACACACACACACACAACACACACACACACACACACACACACACACACACACACACACACACACACACGAGGTTGGTTTATGGTCTTTACTTCGTTAGGAAGAATCACCCTATCCTTTAGAAGTTGTAGACAAGCGCTACCAGAAATAGAGTATATGTGTGTTCACCAAATAAGATTGTTATGCAAGAGAAAGAGCTACAGTACTTCTTATTTTGAATGTTAAATTTGAAGTTTGATAATCATGTAGAAGGTATAAAGGGTAGATTGGCTTGGTGAAGAGGACAGATGATGGGCAAGTTCTAGTACAAGAGTTTCAAAAAGCTTGATTACTTTTGCCTCTATTCTGTACAGCTGTACTCTGTAGGTTAGCAGGCTCGTTCTCTGTCTCTGTCTCTGTCTCTGTCTCTCTGTCTCTGTCTGTGTCTCTCTCTTTCACATACACACACATACACACACGCACGCATGTGCATATACATACACACACACACACACACACACCTCTCTCTCTCTCTCTCTCTCTCTCTCTCTCTCTCTCTCTCTCTCTCTCTCTCTCTCTCTCTCTATTATATATATATATATATATATATATATATATATATATATATATATATATATATATATATATATATACATATATACATAATGACTCAGCCATCCATGAATTTGTCCCTGGCTGTGTTGCTTGCCTGTTATCTTTATTTGCTTTGTTGTTGATGATGATAGAGGGGGGTGTAAAAGGGCTGCTTTTTTAAAACATGGAATGAATTGCTATTTACAAAAGGAACCACCCCCCACCCCCCAAAAAAAACACAGAAAAAAAATATATATATAGGTAACAAAAGAGGGCCTTGACTGGACACTGATAGATATATCATGTAACAGACAGAACAAGGTGTGAATCAAGTTATAGTCTTCTTCTTCAGTACTTCATAGACACACAAAAAAGTGTGTTCCTGTCACTTACTTGTTCCTGTAATTATGGGATTTGTTTTGTTGTCTTTCTTTGGATCAACCAGCTGTCCGTGACAGTTACAATAGAGATATCAATTTTGGAGAAATTCAGAACTTTAAAAAAATTATCTAATGTGTGTATGCGTGTGTGTGTGTGTGTGTGTGTGTGTGTGTGTGTGTGTGTGTGTGTGGTGTGTGCGTGCGTGGTGCGTGCGTGCGTGCGTGCGTGCGTGCGTGGTGTGTGTGTGTGTGTGTGTGTGTGTGTGCGTGCGTGCGTGTATGTGTGTGTATGTGTGTGTGTCTGTGTCTGTATGTCTTTGTGCCAGTCTCAGAGTCCATTTTCCCTGTTGTAGATTGTTTTTCTTTGTTTATCTATTCACTTCATCCTCGTAATAACCATCAATGCCACTATTGTTTATGGAACCTAAATCTGATTAAAACTGATTTTTAATACCACCCACAGCGCGTGTGCCTTTAAAGCTTAGCACCGAGGCTAATGCATAGTCGTTTAGGAATGTGCTGCCACCGTTATTTTCGTTGGGAGTCAGGGAAAGAGAGAGAGAGAGAGAAAAGTAAACAACAAAAAGAAAAAAAAGCAAAGCACCCTCCCCCCCCCCCTTCCACCCCACCACGTCTGCTAAGCCGCCATGATAGGACGCCTCGTTACCTCAAAAGGACAACTCCGGCACACCACCTACTGCAACGCACGCGCACACGCCACACGCACGCGCCAGCCTCCGTCTCGATCGCAGCAGGCACGCGCACGCACGCACGCAAGCAGTGCTGTAAATAACTCTGGCATTGGTGTGTTGGAGGGGGGAGGGGGGGGGGGCAAGGGGGGAGGGGTGAGAGGGGGGTAGTAAAAGAGAAACAGTGTAGGTGAGAGTCAAGGAAAAGGGGGGGGGGGGGGTTAATGAGATGTACTTGAGTGTTTTGTGGGGGTTGGTTTGTTTGTGTGTTGATTTTTTTTCTTTCTCTTTCTCCATCGGAACTTTACACCGTATACGACAGAAAAAGAGAGAGAGAGGGGGGGGGGGGGTTAGAGACAGACGGAAGAGAGGAGATGATGCCAAGTCTGAAATAGCGAAAGCACACACTTAGAGGAAGGGAGAGAGGGGGGGGGGGGGTAAATAAAGCAAAACTGTCAAGTTGTCTTGTGCTGAGGTAAGATCCTACCTACCTACGTACCTGCCTGCCTTGGCTGGTTGGGCTGGCCTGGTTGGCGGAGGCAGAAAACTCTGTTGTAGTTTTGCAGTCAGCACATTCTGAGTAATCGAGCACTTGGCTGGGAGTCAAAAACGCTCTTCCCTCTGGAATGTCTCTCTTCTCCTCTTTACTCTCTCTTCTTCCTCTCTCTTCTCTCTCCTCTCCTCTCTCCTCTCTCTCTCTCTCTCTCTCTCTCTTTATCTTTGTTGGTTTATTCTCCTTCAGCTTCACTTCTCTCCTTCTTCTTATCTCAGTTCATCTCAGGTATACATAAGTTTCCTCCTCCACTCCTCCACTCCTCTTCCACTAGGCCTAGGCCTTCCTACCTCTACTTAGCTTTCACCGTTTGGATCTTCAACTTGAACGCATATGTGCTTGCCAATTCCTTCCCTTTACACATACCCACTTCCTTCTATTTCCCTTTTGCACCTGTATGCACACACCCTCAGTGTGCCTCTGCACACGCATGCGCGTGCACACACACACACACACATACACACATGGACGAGCATACATTCCCAGTAAAGCTATAAAAAGGAGTGGGCGCAAGGAGACTTGAAAATCAAGAGCATGTTTGTATCTTCTGATAGGCTGGCTACGTCCACAACACAGTACAACACTGGCTTGGTTGTTCCTGATGTTTATGTTGGCCTTAACACACACACACAACCACACACACACACACACACCCCA
>CM060326.1:6292425-6294925 GCA_030674155.1 Stramonita haemastoma | reverse complement strand
TGTAGTAATACACAGGAGCCAGGTTATGTAGGTTATATATCCCACCCATAACCAGGAAATCTTCACTTGTGCTTCCACTTTCGTCTGCCCCTCTCTCTCTCTCTCTCTCTCTCTCTCTCTCCTTTACGGGCATGCCCACACACACTCAGAGAGAGAGAGAGAGAGAGAGAGAGAGAGAGAGAGAGAGAGAGAGAGAGAGAGAGAGAGAGAGAGATGTTTCATAAGTTTTATCCAAAGCATCATTTGAGATTTTGATTGTTGCATGGTATGAACAATTGCCCATAATTCTCCCCCTCCACGCCTCCTACCCCCCACTCCCCACCCCACCCTCCCCCTTTCGTGATCGTAAGCGCTCTGTCAGACAGAAGTGTAAAAAAAAAAAAAATTTAAATGGTCACTACATCTGGGAATCCTAACCTACCACCGCTACACACCGTGTCTCTTTTAAATTAAACAAAATTTGTATTGGAGAAAGGAAACGGGTAGCTCAGGTACTTACCTATTACACACAGGTATTTACCTACTACACACAGGTACTTTACCTACACACAGGTACTTTACCTAAACAGACTACACGAAGGTACTTACCTACCCACACACAGGTACTTTACCTACTACACACAGGTACTTTACCTACACACAGGTACTTACTTTCTACTTACAGTTACTTACCTACTACACACAGGCACTTATCTACCCTCACACAGGTACTTATACACAGGTAATTTACCTACACACAGGTACTTTACCTACCTACACAGACTGACACCCCCTACACTGCTGTGAGCAGGTGAGAGGCAGGCCTCAGAAACACAGGACAGCTGGCCAGCAGCCTCTGGACCCGAAGAAGATGGGATATGGAGGCTGGGGACAGGCGGAGAGCAGAGTAGCTATACCCTAAAACTAGTATGGAGCAGACGACAAGGGGAGGTTGGTCAGTTATGTCCAGGGTGACGCATTAATCCAACAGATCCCTCCTCCCTTCCTCCCCCTTCCCCCCACCCACTGGTGTTATGTCAAACTGCATCACTCCCCCATTTTCTTTCTCCACCTGATCATAATGATGATCCCCCCGCGTTTTTTATTACTGGTATTATTATTATTTTGTTGCTGCTCGTGTAGTCTGTATTTCTTCTCCAAATTCGGAATGTATTTTCCCCGTTATGATTTCATATTCTGGAACACTGTTTTGTCCTAATTTCATAATCTGAAATATCTTTATCCTGAATTGATGTTCTGGAATACTTTTTTTTGTTGGTCTCAATCCCATAATTCGTGGTCAATACTTGTGTCCTAACAGTCTGGAACCATTCTGTCCTTATGACTGATCCTGACTGCTGTCCTTAACGTGCTTTGGTCCTGTCCCAACATTCAGAAATGTTGATCGACCTCTCTGGTCTTCCTTTAGTGTCTTCTTTATTTTGCTCTGTGTAGTGAGTTTTGCTATTGGTTTTATTTTCTTTCCAGTTGAATTTAACTCGAAGAAGTCAATTTTTCTAGTGTGGTCTTATCCTACGTCCCTCATTGTTGTACACAGTGAAAAGTTCAGTGTCAAGCCTTTCTTGATAATAGGGTTTTAGAAAAATTCAACCTTTCCCTTTATAACCATCCTTGTGTCCTCTCACCCTTCCTACCCACGGTTAACAAAAATACAATAGCGTTTTATGGGTGTCTTCTGCTGTGCAAGAGTAATGACCTGATACAGTGCAAGACAAACCTTTACACGACATGTTTAAAGGACCACATAAACACTTTTTTTTTCTAAAATTGTGTTTAGGGTTATTAATATAAAAAAAGATAAAACGCTACCAGGATTTTCACCATAGATAGATAGATAGATAGATAGATAGATAGATAGATAGATAGATAGATAGATAGATAGATAGATAGATAGATAGATAGATAGATTGTAGAGCGAACGTACATACATTTTTGTGACTCAACATTTCTAGACTAGAGCTAAATACCTGCCAACAACTTTGACTGCGCACGCATTCCTGATACGTGCTTCCTCTTCCGGTTTGCTGTGATGTGTGGTAGACTGGATCCTCTCTCTAGAACTGAGGGTAACGGGTGACCATGATTTGTTTTCTCTTCATTGATTCTTGCTTGCTTTTGTCAGATTAATGAATCGAGGGTGAAGAAGACAGAGAGATCGATGTTCGAGTCGGAGGAATTACGCATGCAGGTAAAAGGTAGCTGTCGTTTTGGTTTTTACAGAGTCACCTCCAATGTCACCACCACCACCACCCTTGTATCTCCCTCCACCACCCTCTGCAGTGATGTCCCCTGATTTGGCGTCCATCTTTTTTTTGTTGTTGTGTGGAATGATAATGGTATTTTCTTGTCTTTTTTCAGTGTAGTTGGGTTTGGGGTTGTTGTTTTTTAACTATGGCTTTACTTTGCTGGTGGCTAGATCTAGAGAGCTGTAAAGTTGTATTGAGGTTCAAGTCTTCGCCCGGAAACCTACCTCTATATTTTGATGTCCATTTTTCCGTCC
>CM060326.1:6277033-6287325 GCA_030674155.1 Stramonita haemastoma | reverse complement strand
CTCTCTCTCTCTATCTCTCTCTCTCTGTCTCTCTCTCTCTGTCTCTCTCTCTGTCTCTGTCTCTCTCTCTCCACTCCCTCCACTGACCACAACAACAACGACATCAGCAACGACAGCAACAACAACAAAAAACAATAACAAAAACAACAATAACAATAGGCCGAGCAGCAGCTCAACAACTGCAAGTACAATAGCAACAATAGCAACAACCACTGAAGCAACTACAGCATCAAAAAACAAAAAAAATGAATAACAGCAGCAACAACTGCTGCTGCAAAAAAAAGAGCAGTAACAACAACAGCAACAATAACAGCAACAACAACAACAATGACAGCAGCAGCAAGCAAGCTCTCTCTCTCTCTCTCTCTCTCTCTCTCTCTCTCTCTCTCTCTCTCTCTCTCTCTCTCTCTCTCTCTCTCTCCCTCCCTCCCTCTCTCTCTCTCTCTCCCCTCTCTCTCTCGCTCTCTCTCTCTCTCTGTCTGTCTGTCTGTCTGTCCCTGTCTATTTCTGTCTGTCTCTTTATCTCTTCCTCTGTCTGTCTGTCTGTCTGTCTGTCTGTCTGTCTGTCTGTCTGTCTGTCTGTCTGTCTGTCTGTCTCTCTCTCTCTCTCTCTCTCTCTCTCTCTCTCTCTCGCTCTCTCTCGAGGTGCGTGTTTCAATGGTGGACGTGTTCAAACTGCTCCTCAAAAATGTTAAAAAAACGGACGTTGTTCCTAATGAAATGTGGACATTTTTTGCAGTAGTATAGCTCTGTGATGTGTGCAGCTGATGGTGGTATCTGATGACTGAAAAGGTCAGTGGTTAAGACAAAATTAACATTTTATTAATTACTATCATTTAAAGAAGGACGTATATACGTGAACTTATTTCAAAACCGTCCAGAAATAAGACTCATGTAGCATCAGGACAGCATTTGTGTTGCACGTGCAGATTGTTGTCAATTAGGCCAGTGTTGCAAAGCAGGGTCAGCACTCCATACACCTGTCCTCCACAGTTGTTTCCCTTTTGACCTTTGGCCCTACACTGCATTCAATGCAGTGTCACTGAGCACAGGTATTGGAAGTGTAAAAAAGAAGTCGGCAAACACAAGTATCCTAAGAGGAAGAAATCCAAGTTATTGAGTTATTGAGCACAGGTATTGCAAGTTGAAAAAAATGTCTCAGCACGAATTCTTACCACCCCCAGCAGGTATAATGCAAATGCTTGACTGGCGCCTTACACAGATCCAACAGGGACTCCATATGCACACAAATGGCATAAAAAATAGTATTGACGAACAATTTCACAATCTGGATACCAGAATCTCAAGCTTCTTTGAAGAAATCTGTACACTGAAGGAATACCTTGTTCAACAGAAAAAAGACATTCAAGAAATACGAGAGGACAGAGAGCTTATTCTTGACAGACTTGAAGCTGTAGAGAGACAAGTTGAATTAACAGAACAAGCTACCAAAGCATGTAATGTGAAATTTATCAATGTTCAAGAATTTGATGGTGAAACAGAATACACAACTGCAAACTGTATCATTGATATTCTAAATGACCATGCCCCTTACATGAACTGGCAACAAGATGACATTTCAAGAGCTTATCGAATCGGAAGACCACGCTCTTGGAGAGGAGAACCACGGCCCATCATAGTCCACTTCTGTAAATGGTCAGACAAGATGGCCATATTGGGAGACCCGGAGCTTCGAGACAACCTCAGAAGGAGTGGCATCAAAGTAGCATCTGACCTAACTGTCCACCAGCGAGAAACTGTGGATTGGCATTGGGGGCAGGGACAAATCGCCTTCTATCGCCATGGGAGACTGCATGTCAGAGAAAAGCAGTCATCTTCATCATTCCATGAGGGAAGAAGGCACTTCAGCCGACCACCTCATGCCCAAGAAGAACACTGGCACCCAGTTCAAGATGGCAGACGAAGCAGATATGCCAGAACAGCTGATACAGATTGTTTCAACAACAACCACCAGTCTGAGAAGCAGAAGATGCAACAAGGCAGGTTATATACACGCCGCCAGGAAGAGTTTTGTCCTGACAAACCTCAGAGTCAACTGCAGTATGGCAGGTCATGGCCAAGGCAGCCCCGACGGAGCATGTCACCGCAGCCACATCAGGGGGTCCAGGCAGTAAACAGAGGGCAGCCTGCAAGCTACCCCTACACTGCAATGAGGGACAGCGACCAAAGGGTGCAGAGAAATCCTGCTGGCCGAGCATACAGAAAAGAGGAAGGCAGCTTTCCAGTCAGCCCAGGACCTTACTCCTACAGTGAAGCAGCAACACAAGGGAGAACGGCCCAGCCCAGCAAAAGAATTGTCTTTGTGAAAGACAAGAGCAGAAGACCTCCAGTATCTCCAGGTCAAAGCCGCAAATCTGCTGTGTGTGCCTATAGTCAGCAGCAAAGCAGAAAGTACATTGCAGATACAGCCACAGAACAGGATGTCAGTGACCATGAAAGGGTCATGTCTGAGGGAAACAGAAGACTTGGTGGGACTTGTGTCCCTGGTGAAGATGTGCACAGGACAGGACAGAGGACGATAGTAGACAAAACTGAAGACAGTGACAGGGGTTATCCCGATGTAGCAGAGGACAATGAAGAAGACACTGACAAAGAAGATGAAATTACAGTAGAGGACAATGATGAAGACAGTGACAAAGATGATACAAATACAGTAGAGGACAATGAAGACATACCTGATAATTATGAGAGCAGTGTTGACATGTCTGACAAAGAGGGTGAAGGTGACACATTTAGCAGGAAAATAAATAAACAACTTAAAGGGACTGAGGAAGACATCATAACTGACACAAATAAAGCAGAAGATGGATCAAAGAAAGCAAATCTTTGCAGAGATGTAACTGATGACAAGACAGCTAATGATACTCATATAGAAAACAAAACAGAAAGTACAGACATTACTGAACCAAGTGAAGTTGTTACTAGAGACCGCAGACTTAATACAGGCAACATGTCTAATAGTGATTTACTCATGGGTTTATGCAACAAGGAATCTGCTGACACAGGTAACACTGTTACAAGAGCAAAGCAAACCACAAGACAGGAAAGACCATCTAGGTCCACTAAACAGGGTTTGCGACCAAGACGAGACACAACCCAAAGTGTCTCCAGACAAAGAGGTCGCAAACTACCAGAAAGGTCAAAAAGTCAGTCCAGCATCTCTGATTCTTTCAGCAAACAACATTCTTGTTGTAGCTCAAAAGAACAGGCAAATTCAAACATGCATCCGCAGACTAAGTCCACAGGCAATGATGCCTCTAGTGGCACTAGATAGGGATTCGGCCAGGCCACAGTTTGTGAAAGTAATACAGGTGATCAAAGGCCTAGTATTGAATGCCCAACTAGCAGGATGACAACAACCCATCTTAATGTAAATAAGCTGTATATAAGTTTTCTCAACTATAATGTGCATGGCCTTTTGCCAAAACTGGAAAATAAAGAGTTTATTAATTTTCTTCTTGCATACGACATTATTTGTTTAACAGAAACTTTTATTGGGATTGAATTTGAGTCTCATATTTTTCATGATTACTTTATTTTTACTGCTAAAGCAAAAAAGTTATCTCATCAGGGGAGATACTCTGGTGGGGTAATTGTCATGGTTAAAAAGAAATTTATTTCATATCTTGAAAATGTTCAAGTTGAGACAGAAAATACTGTGGTTTTAAAACTACACAAGAATTTACTTGGTACTACTAATGACACTATGTTAATTTGCATGTACATTCCACCTTCTGAATCTACTTTTTGGAAAACAACACAAGATATCTATGGCTTAGAAGTTTTGGAGCAGTGTATACTAGATCTTCAGAATGAATATGGTGATTTTGAATTGCTGATAATGGGGGATTTTAATGCACGAACCGCTTGTGAAAATTACAGTTTAGATGATGACTATGATAACTTTCAGAATTTACATCATTATCCAAATTCAAAAGTGCCCAGAAAGTCACATGATATGTACAAAAATGTTTTTGGTAATCAGCTGATTGAGTTATGCAACATGTTTGACTTTGTCATATTAAATGGTCTCTGTGATCCAGGCTTTGATGAAAGTTATACGTTTATATCACCTTCAGGTTCAAGTGTTGTGGATTATTTCATTGCATCTCTGGGTTTATTTAGTTCGGTTAGAGTTCTCTATTTGCAGGTTGAAAACTTAACAGAATCTGACCATTTGCCAGTTTGTATGAAGGTAGAAATTAATAGCAGTAATACAGAAACAACATTTCAACAGAAATTGAACAAAAAAGTTTGTCAGAAAGTAGTGTGGGATGAAGATAAGAAAAAAGATTTTGAAACTGTACTAAATAGCAAAGACATTCAAGAAAAACTTACATTCGCCACAAATGCTTTGGAAGACAATATAGAAACTGCTCTGGAAATATTTGTTAAATGCTTGAATGAGGCAAGTGCCTGCATGTCTAGAAAAGTACCCATGCACAAGACCATAAAATCAGAATGGTTTGACGATGAATGTGAAATAGCAAAAAAAGAAAGTAGAGCAAAGTTAAAATGTTTTAGAGTGACCAGAAAGGAGGAGGACAGGTTGATTTATGTGGAAAAAAGGAAAGAGTATAAACAATTATTGAAAGCAAAAAAACAAAACTATAGGAAAAAGAAAACAGAACTTTTAGCTGAAAACATTGCAGACTCTTCTCAGTTCTGGAAAGAAATTAAAAGGATGGGATATGGCAATAGGGACATAATTTACAACAACATTAGCAGTGATGACTGGTTTAACCACTTTAAAGAAGTTTTTTGTATGAATGAGGAGACTGGTGAGAGTGATGATGTCATTGTTGATGTTTTGGATGATGTGGATCATTTTTTGAACAAAGATATTTCTGAAAAAGAAGTAGCTTGTGCAATTGCAAAACTCAAATTAAGAAAGGCAAGTGGGATGGATGGTGTTTCTGGTGAAATGATAAAGAATGGGGGAAAGAGTGTGTTGGGGTTCCTGGTAAAACTTTTTAATGCTGTCTTTACCTCAGGTGTATATCCGTCTGAATGGTCCAAAGCTATTATCATACCAATTTATAAAAAGGGAGATCCTGAAAAAACAGACAATTATAGAGGAGTATCTTTACTGAGTATAGTATCAAAGTGTTATACCACAGTGTTAAATACAAGATTATACAGTTGGTTGGAAGATAATGAAATGATTTCTGAGAGTCAGGCAGGTTTTCGTAGGGGTTATTCCACACTTGATCAAATATATAATTTATATGCAATTGTACAAAAGTGTATGCTAAAGAAAGGTAAGAAATTATATGTTGCTTTTGTAGATTTCAAAAAAGCATTCGATTCTGTCCACCATGATAAACTTCTACAATGCATGAAAAACCAGGGAGTAAAGGGAAAATTTTTAGCATCTTTGAAATCTATGTATTCTTCATTGCTTTCATGTGTGCGTGTAAATTGGGAACTTACAGAATTCTTTGAATGCCCAGTTGGGGTCAGACAAGGCTGTGTCCTGTCCCCTACATTATTCTCTGTTTATATAAATCAGTTAGCTAACTACATAGATGCAGAGGGAAAACATGGTATACAGTTTTTACCAGGTCTAATGGAAGTGTTCATCCTACTTTTTGCTGACGATGTAGCGTTGTTGTCAACGACAGTGGGTGGTCTACAAAATCAGCTTAATATCCTATACAAGTGTTGTAATGATATGAAACTAAATGTAAACACGGATAAAACAAAAGTAATGGTCTTTAGAAAAGGGGGATATTTAGGTCGACATGAGCAATGGTTTTTCAATGATAAAAAGCTAGATGTAGTTAATAGTTATTGCTATTTAGGTTTTCAGTTTACAACAATGCTTAGTATGAAGAGAGGCACAAAGCACTTAGTAACTAAAGGTAAGAAAGCAGTTGTGCAATTAAATAGAGCTTTCCAAAAGTATAAAGAAATGACTGCTAATACTTTCTTCAAGATTTTTGATGCAAAAATGCAGCCTATTTTGCTTTATTCGGCTGAAATATGGGGGTTAACAAAATTAGATCATGTGGAAAAAGTTCATATGATGGCATGTAAAAGGTTCCTAGGTGTCCCAGTCAAAACACCAAATAAAATGGTCTATGGCGATTTGGACGATACCCTCTGTATGTGAATTCTTTTGTTTCTGTTCTAAGATATTGGTTTAGATTACTGCAAATGTGCACTGAAAGGTTGCCATACAAGGCATACCAAATGCTGCTTGAACTAGACAGAATGGGAAAATATTGCTGGGTATCTAAAGTTAGAGAAATTTTATGTGAGACAGGGTTTAATTTTGTATGGTTGCAGCAAGGTGTAGGTGATGTTAAAGTATTTTTGAGATTGTTTAAACAAAGGCTCATTGATTTTTTCATTCAAGAATGGACAGGCACAATAAGAGATCGTGAAAGGTATGACTGCTACCGGTCCTTTAAAATACTCTTTGAAAAAGATAAATATGTTTGCAATGTTGATATGTATTGTTTTAGGGTTGCTATAGCACAGTTAAGGTTTAATGTTCTCCCACTGAACGCAAATGTACATCGCTTCAGTAATTTAGAGCAGAAAAAGGCTTGTCCATTTTGCGAGACAGCAAGGGAAGATGAACAACATTTTCTGTTTGTTTGCCCTACATACTCTCATTTACGGGACAAATTCCTGAAGGAGTTAGTTCGAACCCCGATCCACCGATTGTTACAGGTCAGAACTCACTATGAGATGCATCAATTGTCCAAGTATATTTTCCATTCAATTAATCTAAGGAAAAAGCGTTTAATTATATTGTAATTGCTGTTCAAATGAATGTGTTTACCATAAATAACTATATGGCAAGATTGATTGGTGTGTGCTGCTGCTTAATCGATGTTTATTTGTAATATCATATTGCTTGATTATGCTGCAGTGTAAACAATGATAAGGTGTTTAAACATATTGCCTGATGTGTGCAGCAGTTAAAGCAATTATCTGTTAAAGTCACGGTATGTGAAAAAAACTTGTGATGTTTGTACGTGCTAAATGAAGTGAGGTATGGATTCTATCGGCTAAGAGTATATGCCTGTGTGTGTGTGCGTGCACGCGCGCGCGCGCGCGTGTGTTTGTGTGTGTGTGTGTGCGTGCGTGCGTGCGTGTGTGTGCGTGTGTACGTGCGTGCGTGCGTGCTCGTGCGCGAGTGCACATGTATATCTCTCGTTAACAACATTATAACAGTAATAATGATGAGATGATGAAGTTGACAACTGGTCAATGATGATAATAATAATGATGATATGTATGTGCACCACTATTTGTATATATGTAAATGTTGACAGTTATTATGAGGATATGTGTCATCACCACACCACCACCCACCATCTTTATTCTTTTTTTTGTTGTTGCTTGTATTGTGGCCAATGGCCGAAGTACATTAAAGCATTTCAGTGTTCAGTGTTCAGTGTTCTCTCTCTCTCTCTCTCTCTCTCTCTCTCTCTCTCTCTCTCTCTCTCTCTCTCTCTCCCTCCTTTCTCCTCTCTCTCTTCCCCCCTCTGTGACAACGCTCCTATCACACCCTGTATGTGTGCGTGCCTGTGCGTGCCTGTGCGTGCCTGCGTGTCTGCGTGTCTGCGTGTCTGTGTGCATCTGTGTGTGTTTGACAGATTGAGCTGAACAAGAAGCGGGAAACTGAGATCTCCAAGCTGCGCAAGGACCTCGACATGGTGAACGCTCAGTTCGAAGCCTCCGAGTCCTCGCTGCGCAAGCGTCACACGGAAGCTGTCAACAGTCTGTCCGACCAGGTGGACTATCTGACCAAGAACAAGATGCGGTCAGTTTGTGTGTGTGTGTGTTGTGGGTGGGTGGGTGGGTGGGAGTTGTGTGGGTGGGAGGTGGGTGTGTGGGGGTGTGTAGAGATCTGTGTGTATATGTATTTAGCGCTAGATTTAGCGCTATATAAATTTCATGTATTATTATTATATATATGTATTATTATTATATATAGAGAGAGATGTCTGTGTGTGTGCATGTGTGTGTGTGCGGGGCGCGCGCGCGCGTGTGTGTGTGTGTGTGTGTATCCGTGTGTCCGTGTGTCCGTGTGTGTGTGTGTGTTTTGTGTGTGTGTGTCCGTGTGTGTGTGTGTGTGTATGTGTGTGTGTGTGTGTGTGTGTGTGTGTGTGTGTGTGTGTTGTGTATGTTGTGTGTGAGTGTGTAGGGGATGCTAATGATGTTAAGATATAACAGAAAATAAGGATGGCCAGTGGTGGAATGGTGTCCTGTGGTTATCTGGGATGTGATCGATAACATGGTGATAATGCTGACACTGCTGATGACGACCACGATAAAACTTTTAATGAAAACATCGATCACGATGACGATGATGATGATAGCTTAGGGAGAATGATGACTTATGATAACGATTGGGGATGATGATGGTGATGGTGATGGTGATATTGATAATGACAACGATGACAACGATGACGACGACGATGATGATAACGCTGCTGCTGCTGCTGCTGCTGCTGATGATGATGATGATGATGATGATGATGATGATGAACGATGACGACGACGACGACGACGACGACGACGATGATAACGATGATGATAATGTTGATCATGACGATAATGATGATAACGGTGATGACGATGATAACGATGATGCTGATGATGCTGACCTGTGTGCTGACAGTGTGGAGAAAGAGAAGCAGACTCTGGTGGTGGAGCTGGATGGCCTCGCTGGCGAACTGGATGCCATGACCAAGGCCAAGGTCAGTCAACACCCCCACCCCACCCATACCCCCTCTCCTTCAATCACAACCCTATCCTTGATGAAAAAAAAATTAATTGCGTATGCGACCGTTTTATTGACCTCCATGAAGGCAGCTAGCCTTATTTCAAATTTGGAGAGTAACCTTGCATGTAAAGCCCATCTCAATGGTGGATCGGTAGTCTAGAGGTAACGCGCCTGCCTAGAGAGCGAAATGTCCGGGTCAGAGTGTGCGGTGGTTCGAATCCCGTTTGGGCCCAAAACTTTCCCCCCCAATCCATTAGACCATGAGTGGTGGTCTGGGTGTTAGTCTTTCGGTGAGACGATAAACCGAGGTCCCGTGTGTTACACATCATTTTTAGCGCTCGTAAAAGAACCCACGGCAACAAGAGGGTTGTCCCTGGCAAAATTCTGTAGAAAAAAGCCACTCTGATAGGAAAACAAATACAGCTGCAGACAGGAAAAAACGTGGGTAGGTGCTACACTTGCTCTCCCAGGAGAGGGCAGCCCGACTTTCACGCAGAGAGATCTGCTATGACATGAAATGGTATAAAATAAATAAATATGATAAAATAAGAATGGCCCTTACCCTGCTGTACCACCATAAAAGGTAATGGTCAAGGTGTCCCATAACCTATATGGTCATAGGGTGCGAGGCGTTAGAGACCTCAGCTTCTCTAGATGCCAGCATATCGAGGGCGGCGCCCATCTCCTCTCCCTCGCTGCTTTACCTTCCCTGACCCTAAAGGGGGCAGGTACCCATTTACAGCTTGGTGAACTAGAAGGAGATGTACGGAATCCAAGGCGCGCAAACGGTACCACCATATCAAGCCTTTTTCCCCCCACAAGCAGTTCACCTCACCTCCCTTATGTGACTGACTCACTGACTCACTCACTGACTCACTCACTGACTGACTGACTGACTCACTGATTGACTCACTGACAAACTGACTGACTGATTCACAGACTCATTCACTGACTCATTGACTCACTGACACATTACCTCACTCACTGCCTCACCCACCTCACAGATCGGCCTGGAGAGCAGAGTGGACGGAGCTGAGCAGAGCGCGGCTCGCCTGAAGGGTCAGGTGGACGACCTGACGAGGCAGCTGAACGACCTGACCATGCTCAAGTCCCGCCTGACCCAGGAGAACTTCGACATGCAGCACCAACTGCAGGAGCTGGACGCCAGCCACGCCATGCTCGCCAAGGTCAAGAACACCCTGCAGATCTCCAACGACGACCTCAAGAGGCAGCTGGATGATGAGACCAGAGTGAGTAGTAGTGAGGCTGGGAGTGGTTGGTGGTTTTTGGTGGTTTTTGTTGTGGTTGGTTGATTGGTGTGGTTGGTTGATTGGTGTGGTTGGTTGTTGGTGGTAGTGGTGGTGGTAGTAGTAGTAGTAGTAGTAGTAGTAGTAGTAGTAGTAGTAGTAGTAGTAGTAGTAGTAGTAGTAGTAAAAGTAGTTCCTCATTGGACTGACCAGCACAGCCAGTGCTGTCGCTTAACAAATGACCTTTCTTCTGGCGCGAATTCCATAGTCGACACCTA
>CM060326.1:6252033-6272033 GCA_030674155.1 Stramonita haemastoma | reverse complement strand
CAGATCGCTCCACCCAAGGCCAGTCCACTCTCTGATGTTGTCTTCCCATCATTTTCTCTGTCTGCCTCTTCGTCTCCCTCCTTGTACTGTTCCCTGTAGGACAGTCTTGGCCAGTCCAGATGGTTGTGTGATTCACTTCCTCATTAGTGATATGATCCCTGTATGAAACTCCTCTCCATTGCCAGAGTATAATACAATACAATGCAATACAATACAAAACTGTAAAGAAACCGACAACTCAGATGAACAAAGGGGTGTAAGTTAGAACAAAATTCAATTCAATTCAAACACTTTTATCATCTCAAAAATAGAGCAATTTATGTGGGTTACATTCTGTACATTAAAAAGTATAAAGGAAAAACATTTATCACAGAGGAATAACACTGCACAGTATGCAACCATCACCTCTCACACATTATAGGACAATACCTATACCAATACTAACACAAGCTTCAGTTATAACCCAGTGACCCAAGATTAGACCTCAAGCCAGGCAGGAGGCTGATTGGCTGAAAACTCTTGTCACGTGCAGGCGAAGCAGCGCACGCGCCATCGAGGAACTGCAGCGCACCCTGGTGGAAGTGGAGACCCGCTACAAGACGGAGATCTCCCGCCTGAAGAAGAAGTACGAGACCGACATCAGGGAACTGGAGGGTGCCTTGGACAACGCCAACCGAGCCAACGCCGAGTACCTCAAACAGATCAAGAGTCTGCAGATCCGTGTCAAGGTCAGTGGCAGACAGGGGACACAACTTTGCTCAAGCGTACAGACAGGGCACACAACTTTGCTCAAGCGTACAGACAGGGGATACAACTTTGCACAAGCGGACAGACAGGGATACAACTTTGCTCAAGCGTACAGACAGGGCACACAACTTTGCTCAAGCGTACAGACAGGGGACACAACTTTGCACAAGCGAACAGACAGGGGACACAACTTTGCCAAGCGTACAGACAGGGGACACAACTTTGCACAAGCGGACAGACAGGGGACACAACTTTGCCGAGCGTACAGACAGGGGACACAACTTTGCACAAGCGGACAGACAGGGGACACAACTTTGCCGAGCATACAGACAGGGGACGCAACTTTGCCAAGCCATACAGACTGGGCACACAACTTTGCTGCTAAAATGGGGATTTTTTTTTTTGGTTGTTGTTGAAAGTTAGGGGTAGGAGTAGGGGTAGGGTGGGGTGGGGTGAGGTGGAATGGGTGTGTGTGTGTGTGTGTGTGTGTGTGTGTGTGTGTGTGTGTGTGTGTGTGTGTGTGTGTGTGTACCACAGCGCTATACACTTCTACATCTTTATTTCATGCCACACTGCAAAACACTGCAATACATTTCTACATGTTTACTTCTTACCACACTGCTGTACACTGCAATACACTTCAACATCTTTACTTCATACCACTCCATCAATACACTTCTACATCTTTACTTCATACCACACCATCAATACACTTCTACATCTTTACTTCTATACACTTCTACATCTTTACTTCTATACACTTCTACATCTTTACTTCTATACACTTCTACATCTTTACTTCACACCACACAACTATGCGCTGCAATACACTCCTACCATCTTTACCTCACACCACACCGCTCTACAGATAATTCTCACAAGTTCACCCTCATGGCCATCATCACGATCACGATGAAGATTGTCACGGGGACTTCCCTTGCTGCGTGTGTGCAGGAACTGGAAGCTCTGCTGGATGACGAACGCCGCAACGCTGACGATCTCCGCAACCAGCTGGCCGTGTCCGAGAGAAGGCGCGTGCAACTGGGACAGGAGCTGGAGGATGCTCGCTCTCTCCTGGAAGCTGTGAGTCGTCACTTCACCTTACTTGTTATTTATTTATTTATTAGAACTGGAAGATGCTCGCTCTCTGCTGGAAGCTGTGAATAGCCTAGTCCCTTCCCCTTGACATCCCTGCCCTTAACACATAATATAGGGAGCTTCGGCTCGTGCAGCACTGCGGTGCTTGCACGGCCGTTGTCACCTGTTGCTTCTACAGAAATGTTCTATTATTCGGGTGGCCCGAGGCGCTGTAGTGAGAGACCTCGCCAAAGTGGGAGGCCTTCTGACTTTCTGGCTTCTGTCTACAACAGTCCCTAAATCGGGAGTTCTTCCGCTGGGACTATAATACAATTTCAGCAACAAGTCCTTAACACGGCTTAGTTCTTTTTTTTATTTTTTAATTATTTTATTGGGGGCGGGATAGCTCCAGTGGTCAGAACGCTCGCTTTTCCCAAGTCAAGTTAAGCAGCGTCTCGAGCGGGGTTACCAGTTGGATGGGTGACCGTATGCGCGCCTTGGCTTCAGTACATATAAGTTCTCCCCCCCCCCCCCCCTCCAGTTCACCCACCTGTAAATGGGTACCTGCCCTCTTTAGGGCGGGATGATGAAAAAAAAGTATCTATCTATCTATCTATCTATCTATCTATCTATCTATCTATCTATCTATCTACCTATCCCTTTGTCTGGCGACCGTGGGGGCACCCCTGAAGACTTGACAACTAGTTCCCTCCATTCCTCTCTCTGTTCTGCCTTCCTCATAGTTTTATTGAGTTCAAGGCCTGTCCTACTCGCTGATGTTGAAGAAAAAAAGTATATCAACGCTTATTCTGAAAAAAAAAATAGACATTCACTCATTCATTCCCTCCTTCTACCCTACATCCAATTCTCACCAAATACTGCTGTTATCAACGTTTTCTTCATAATTCTGAATAAATAAATAAAAAAACATCTATATATATTTCAAACCCAAATTCCAATCCACACACACAGGCGGAACGTGGCCGCAAGAACGCGGAGAACGAGCTGGGCGAGACGACCGTGCGCCTGACGGAGGTGTCGCTGCAAGTGACCGCGCTGACCAACGACAAGCGCCGTATGGAGGGCGACATGGCCGCCATGCAGAGCGATCTGGACGACGCCATCAACCGCATGAGAGCCGCCGAGGAGCGCGCCGAGCGCCTGGCTGCCGAGACCGCACGCTTGGCTGACGAACTCCGCCAGGAACAGGATAACTACAAGAACGCCGAAGGACTCCGCAAGCAGCTGGAGATCGAGGTGCGCGAAATCACCTTGCGCCTGGAGGAGGCTGAAGCTCTGGCGTCCAAGGAGCACAAGAGGCTGATGGCTAAGCTTCAGGGCAGAGTACGTTTTTGTGTGTGTTTGTTTTTGTGTGGGGAGAGGGGGTGTGTGTGTGGATGTGGATGTGGCTGGGGGGAGGGGGGTTGATGTGGTGGTTGATGGAGGGGAAGTTGGTGGGAGTGTGTGAGAGGGTGGGTGTGTGTGGATGTGGCGAGGGAGGGTTGATGTGGTGATGAGGGGTTGATGGGAGTGTGTGGGGTGTGGGGGGAGTACGTTTTTGTGTGTTTGTTTTTAGTGTGTGGGGGGAGAGAGAGAGTAAGGAGAGGGTGGATTTGGCGGGGAGAGGGGAGGGGGTTGATTTGGGGGGGGAGGTGCTGATGGGAGTTGTGTGAGAGGAGTGTGTGTGGGGATGTAGCCAGGAGGGGTGTTGATGTGTAAGGAGGGGTTTGATGGGTGGGGGGGTGTGTGTGTGTGTGTGTGTGTGTGTGTGTGTGTGTGTGTGTGTGTGTGTGTGTGTAGGGGGCAGGGAGTGTGAGGAGGGTGTGTGGGGTGGGGGGTATGTGTGTGTTTGAGGGTGGGTTTGAGGTGAGGAAGGATGTGTGAGTGGGTGGGGATGTTGTGTGTTTGCGTGTGTGTGTGTGTGTGTGTGTGTGTGTGTGTGTGTGTGTGTGTGTGTGTGTGTGTGTGTTTGGGGGGTGATATCTCTTACTCTCTCTCTCTCTCTCTCTCTCTCTCTCTCTCTCTCTCTCTCTCTCCCCTCTCTCTCTCTCTCTCTCTCTCTCTCTCTCTCTGAGCGCTTTACTGGAGATTGCTTTTGCTTGCATCTAATTTTTACCATCATCACAACCACAACCACCACCACCACCACAACCACAGCCAACCACAACCACCACCCACCCTCACCACCCACAACCACCACCACCACCACTCACCACAACCACCCTCACCACCACCCACCCTCACCACCCACCACCCTCACCAACCACCCTCACCACCCACCACCCTCACCAACCACCACCCATCACCACACCACACCACACCACCCATCTATCCTCACCACCATCACAATCATAATCGTAGTTAGTTCTTCAAGTTTAATTAACGTATCATCAATAATCAATGACTCTGCTCAGGTGCGAGACCTGGAGATCGAACTGGAGAACGAGATGAGACGCTGCAGGGAGGCCGTGGGTAACCAGCGCAAGGCCGAGCGCCTCTTCAAGGAGCTGGTGGCTCAGACAGATGAAGAGCGCAGACAGCTGGCCGAACTCAGCTCCCTCAACGAGCAACTCAACTCCGCATCAAGACCCTCAAACGACAGATCGAGGAGGGCGTAAGTTGGTTTGTGTGGTTGGGGATGGTGGTTGGGTTGGGTTTGAGGGGGGGGGGGGGGGGGTTGGGGGGGTTGGGGGGGGGGGTTTCGGGTGGGGAGGGGAGTTGTGTGTGTGTGTGTGTGTGTCTGTGACACACACGGGTTATAGAGACACAGAGAGAAAGACAGTGGTGTGTGTCTGTGTATGTACTTGCAAGAGGACGTTACGAATCAATATGGCACTATAAAAAAAATAATAATGTAATATGATATGATAAAACATATTTATACAACATAACATACTATAACACAACATACGTGTGTGTGTGTGTGTGTGTGTGTGTGTGCTTGCGCGGTGTGTACCTCGCACACATGCCTACATGTGTGTGTGTGTGTGTGTGTGTGTGTGTGTGTGTGTGTGTGTGTGTGTGTGTGTGTGTGCATGTGTGTGTATCTGTCTCTGTGTGTGTCTGTGTGTGCATGTACGCGTGCGCGTGCATATGCGTGTATGCATGTGTGTGTGTGTGCATGCGAGTGCATGTGTGTGTGTCTGTATATGTATGTGACTATCTCTCTGTGTCTGTCTGTATCTATGTCTCTATGCGTGCTCGTGCATATACCTACCTACCCCCCTACCCCCCTCCTCCCTGCTCTACAGGAGGACGTGGTGAACATCACCATGAACAAATACCGCAAGGCCCAGGCCCTGGTGGAGGAGGCTGACCAGCGTGCTGACCACGCCGAGAAGAACCTGCAGACCGTCCGCAGAGCTCGATCCATGTCCGTCACCCGCGACGTCAGAGTCATCAATCTATAAGTCAGGTCAGAACTCACCTACTACCCTGCCTGCTTCATCCCATCCCTCTCTCTCTCTCTGTATCTATTCTCGATCCACGAATCTATAAGTCAGGTCAGAATCTATATGTCAGAGTCATCGATCTATAAGTCAGGTCAGAATCTATAAGTCAGAGTCATCCATCTATAAGTCAGGTCAGAATCTATAAGTCAGAGTCATCCATCTATAAGTCAAGTCAGATCTATATGTCAGAGTCATCCATCTATAAGTCAAGTCAGAATCTATATGTCAGAGTCATCCATCTATAAGTCAAGTCAGAATCTAGATGTCAGAGTCATCCATCTATAAGTCAGGTCAGAATCTATATGTCAGAGTCATCCATCTATAAGTCAAGTCAGAATCTATATGTCAGAGTCATCCATCTATAAGTCAAGTCAGATCTATATGTCAGAGTCATCCATCTATAAGTCAAGTCAGAATCTATATGTCAGAGTCATCCATCTATAAGTCAAGTCAGAACTCACCTACCTACCCTGCCTCACCTACCTCTCTCTCTGTGTCTATTCTCTGTCTCTGTCTCTATGTCTCTGTCTGTCTGTCTCTCTGTCTCTCTCTGTCTGTCTGTCTCTCTGTCTCTGTCTCTGTCTCTCTCTCTCTCTCCTCTCTCTCTCTCTCTCTCTCTCTCTCTCTACCTTCCTTCACCACCACCATCCCTCCTCCATCTGGTTTTGGTTTTATCTCATTTTGTGTGAGGGGGACGGGATAGCTCAGTGGTCCGAGCGCTCTGCTTTCCCCTAATCAAGTTAAGCAGCGGCGAGCGTGGTTGCCAATTGGATGAGTGACCGTTTGCGCGCCTTGGCTTCAGTACGGTCCCCCCAGTTCACCCAGCTGTAAATGGGTACCTGCCCTCTTTAGGGTCGGGAAGGTAAAGCAGCGAGGGAGAGGAGATGGGCTCCGCCTTCAATATGCTGGCCCCTAGAGAAGCTGAAGTCTCTGACGCCTCGCTCTCATATGACCACCTAGGTGATGGGGGCACCATCTATCCCCTTACCCACCCGTCTTCTCTTCACCTTTCCCTCTCTCCCCATCTGTCATTCTGGTTCCTTTTTTCTCATCCTCCTCTGGTGTTGTGGTGTGTGTGTGTGTGTATGTGTGTGTGTGTTGTGTGTTGTGCGCGTGTGTGTTGTGTGGTGGTGTGTGTGTGTGTGGTGTGTGTGGTGTGTGTGTGTGTGTGTGTGTGTGTGTGTGTGTGTGTGTGTGTGTGTGTGTGTGTGTGTGCGTGCGTGTTGTGCGTGTGTGTGTGTGTTGTATGTGTGTTTGTTTTATGTGTTGTGTGTGTGTGCGTGTGTCTGTGCGTGTGTGTGGTGGTAGTGGTAGTAATACTAGTTTTCTTTGACCGGCAATTTGATGACCACAACACCCCCCCCCCCCCCCTTCCCCCCTTCCCCCTCCTTTCTTATGTTTCAGAAAACCAGCCAGCACAGAATCTGTTTTGTGGTTGTTGTTTTTTCACGTTCATCTGTTTGTGCACACAAGTTGAAGACAAGATCGCCTCCCTCTCTGCCACGTGTACTGCACGCAGCATTCTCCACTCGTGGAACTGTGGGCTGCTCTGTGGCATGTTGGTCTTTGTTTGAAACATCGCTTTGCATTCATTGGTTCTGCTTTCTGTGGCCTGCACGCTTCATCATCACCTGGTCGGAAGCTGGGGTGGGACAGTGGGGGACACAGTGCCATGTCTGTTGATGTCCCGCTGGCTTGCTGCCCAGGGCTCGGGACACAGTGGGACATTGGGGGGAGGGGAGAAGGCTTGGGGGTCACATAGTCTCTTAAGCACGAAGGCTGGATGAACGAGTGCAGTAGTGAGAAGGCAAAACGGTTCTGAAGATTCTGTGTGAATGTTCTGTTTTAAGATTCAGGCAAATAATAGAACATTAAAAGGGGGTATATTATCATCGACTACTATTCATACCTACTACTAAAGACTGGGAGTTTGCTGTACGCTGAGCCTTCGTTTATGTGTGTGTGTTGTCCATCCATTGGAGATCCCCCCCCCCTCTTAGACTATGATACAGAATGGCAAGGCTTCATGTGGGCAGACATTGTCTTTTGAGAACCCACCACTAAGATCATGACAGACACAGGAAAAAAATAACGGTGACTAGATAGACTGCAAGAACGAAGGGGTTTCTTTTTCGGTGGACTCAGAACAACACACCAAACATCAGATGTTCTTTGTCCACGAGATGTCTGGAGGAACAACAGTCACGGTCAGTTTTGGATTTTTGCCATCAATTCCAACATTGTCTCTTCTTCCTAAGAAAAGGAGCTACAGGTTGTGTTTTTTTTCATCAAGAAATGACTCTCTCTCCCCACACACACACACACACCATACATCGCTCATTCCTTGTCATCACTGAGTTTTCTCTCATTGCTGAGTTACGTTGCCCCTCCCAGAAAAAAACAGCAAAACCACACGTAGCAGAGATTGACAGCAGCATGATGTTTTGCTCTCATATACCATACAAGGTAAAAAATATCTATCCCCGTGCTTACTTCACTGCCTAGAGGGAAGGACAAACGTACCACCGTCCACTCCATATACCATCACAAACTGGGTCGCAATTGTTTTTGGTTTACTCTTTTTTTGCTTGTACAGCTACAAGATGAGATCGTGTTGCGTATCATGACATCGATATGTTATGTTGCGACAGTGGAAGTGGATGTGACGGTCTTCAAACAGCGAGACTAATTTTGGATGATTATGATTATTGGTTTATTGCACGGTTGTGTTTTTTTTTGATCGTATAACACCAACTTCAGGTTTTTGACTGATCTATATTTATGGTTTTATACCTCGTTCGGATGAGATGATATTCGACTCAAGTGTTGATGAATATGTTTTCTGTAGTTCCTTTTTTTTGTTTTTTTTGTTTAATTTTTATTACGTTTTTTCGACGTTTGTTGAGACACTGTCTCAGTTCCGTGTTCAAAGGTAATTAATTAATTCATGTGTTTAAATGTCACTGAAAAATCATTGGTGAAGATGACATAGTGTGACTTGACAACAGTCATGGGAGAGAACGACCTTGACTTGACCTTGTCTAGCTCTCTGTGACGTGGCTTTTCTATCCAGCTGAGGCATGGGCGTAGGTGACGTCAGCTCCTTCCTTCCCGGGAGGGGGCAGACGTCAGCGCAGCTTGCCTCAGTGGACAGTGCAGCCCGGCCACGTGCCAGATGCCGCTAGACGGGAAAAGTGTCGTCTGCACGACTTCCGTTCCTAGCGTTCGCATGCATGGAGAATGCTCTCCCTTGGCCAGGCTTCTGCATTTTCTGGCGTCACATGATTTTTTTTTTTTTTTTACAATTCATGTCATTTGCATTTTTTTATATAAAAAAAATTATCAATATTTTTTTGAATATTTCATGGATACCGGAAAGATTGTCTGCATGTGAGAATTTTTGGTGTCCTTTTTTTTTTTTTATTCTCAGCGTTTCAGCGTTGAGCTCAAACACACGTCATTGTACATTGCTTGAAGCTTCTTTGTACGGGTCAAAGTATTTAAGGATTGGGTAAGGGGGGGGGAACAATTTTTATGCCAGTGGAATTTATTTGATCTGAAGACCCAGTGATCACAATATTTTTTTTTTAATTTTAAAATGGTGTCATAATGGTCAGAAATAATTTATTTCTATGTATCTGCAACTTGCCTGGTCAAAGCTGGGAGACAGAGAGAGAGAATTGTGACACTGTTTGATATTCCTGGCAATCGTTCAATAAAAATTCATTGCAGCTTGGGGAAAAAATGCCTTTTCTCTGTGTGCCATTGATGCAATAGGGATGGTGAGGATGTTTGTGATGAATAGCTCTGTCTGTCTGTCTGTCTGTCTGTCTTTCTGTCTGTCTGTCTTTCTCCCTGTCTGTCTGTCTTCTGTCTGTCTGTCTTTCTCCCTGTCTGTCTGTCTGTCTGTCTGTCTGTCTTCTCTCTCTCTCTCTCTCTCTCTCTCTCTCTCTCTCTCTCTCTCTCTCTCTCTCTCTCTCTCTATCTATCTATCTATCTATCTCTCTGTGTGTGTGTGTGTGTGTGTGTGTGTGTGTGTGTGTGTGTGTGAAAGACAGACAGACAGACAGACAGAGAGACATACATACAGAGGAAAATAGGGAGACTGCTGATACCATAATTCTGATACAAACACTACTTTCGACACTTTCAACAAATACATGCATACAAACTAGCATAGCCTACACAATGTGTGTGTTTGTTTATAGTACAGCAATGTACTTGCAAACACAATCTATATATTTCAGACACACACTGTCCATTCTACGTGCGTTACTTACATACACGTTTGCATGTAAGTGTGTGTGCGCGCACACTGACACAGACAGACAGACAGACAGACAGACAGACAGACACACACACACACACACACACACACACACACACACACACACACACACACACACACACACACACACACAATGTCTGATAGCGCAGGCCAAAACCTTTCGTTCAGACAATGTTTATTCAGAAAGAAAACAAAACATATATAGCAACAAATTGCTTTTTCGAGCAAGAAGAAGCGAACAGCTTAATGTGCTCTGCCACAGAAAGCATTCAAACAAAGCAGTACTTTGGCAGCGAGTAGACGTGTGTTCATTAGGTAAAGGTTACAAAAAGGTAAAGGTGTCCCATAACCTGTTTGGCCATAGGGGAGCGAGGCATCAGAGACATCAGCTTCTCTAGGGGCCAGCATGTTGAGGGCGGCGCCCATCTTATCTCCCTCGCTGCTTTACCTTCCCTGACCCTTAAGAGGGCAGGTAACCATTTACAGCTGGGTGAACTGGGGAAACTGTACTGAAGCCAAGGCGCGCAAACGGTCACCCATCCAACTGGTAACCACGCTCCATGCTGCTTAACTTGACTGGGGGGGAAAGCGAGCGCTCTGACCACTTAGCTATCCCGCACCCCACAATGTTCATTTGAAACAAAATCTGTTCTTAATACAATTCTCAGTATGATAAAAAAAAATCCATTTCCTGATTCTTTGCTGCAAAAACGTTTTGGAAGGAAAACTATCAACTGACTGAAAGAAATTTAGCAAACAATCGCCGCAGAAACAAGCAAGCAACACAATGTATAAGGGGACGGGATAACCTCGTGGTCAGAACATAGCGCTCGCAATTTGACGACCCGGGTTCGATTCTCGTTCAAGGAGATATTTTTCCCTGGATTTAACACCAGTGCTGACTCCACTCTCCCCAAAAGTCCTTCGGATGACACTATAAACCGAGGCCCCATGTGCGAACGCACGCAGCACATCTTGCGCATATGTTAAAATCCTGATCTGCTTTTCGTAAGAGTAGGCCATCGTGTGCCGGTGGAAACAGATGACAAGATTTACAAAACTGCATATACATGGGGACTGGATGTAAAAATAAAAAGCACATGAGTGCTTATTCCATTATCCTCAGTACAAAAGAACAAATAAAAGATGAAATAAATAAAGTGCAAGAAAACTAGACCAAAATGAATGTTTAAAAGGAAATAAATAAAAGTGTGTGTGAGTGATCAAAACAAAGAGAAGGGCATACACACACATACGCACGCAGACGCACGCACACACACACACACACACACACGCCCGCGCGGCGCGCACACACACACACACACACACACACACACGCCCGCGGCGCGCAACAACACACACACACACACACACACACACACACACACACACACCACACACACACACACACACACACACACACTATTGATAACAAAAATGTAAGTATCTTTGAAACAAGAAAATGCAAGGTATAAAAACACCAAAACAAAAAAGAATCTTTCATCATTCATTTTCTTTCATTGCGTGATAGCAAAACATGACCTCAATGTCTGTTTTTTTCTTCTTCCCAGTAAATTATATACTGAATTATGATAATTATATCTTTCAGACTATTTAGGAGAAGCCTTGACATTTTAATGATATTTTTGCATCATCTACAAGCAAATGTACACAGACATAATATCAGAAACGATTATACATAACATTATGCGATATTTTTAGAGTATCGATATAACATTCAAATAAAGATATTGAATGTGAACAAGCAAATTGAAAACGAAACTAAACAAAGAAATGAGAGAGCACACGTACGTACATTGGAGAATATCCTGAGAATATTTAATATGCAAAAGATATGGTGGCGCCACGCTATTTCTTACATCAATAACTAAACAATATCAAAGAACACTTTCCTGAACAAATGTCTAGCCATCAATCGGTGGTTTGCTATAGTCGCTGATAGAAAAGAACAAGACAGGAACAAAGAGAGGGATAGAAAAGAGGGAATATCGAACACAGTAAGTAGAAGATGGGGATGCTATGCCTCAGGCATCTCCACGGGACTGGGGGGGGGGGGGGGTATGCAAATAAAATCCGATCTTTTGACAGCACTATATCAATGTTTGTTTGCCTTGGAAAAACAACTTCCACACAAAAAACAAAATATTTACATATTCATGTTCGTTTGAGAATCATATCCGCACACACACACACACACACACACACACACACACACACACACACACACACACACACACACACATATAATACATACATACATACATACATACATACATACATACATACATACATACATACATACATACATACATACATACATACATACATACATATATATATATATATATATATATATATATATATATATATATATATATATATATATATATATATATATAGATGTGTGTGTGTGTGTGTCATACAAATACATAATTATATATGTAGTTGTACATAAATGTCAGGACAACTTCAATAGATAGATTTTGATGATGATGATGATGATGATGATGATGATGATGATGATGATGATGATGAATGATGTTTTTCTTAAGCACAAGTACTGCATTGTTAACTTTCTTTTCCTCAAAACGAAACAATTCCAACTTATCACGATTTGTAAGCAGACCGTTTTTTTTTCAACTAATCAAATGCATGGCAGTTAGAACATTCACATATGAGCTTGAAGATACTGTACAGCACAACAATGGATGTCCTTGAGCAGAATTATTGAGCTTTAAAAAAAAAAACCCAGCTTTTGACACATCTTTTGGTCCGGGTCATTCCCTGACGTTGGTCTCTGCAGTTTAAAACGTCAGTGACTAATCTCCTAACCTTTGTCATTTCCAAATTCCACGTCAATGACAATCTCCTAACCTTTGTCATTTCCAAACTCCACGTCAATGACAATCTCCTAACCTTTGTCATTTCCAAAGTCCACGTCAGTGACAATCTCCTAACCTTTAATTAATCCATGTCATTTTCAAATTCCACGTAACTGACTAATCTCCTTTAGGCCTAACGTTTAATCCATGTCATTTTCAAATTCCACGTCAGTGAGTAAACTCCTAAACTCTAAATCCATGTCATTTTCAAATTTCACGTCAGTGACAATCTCCTAACCTTTAACTCATTCCATGTCATTTTCAAATTCCAGGTCAGTGACTAAACTCCTAAACTCTAATCCATGTCATTTTCAAATTCCACGTCAGTGACCTAATCTCCTAAACTTTAACTCAATCCACGTCATTTTCAAATCCCACGTCATCAGTGACAATCTCCTAACCTTCAATCCAGTCATTTTCAAATTCCACGTCATCAGTGACAAATCTCCTAACCTTTGTCCATATTCAAAATTCCACGTCATCGGTGACCAAATCTCCTCACCTTTAACTCAATTCATGCCATTTTCAAACTTCAGACTCGTGGAGGGCGTGGTGTTGTCCCGGAGGCTACAGCTCTTGCTGCTGCTGGAGGCACAGGACTGGGACAGGGGGGTGAGGTAGGCCGCGTCCGAGCGTTGCCGAGTGCTGCAGGGGGGTGGGGGAGGGGGATGCGGGTCAAACTGACCTATGTCAAGAGTGATCTCGCTCGGGGTAGCGTAGCAGGTAGATGTCATGGCTTCAGAGGGACGTAGCGAGGTCTGCCGCCTGCCTGCTCCGCCTCCTCTGGTCTGCGCTGAGTTAAACTGCTGCCGCTGGGTTCTAGAGGGGGGTGGAGAACATGATCATTTTTATGACTCTGTCAGAGAATGGGGTATTTCAAAATGACCATTAACGGTTTTACATGTTTTTCATTTTACACCACTTTCAGTCACGGCAGATTTCTCTGCGTGAAATCCAGGATGCTTCCCTCGTGGAGAGCGCCTCGCCACAAAAGCTGCGCCACCCATTTTTTTATTTTCCTGTCTGCAATTTATTTGTTTTCCTATCAAACTGACTTTTTCTACAAAATTTTGCCAGGGACAACTCTGTTGTTGCCGTGGGTTCTTTTACGTGCAATAAATAATTTAGTGTAACACACGGGACCTCGGTTTATTGCCTCATTAGAAAGACTAGCACCCAGACCACCACTTATAGTCTAATGGATGGGGGGAAAGTTTTAGGCCTAAACGGGGTTCGAACCACTGCATGCTTCCGACCCGGACTTTTTGCTTTCTAGGCAAGTGCGTTACCTCTAGACCACCGATCCACACATGAGTACTGTGATTGTCTTTACACTTCATGCTGTGGATATCACCGCTTTTTTCTTTTCGGCGTTTTATTTCTGTGTTTCGCTATTTCCAAATCAGGGCAAGGGCCGGATGGAAAAATAAAAGGATGTAAATACTTAACTCTGTTACCCTTGAAAATTAAGATTATTCATCCATTCATTATTATTTGCACTTACTTTTTTTTAATCTTTTATATCGAGGATAATGGGATAAGCACTCTTGTGCTTTTTTTACATCCAGTCCCCGTGTGTATGCAGTTTTGTAAATGTCATCTGTTCCCACCGGGCACACGATGGCGTACTCTTACGAAAAGCGGAACAGGATTTAACGTGTGCGCAAGATGTTCTGCGTGCGTTCACACACGGGGCTTCGGTTTATAGTCTCATCCGAAGGACTTTGGAGGAGAGTGGAGTCAGCACTGATGCTAATGTTAACTTACCGGACAGTGAGTGATGTCGCTTCAGTTGCAAAACGATAACGATGAGGAGAATGACCACCACCACGCCGAGTCCACTGCCCACCCCGGCCACTGTGTCCTCGGGAACTCCAGCCTCCTGCCTCTGTGGGTACTGGTCTCTGGTCATGTTCCTGCTGGGGGTGTAAAGCAGTCACCTTAGCATCAGGCTTCTGGGGAGGGGGATTCTGGTGGATATTTATTTGTTTGTTTATTTATTTATATCCATTTATCTATTGATGTATTTATTATATTTAGTTATTTAGTTACATCTATTTATTCATTTATTTGTTTATTTTATTCTTTTATATCGAAGATAATGGAATAAGTACTCATATGTGCTTTTTTTTTTTAATATCCAGTCCCGTGTGTATGCTAGTTTTGTAAATCTTGTCATCTGTGTAAGGGAAGAAGGCTGAGACCTATATGTATGTATGATATCGCATGCATGTATATATGTATGTATGTATTATGTATAGTACGTACTGTATGTATGTATGTATGTATGTATGTATGTATGTATGTATGTATGTATGTTGCATGCATGCATGCATGCATGAAGCGAACCCGCGTCGTCAAATTGCGAGCACAATGTTCTGACCACTAGGCTAATCCCGTCCCATGTATGTATGTTGCGTGTATGTATTATGCATAGGCTAGTAGTAGGTAGGTAGGTAGGTAGGTAGTATGGTAGGTAGTAGTAGTAGGTAGGTAGGTAGGTAGGTAGGTAGGTAGGTAGGTAGGTAGGTAGGTAGGTAGGTAGGTAGGTAGGTAGGTAGGTAGGTAGCAGGTAGCAGGTAGGAGGTAGGTAGGCAGGTAGGTAGGTAGGTAGGTAGGCAGGTAGGTAGGTAGGTAAGCAGGTAGGTAGGTAGGTAGGTAGGTAGGTAGGTATGTAGGTAGGTACTTACCCGTCAGGACGGCGGTGCGGACTGGGCGGGAAACAGCTGCGGCACTCCAGAGCGTTGGGACACACGGACACCACTGCCTTCAGTTTGTCCTGCTCCATTTCCAGACCTTCGTCCGTCCACTGCCCCACCTGAACAACAAAGGGAAAGGTATCCCATAACCTGTGTGGTCCTAGGGGAGCGAGGACGTCAGAGACCTCAGCTTCTCTAAGGGCCAGCATATTGAGGGGCGCCCATCTCCTCTCCCTCGCTGTTTACCTTCCCTGACCCTAAAGAGGGCAGGTATCCATTTACAGCTGGGTGAACTACGGGGACTGTATTGAAACCAAGGCGCGCAAACGGTCACCATCCAACTGGTAACCACGCTCGACGCTGCTTAACATTGGCTTGTTGATGTTGTTGGGGTGTTGCTTTTGTTTTCTCTTTTCTGCTTTTAGTTAGGTTTAGGTGTTGGGTTTGTTTTTTTTTGGGGGGTGGAAGTTTTTATGGGGGGGTGGTATTGTTGGGTTTTCTGTTTGTTAGGGGTTTATTTGTTTGGGGGGGGGGTGTTACTTGATTTTTTTTTTTTTTGGGGGGGTGCTTGTTTGATTTTTCGGGGTTTTGGGGTGGGAGAAGAACAGGTCATCATTCTAAGACCCGCACTGGGCACAACAGGATAAAAATCACACATGTCCACAAAGCTGAAACTTGCCCCTTCTCTCCTATGTGCCTGTGGTAAAGAAAACCAGACAGGCGAGCACATCCTTCAGAGGTGTACGCTATTCAGCGACCTCAAGAAGAAAGTGTGGCTGATGGAGATAACCCTACAGACCAAGCTGTACGGCCCACAAGAGGAGCTGGAAAGGACAAGCCATTATTTTTCCCAGACTCATCTGAAGACGATGTAAAGCGACGAGAGAAGAGGATCAAATTGAGCGGTGCCTACAATGACACACCATACAATCTGGGGAGAACAACTTAAATTTCAGACAAAAACAAATAAAAAAACCTGTCATGACTATGAACATAATGTAATGCCATGCAAAACAGCACAGTACAATACAATACAATGCAATACAATGCAACTAATGCAATGTAATACAACACAATGCAATACGATGCAATACAAGACAAGACAATTCAACACCAATACAACACAATTATGATTCAGCACTATGCAATACAGTGCAATACAATTCCAGAAATGCAATGCAACACAATACAAATGCCATACAATTCTACACAATACAACATAATTATTACAAAGCATTACAATTACAATACAATACAATACAACAGGATACTTAAAGGTTAAAAAAAAAAGATAAAGGTGTCCCATAACCTCGGCGGTCGTAGGGGAGCGAGGCATCAGAGACCTCAGCTTCTCTAGGTACCAGCATATTGAGGGCGGCGCCCATCTCCTCTCCCTCGCTGCTCTACCTTCCCTGACCCTAAAGAAGGCAGATACCCATTTACAGCTGGGTGAACTAGGGGGACCGTACTGAAGCAAGGCACGTAAACGGTCACCCATCCAACAGGTAACTACGCTCGACGCTGCTTACCTTGACAGGGGGAAAGCGAGCGCTCTGACCACTTAGCTATCCCCCCCCCCCTCATACATGATACTTACATCACGAAAAATGACATCGCCATTCACAGTGTTCCTGTCCCTGGTGATCTGCAACACTTTGAACCCCACCAGGCCGTCTCCGTTACTGTCGAACACGAAGGAACGAACATTACGGCTGTACAGGTCCAACTTCACCCTTTGCAGGGCCTCAACCAACTTCGCTGACGTCAGTTCCTTACACAGCCGCTCGGCCAGAGGCCCGCAATGGGTGAGCAGAGCGCTATGGAAGCCTTTGACCAAAGCGTACACGGCCTGGATGTGAAAAGCGATGCGAGGATCCTGGCTGTAGCTTTCCGCCACGTTGCTGGGGCATGGCCCGCTTTTCCCTTTCCTCTGGAAACTTTTCTTCAAGTAGCAGTTGAGACGCGCTTCCCAGAAGTTTTGCAGCCAGGGGTTCACTGTACTGATGGGGTTCAGTTTATCGAAATATTCTTCAAAAATTTTGTCCTTGGCTATTTCTTGAGACAAGACGATAGATCCCTCCAGAAGCGTTCTGCCCTCGATCAGGTTCTGTCGTCTGCCCCACGATTCGCTGGCCAGGAACAGGAAGCGGTCCTCTGACGTCAGCAGGGGCAAGATGGCGGTCATGGTTTTGTTGATCTGCAGCGCGTGGAGCACCACGATGACGATCCTGGCGGCGCTCTTCTCTCTCAGCACGTGCGCGATGTAGTTGTACTGGCTGACGTCTTCGTGCTGCGTGATGGCGATGGTTTTGGCGATGCAGATATTGTAGTGGCTGCTGGCGGCGGTGTCCCGCAGCTTGTGGAACAGTCCTGTGGCGTAGGCGGTGCTGCTGTCGTAGATGACCTGGATGTAGTTGCCTCCCAGACTCTGAACGATGTCCAGCAAAACCTGAATGGCAAAGGAGGGAGGAGGACTGTGTTGATTCTTTTCTTAAATGTGCTTACAGACAGAGACATACACAGACAGACACAGACAAACATACATGGACACACACACAGATACACAGACACACACTCACACATACACACACATACACACATATGCATAATAGAAATATAGATAGATAGATAGATAGATAGATAGATGATAGATAGATAGATAGATAGATAGATAGATAGATAGATAGATAGATAATAGATAGAAGATAGATAGATAGATAGATAGATAGATAGATAGATAGATAGATAGATAGATAGATAGAGAGAGAGAGAGAGAGAGAGAGGAGAGGGAGGGAGGGAGGGAGGGAGAGACAGACATACAGACAGACAGACAGACAGACAGACAGACAGACAGACAGACAGAGACACAGAGACAAAGAGAGAGACATTCTTTTTTATTTATGTATTCTTTTTTGTATTGAAGATAATAGAATAAGCATCCATGTGCTTTTTTTTACATCCAGTTCCCGTGTGTATGCAGTTTTGTCATCCGTTCCCATCGGCACACAATGGCCTACTCTTCCGAAAAGCGGAATGGGTTTTAATGTGTGTGCAAGCTATTCTGTGTCAATTAGCACACTGGACCTCGGTTTATCGTCTCATCCTAAGGACTTCTAAGGAGAGTGAAGTCGGCTCTGCAATAATGTTAACTCCACAGGAAAAATCACCTTGAACGGGATTCGAACCCGGGTCAGCAGATCACGAGCGCATCACTTTGACCACCAGGATATCCCGTCCCCCAGAGAGAGAGAGAGAGAGAGAGAGAGAGAGAGAGAGAGAGAGAGAGAGAGAGAGAGAGAGAGAGAAGAGAGAGAGAGAAGAAGACAGACAGACAGACAGACAGACAGACAGACAGACACGACAGACACACACACACACACACACACACACACACGCACACACCACCACACACACACACACACACACACACACACAACAGGTAGACAAAACAGACGGAGGACGGACGGACGGACGGACGGACAGAGATACATACCGTGTGTGTGTGTGTGTGTGTGTGTGTGTGTGTGTGTGTGTGTGTGTGTGTGTGTGTGTGTGTGTTGCGTGTGTCTGCGTGTGTCTGCGTGTGTCTTGTGTGTGTCTGTGTGTGTCTGTGCGTGCGTGCGTGCGCGCGCGTGCGTGCGTGCGTGCGTGCGTGCGTGCGTGCGTGCGTGCGTGCGTGCGTGGTGTGTGTGTGTGTGTGTGTGTCTGGCTGTCTGTCTGTCTGTCTGTCTGTCTGTCTGACTGTGTCTGTGTCTGTGCGTGTGCACGCGCGCGCGTGCGCGCGCGCGCACGCGCGTGTGTGTGTGTGTGTGTGTGTGGTGTGTGTGTGTGTGTGTGTGGGTGTGTGGTGTGTGTGTGTGTGTGTGTGTGTGTGTGTGTGTGTGTGTGTGTGTGTAGTGTGTGGTGTGTGTGTGTGTGTGTGTTTTGTGTGTGTGTGTGGTGTGTGTGTGTGGGTGTGGTGTGCGCGGGGGTCGTGTGTGTGTGTGTGCTGCGTGTGCTGCGTGTGTCGTGTGCGTGTGTGTGTGTGTGTGTGTGTGTGTGTCGTGTGCGTGCGGTGCGTGTGTGTGTGTGTGTGTGTGCTCTGACCCGTGCTTGCTTGTCATCAGCGGGCACCAGACGCATGAAATAGGGATGGCGAGTTCTGTCCTTCAGGTCAGAGGAGGTGGACGCCGCACTGACCTGTACAGAAACACAGCAGAAACACAGAAACGAACATGAACATTTATCTATTTGTTTATTTTATTCATTTTTTAAAATTTAATATTTATATATTTATTTATTGATTTATGAATTGTTTCGTTTATTTATTCATTTATTTATCTATCTATTTATCTATCTATTTATCTATCTATCTATCTCTGTCTATCTAGGCCATCGTGTGCCGGTGGAACAGATGACAATATTTACAAAACTGCATACACACGGGACGATGAAAAAGCACATGATTGCTTATTCTGTTATCCTCGATATAAAAGAATAAATAATAAATAAATAAATAAATAAATAAATAAATAAATATCTATCCATCATCCATCCATCTATATATCAATCCATCCATCTACCTATCTCTCTATCTGTACAAACACATATTATTTATCTATTTATTTATTTATGTATGTATGTATCTACTTATGTATCTATTTATTTATGTATCTATTTATTTATTCATCTATTTGTCTGTCTAATCTATCCATCTATCTATCTATTTAGTTATTTAATTCTTTCATTTCGAGGATGATGGAATAAGCACCCATGTGAATTTTTACATGCAGTCCCCGTGTGTGTGCAGTTCTGTACATTTATCATCCGTTCCCACCGGCACATAATGGCCTCC
>CM060326.1:6234533-6249533 GCA_030674155.1 Stramonita haemastoma | reverse complement strand
CATCATCATCACCATCATCATCATCATCATCGTTATCATAGCCAGGGGTAGGTGAGGAGAAGCTCTCTCTCTACCTGTCAAGGGCTCTCTCTCTCTCTCTCTCTCTCTCTCTCTCTCTCTCTCTCTCTCTCTCTCTCTCTCTCTCTCTCTCTCTTGGGGGCGTCACGAGAAGTGAAGCGGACAGGGCGTACATTTTCTGTGAGCAGCAGTAAATCTAGAAATTCATTCAAAAATGCCAGTTACTGGACTTCCAGCGGCTGTGGAGAGGACCTTAGGCGCCCTGCTGACGACAATGCAGTTTCCAGCTGGAAAGTGGCAGGAGAAGGGGACAGCGTGGTTTTTGTCTTGCGACTGAAACCAGTGGACACAACAGTGTCAACCAACATGGCGGATCCAACAGTGAATCGCAGCACACAAGCACAGTACTACAGGAAAAAATCGTTTTCTCAAAGACGACGAGATGTTGAACGCTCTCGAAAGCATAAAGAGAAGCAGGCAAGTGTTGTGTGTGAAAGTGACTGTGTCCTCAGTGCCTCGAGTCTGCCTGACAGTGGAGTAGAACAGGGGAATACAGCATGTGTAGATACACATGGAATAGACCTACCAACAACACACACACAGGACATCAACACAAAAACATCAGTTAAGTTGCCATCATCGGTTGATTTAGAACCTCCCTGTATGTCTGATTGTAGTGACTGTGCTGATATGTGTGTTTTGCAGCCTGAGGTGAACGATGATAATATTGTTGGTGCATTCGACACAGGAAATGTCAAACAGTACGTGGCTACTCTAACTGATAGATCCGTACAGAGAAGGCTAAGAGACAGACAAAGAAATACACACTTTAGAAAATTCGTGCTACATCATTCAGACGGTGAAGATATTGTGACGTGTGAGTCAGACGACATTGTGATCCAGTGCGCATGCCAACCAGACACTGAGCCATATGTGTGTACTGGTTTGTCAAACAGCAAGAGAAAAACATGCTAAAAGAGGAACGTGTCAAACTCGCCAGTTTGCGGAATGGGAAGCGTATCCAGAACACACTACACACGGAGACCTATCGTGTGCTTCAAGGGACTTAGCGACACTTAGAGACTATTACAGCAGTCTCTTGGCTAGGCCTAGCCTAGACCTAAGGGTGTGTGTGTGACAAAGACTGGACGAAAGAAAGGCTCGGAATGCCGTAACATATCTGGACAGTAAAGAGTTTGTGTCTCGATGTACATTACTAATCAATGCTGTGGTTTCCATGGCTTGGAGTAGCGTTGTGTGTCAGCTTAAAGCAATTATCCTTATGGTTATTTGGCAACCCCCTTCATGTATGGGCCAATGGCCTTTTTTCATGAATAAACCTTTCGAGTTCGAGTTCGAGTCTCCTCTCTCTCTCTCCTCTCTCTCTCTCTCTCTCTCTCTCTCTCTCTCTCTCTCTTCTCGTCTGTCTCTGTCTGCTCTTCTGCTCTTCTTCTCTCTCTCTCTCTCTCTCTCTCTCTCTCTGTCACACACACACACCACACACACACACACACACACACACACACACACACACACACACACACACACACAGGGAGAGGGAAAGAGAGACAGAGACAGACATACAAAGACATAGAGACACAGAGAGAGACACACACACAGAAAGAAAGAAGAGCACACACAGAAAAAAAAAGACAGACAGGCAGAGACACAGAGTGAGAGAGACAGAGACACAAAGACAGAAACAAGAGAGAGAGAGAGAGAGAGAGAGAGAGAGAGAGAGAGAGAGAGAGAGAAGAGAGAGAGAGAGAAAATAACCAATGACGTCATTTCTGAATCAATCCAGGGGGAAAGACTGTCAGTACCCTCATGAACTGGATGGTCACCAGAGTAGTGGACCTGACTGACTGATGACTAGTTGCTTGATTTAATTGATCGACAGATTACTTGCTTGCTTGCTTACTTGGTTGACTGACTATTGTTTGATTGATTGATTGATTGATCTACTGATTGATTGATCAATCGATCGATTCATTGGTTGGTTGATTGATTGATTACTTGCTTGCTTGCTCGCCTGCCTACTTGGTTGACTGACTGTTGAGTTGATTGATGATTGACTGATTGATTGATTGATTGATTGACCGATTGATATGATCGATTGATCGATTAATGATTGATCGATCCATTTACTCGACTGAATGCCTGACTGGTCACAGTGAACAAATCCAATATCATTCAGTCAAGAGTGCTAAATTTAGCTCGCTCCTTCCTTTTACCTACTCCAAGTGTGGTCAGTTCCTGCTATAATTAGCACCAGGTGACCCCACCTGGGCTGAGATGGTATGGGATGGGATGGAATAATTAGCAGCTGAGAGGAGCTGAAAGCGGTGTGGTTCAACACCCCACTCACCTTAAAATCCCTGACGTTTTTGTCGTTGACTCGGCCAATAGCGAAGATGACAGCCTGGGCCAAATCGGCCCCTACCAGACTCTTCACCTTTCCGCACTGCAACAGGTCACTGGGATTTTTCTCGTGCACCGGCAGAATGGCCACCACGTAAAAGTCTCCCTCCACGAAAATGACGTCATTGCTGACGTCACGCTCACAGGACACGCAGTCGTGATCTTTGGGGCACTGCGCAGGCGGAAGTTGATCCCAGGTCAAGGGAAAACCGGTTTCGTTGTAGAATTGGGTTTGGTGTTTGTCGATGGAGAGTTTGCCGGCAGAGAATGAACCCACCTGTCAAAAAAAAAAAAGTGACCTTTAGAGTGCAAAGCTGTAGAACGCGCGACTACTGCTACTACTACTACTACTACTACTACTACTACTACTACTACTACTACTACTACTACTACTACTACTACAACAACAACACTAAGGATAGAACTGGCTGTATTGATTGATGCATCTCAGTTGGTTATTTTAATCTGGTGGGAATTTTTTGTTGTTGCTACAATTGATAAGGGCATGTAACAAGATCAAAAGGACTAGCAAAAACAATACTACAAAACACTGTCCAAGAAGGAAGAAAAGAGGCAGACCAAGGAAGAGATGGGAGGACAACATCAGCGAATGGACAGGCCTAGAACTCAACAAAACTTTGAGAAAGGCAGAACAGAGTGAGGAATGGAAGGGACTGGTTGTCAAGTCTTCAGGGGGTGCCCCCACGGTCGCCAGACTAAGGGATAGATAGAGATAGACGATTGTGTTTGCGTCTCAAAGAAGACTTTCGATTTAGGAACTTTGAGATGTGAATGTGCTCCCCTTTACGTGTATCTATAGGGCGGAATCTGTCACGTGAATACATCGTTTCCTATATTCTTTGAAACCTGCAACTAGGGATTAATTATCCAGATTTTAGCCAATAACCTGATAAGAGCTTGTAGTCCAGCTGATTGCTGATCGTTCAAGGGCTGTTACTATATGAGGTAGGTTGTTTTGTTTGTTTTTAAATCTGATTAGCAGTGAAGAATTACAATTATGGCAATTTGTACGTCAGAAACAAGACTTTCATCAGTGTACAACAGAATGCACTTTTAAAAATCCTATCTGTTTCATTCCTGAACGCAAACAAGACTAGAGAGTAAGCCCGCCCCTATGTTATCAACTCCAGATTCTGAAGAAAAAAATTAAAATAGATGAATAGATTTTTTTTTAACAGATTCTGAAGAAAAAAGTTAAATAAATAAACAGATTATTTTTTAAAACCCTCCAGATTCTTTTAAAAGATCTAAAAGGAAATATGAAGATATTAAGTTGTTTCAAATAACTGGGAAAAAAACTCCAGGTTGTTAAAACATCATTTAACATATCTAGCAAAACATCACCAGTCTCACTTATACAAACTGTTAAAAGTCAGAGGGGGGGGGGGGGGGGGGGGCGGGAGGTGGGAATCCAAATAAATCCCCTCATTTGATTTGGCATGTTGTTGTTTTGGGTTTTGGTTTGGGTGGGTGTTGTTGTTGCTTGTTGTTTTGTTGTTGTTGTTGTTGTGTTTGTTGTTTACAGTTTTGAGCCTCAGCTTCCCCAGCGCTGAAACCAAAGCAAGCTATGCTGTTTCTTCTTCTTCTTCTTCCATTGGTTTAATGTCCGTTCACTACATAGGTGATTTGACACATGGTACATTCACGTTAGCCTAAGGATGCACCTGAAAAGGGAATGTGGGAAAAGGTGAAAGGATAAAGGAGTATATGAAAGATGATAAGTTTATAAATCAATTTAAATGTAACTGACCTACTGGTGACTGGCAAATACTTTCTCGCAACTGATACTAGGCACGACTCGGAATCGTACAGGACACTTGGATATTCACATATTTTTTCTTAAATTATCCTTTGCTTTATACGAGGCAATAAGCACAGGGCAATCCAACTTTTAAAATGAAGAAGTGACTTAATAGCAAACAAGTGCAGAAAACATTTTTTAAATATATTAGTTTTCCAAGCATTTAGACTAATTTATGAATTATAATTCTATATTTCGTGGGCAACATAAACGTTTAAGTGAAATCTAAAACATTTGAATTAAATTGGGCAAGAATTGAAATAATCTCAAATGAAGATAAACGTAGACCTATACTATTAATCATTATGTCACATTGTACTTCTGAAGCACCGCGTTTGCCAGAGATCTGCCAAATTCGTTCCAGTAAAGACCGAATGTGATGGTAACCCAGCAAAATGTTACCCAATACCTTTAGAAAATGAGAATAGGACAGGAACTGATTTCAAAAATAACATCATTCTCAGTTAGAGTCCCAATGTTTAAAGCGTAACACTGATAGTTTGATCAACACAAAAAACGAATTGTATACTCCGCAAGAGAAATATTTGAAAGATAATTTAGTGCAATAAAAATTGCGAACAATTCAGAAGTGAATATGTAAAACCATTTCCATACAAAAAACCTTTTTACTTTTAGTCCGGGATTATAACGATGCAAGCCCGCACATGCCGATTCTAATACAGATTCCGTCCGTTGTATCATTTCAAGTGGTTAAATTACGGGAAATTTATATAGATTATTGAACCTCAATTTTGAGGTTTTGATTAGTGTCCTTTTTGCTTCTGTGTAGTCAATACAATATTTGCTATCTTATGTTCCCATGGTGGAATCTGGGGAACTACTGGTAAAAACTGGGACGTTTGATATATCGATGATTTATTCCTTCATAAAGGTCTCAGATATTTTCTTATGGCGCTGCAATAAAAGAATGTTCTAGCTCTTTGGGATAATCCTTTTGATCAATAAATATTTCATCGTGAACAGAATTTGAAATAGCAAGACTTCGAATGACAATTACGGACATAACAATCTTTGTCAGAAAGTGGAAGTAAATGAGCTTCTGTATAATTCTTAGTGTAGGCTTGGCTATGATTCGGCACTCCTAAGGCTATTTTTTGTTCTTTGCTATCCACACTTTGCAGCTTTTTTAAGAGATAATTTGGAGCAGAAAAATACGCTATGTTGTTAATCATATCCACAGTAACAAATCCAGCATGACTTAGTCAAAGGTCAGGGCCCAGTGCTAAAAATCAGCCCTTCCTTTTACCAAGTCTCAAAGGTGTAGTCAGTTTCTGCTATAACTAGCACCAGCTGGGACGGAAAGGAATAGATAGCAGCTGAGAGGAGCTGAAAGTGGGGGAAACTGACAGCTGTGATCACTCGATAATCTACTGACCACGGTGTTCAAAACTGACCAGATCTGTAACTTAATCTTTGTATAAAAAAAATAATAATAAAATAAAAAAAATTAATTGCAAAAAACAGATGTAACCTACCTTGTAAAACCTGGGCTCTGGCGTTTGAACAAACTTGAAGTTGTACACGTTATACTCATCAACGGCCGCATTTGTGACGTCATCCTCGACCTTGTTGTCGTCGTCAGCAGCATTCGTCACATTCTTCCCGCTATCTCTGACGTCGAAGGAGACAGACAGGCTGCTTAAATTGGCGCAAACTGCACGGAAATCCCGGAGAGGGAAACTCCCACGCTGAAGCACATCCTGCAGCGGTTTCCTGTCAGCAATGACTCTCCTTGCCGCGGGACACAGCCCCTGGAGGGGGGTCGGACATGACTCCTCCACCACGCGCTTCAGCAGGGACGTCATCAGCGCCACGGCCTTGACCTGGTAACCTAGATACAGGCTGAAGGTGTTCTGGTGACCCTCCTCTTCACGAACCATCTGCGCATTTCGGGAAGACGCTCTGCGAACCCAACAGTCCTCCGTCACATCCTCGCACGAGGTCACCTGGCGGAAGACGCCCTTCAACCAAGGAATCCTGTCCGCCTGGAACTGGAAGTAAGTCCGGTTTGTCCACAGCTGGTTCCACACGGGTAGGAACTCGGGGATGTGGAGGAGGGGGGGAGCGGTGAGGAGGGAGCCTGGGGAGACGTTCCTCAGGGCAGGCGTTGCCCACAAGGTGTGGGTCTGGAGGCCCACGGCCTCGCTGAGGATGAGCTGCACGTAGCGAGCCTTGCTGAGGGCCGGGAGGAACTGCAGCGCTATGGACTGTCCGCCCAGAAAGATCAGCCCCCCCACCTCCCCGTTCTCCTGGCTCTCCAGCTGAAACAGACACACAGGCAGGCACACGGGAAGGAAGACGTGAGGTTTGTATTTATTTATAGTTTTATCTTATTTATTTTATTACTTTATTTTATTTATTTATTTATTTATTTATTTATTTATTTTATTTTATTTTTAATTCTTTTATATCGAGGATAATGGAATAAGCAATCATATGCTTTTTTTTTTACATCCAGTCCCCGTGTGTATGCAGTTTTGTAAATGTCATCTGTTCCCACCAGCACACCATGGCCTACTCTTACGAAAAGCGGAACAGGATTAAACGTGTGCGCAAAATGTTCTGCGTGCGTTCGCACACGGGCTCGGTTTATAGTCTCATCCGAAGGACTTTTACGGAGAGTGAAGTCAGCACTGTTGTTAACTCCAAGAGAAAATTCTCCTCGAACTGGTTTTTAGGCAGACAAGCAGGCAGGCAGGCAGGGAGGCACTGGGGGACAGGATAACTCAGTGGTCAGAGCGGCTCACTTTCCCCCAAGCTAATGTTAAGCAGTTTCGAGCGTTGGTTACCAACTGGATGGGTGACCGTTTGCGCACCTTGGCTACAGTACAGTTCCCCCTGTTCACCCAGGGTACCTGCCCTCTTGAGGGTCAGGGAAGGTAAAGCAGCGAGGGAGAGGAGATGGGCGCCGCCCTGAATATGCTGGCCCTTAGAGAAGCTGAGGTCTCTGATGCCTCTCCCCTACGACCACATAGGTCATGGAACACCTGTACCTTTACCTTTTAATCTTTACCTTTACCTTTTAATCTTTACCTTTACCTTTTAAATATTGTGAGATTTTTTAAAGTAAATTGTGAGATATATCACATGAAAAAATACAGTTGTAAGATTATGACAAAGAGAATTTACAGACAAGCAAGATCATGTTCTTCAGTCCAGCTTTTGCGAACGCTGTGAGGAGAACGGTGTCCTTACCTGGGCAGCAATGGCATTCTTTTGCGTGTTGAACTCCGAAGTGCCGGTGTCTGGGGACAGACTGGCGAACACAGGCACACACACCTTCTGGCTTTCTGCCTGCTGCCTTAGCTCCCTGGCAGCCGAACGGCCATATTCAGTGTCTTCGTACACCAGAGCCACGTAGTTCCATTCTAGCTGTAGGATTAACTTCAGCATCACCTTTGGAAAATTAAAACAACACACCGCTTAGGGGAAAAACAGCACATCGCTTAGGGGAAAAACAGCACATCGCTTAGGGGAAAAACAGCACATCGCTTAGGGGAAAAACAGCACATCGCTTAGGGGAAAAAACGCACATCGCTTAGGGGAAAAACAGCACATCGCTTAGGGGAAAAACAGCACATCGCTTAGGGGAAAAAACAGCACATCGCTTAGGGGAAAAACAGCACATGGCTTAGGGGAAAAACAAACACACGCTTAGCATTTGTGGGAAAAACAACACACCGCTTAGCATTTAGGGGAAAAACAACACACCGCTTAGCATTTAGGGGAAAAACAGCACATCGCTTAGCATTTAGGGGAAAAACAGCACATCGCTTAGCATTTAGGGGAAAAACAGCACATCGCTTAGCATTTGTGGGAAAAACAACATACCGCTTAGCATTTAGGGGAAAAACAACACACCGCTTAGCATTTAGGGGAAAAAACAAACACATCGCTTAGCATTTAGGGGAAAAACAGCACATCGCTTAGCATTTGTGGGAAAAACAACATACCGCTTAGCATTTAGGGGGAAAAACAACACACCGCTTAGCATTTAGGGGAAAAACAGCACATCGCTTAGCATTTGTGGGAAAAACAACATACCCCTTAGCATTTAGGGGAAAAACAACACACCGCTTAGCATTTAGGGGAAAAAACAGCACATCGCTTAGCATTTGTGGGAAAAACAACATACCGCTTAGCATTTAGGGGAAAAACAACACACCGCTTAGCATTTAGGGGAAAAACAGCACATCGCTTAGGGAAAAACAGCACATGCTTAGCATTGTGGGAAAAACAACATACCGCTTAGCATTTAGGGGAAAAAACAACACACCGCTTAGCATTTAGGGGAAAAACAGCACATCGCTTAGCATTTAGGGAAAAAAACAACACACCGCTTAGCATTTAGGGGAAAAACAGCACATCGCTTAGCATTTAGGGGAAAAACAGCACATCGCTTAGCATTTGTGGGAAAAACAACATACCGCTTAGCATTTAGGGGAAAAACAGCACATCGCTTAGCATTTAGGGGGAAAAACAACACACCGCTTAGCATTTAGGGGAAAAACAGCACATCGCTTAGCATTTAGGGGAAAAACAGCACATCGCTTAGCATTTAGGGGAAAAACAGCACATCGCTTGGCATTTAGGGGAAAAACAACACATTGCTTAGCATTTGGGGAAAACAACACATCACATAGCATTTGGGGGTAAAACAACACATCACATAGCATTTGGGGAACACATGTTATGTTTTGTTTTTTTAAGTCATTCAATGCCTATCTATCATCCTAGAAATTAATATTTTTTCCTTGCTTTACCTCGCCTTGCCTTTGCCGTTGCTTTGCATTGGATTGCATTGCATTGCCTTTCTTGACTGCTTTACCTTGCCTTTGCCTTGCCTTTGCTTTGCTTTGCTTTGCTTTGCCTTGCCTTGCCTTGCTTTGCCTTGCCCTGCCTTGCCTTGCCTTGCCTTGCTTTGCCTTGCCTATGTATATCTGACAAATTCTTGGAGTTACATGTGTTTCAAAATGCAAATTCTAATCGTTACTCCAGATTTTTTTTTTGGGGGGGGAGGGAGGGGGGGAAGGGGGGTGTTGAATAATTGAAAAAAAGAAAACAGTGACAGTTAAAAAGACAATCTTCACCCAATGGTGATTCAAGCTGTAATAAGCTTTTGGCTGGTTGTTGCTGCTCCATTGTCAGTGTGCATAATTATGCATCATGTTAGTTAAACACTATTGGTGAAATGTTGACTTTTCTCTTTTTTTCCCTAGATAGATGGCTTGATGAAAAAAAAAAGCAAATCAATGCTTATTCAATGTACCATCTGAAAATAAAACTTTGACTTTGATTTGACCAATTTCAAAAGAACATTGTGATGAAACCAAAGATGGCGAGAAAAGGCGGGGAAGGAGGGTGAATTGTGTCAGGGAGATTGTGGATATTCTGAGATCGTGGCTCCTCCTATTTTTCTCCACAACTAGAAACAGCAGTTCCAATCTGTCTGGCTCAGGCCAAAAGCTCTGTCAGTTACTGATATCAGCTAAGTGCCAAGGCCTACATTAAAATGTTGTGTTGTAAAAATGTTGTGTTGAGATTGCCTTCAGCCATGACAAGCTCTTAACATAACAACCCGCACTCTCCTTTAAAGGAGAAAAAAATCCTCAGAAGTCGGAGTATGGCTGCCTATGTGGCGAGGTACTTGAAAATAGTCATGCACGTAAACTTCTCGTCCGGTGTACTTCCTATCTCACAGTGATTCCCAGGTAGGATGAGTGAGTCAAGAGTGCATATTTTGATGGCCCTCAAGGTGTTAAGCTGGGGAACGCACAACAACTAGAATAAATCTGTGCTTCGGTTGTGAACCAGGGCTGCTGCTCCAACGCCACCCAACCCCACCTCACCACTCACACAGCCAAACCCATTCTTACTGATTATTGTTATTGATTGCTTGTGTTTTGTATAGGTCAAATGCAAGCGCTTTGATTTTTTTTTTTACAAGATATAGCGCTAGATAGATAGATATATATAGATATATATATAGATATAGATATATATATATATATATATATATTATAGCCCTATATAAATTCCATATATTATTGGAAAGGGTTGTAGGTTTCCAAAAGAACTGAGCATACACATAGAAGTAAAAAGGAAACGTGCACTGGTGTCACGATGAGACCCTAGATAGAAAAACCCTCTAAATCATGGACTCCTGTTTTTTATTGCAAGATAAATTTATGTGGATGATAACGATAATAACTCGAAGGTCCAGGTAGGATTGAGCCTGGCCTGAGATTTGGGGCGATACTGCCATAGTCACGTTGTATGATGCTCAATTTCATGGTCCCAGTTTTCCCACAGAAATTTACACACTTAAATGTGAGGAGGGGCCTGTCAATGTCCGGAAAACTTTCTCAAACATATACCTTTAATAAGAACTGGATCGGTGGTCTAGAGGTAACGCACATGCCTAAAAAGCGAAAAATCTGGGTCGAAACTGTGCTGTGGTTCGATCCCCTTTTGGGCCCAAAACTTTTCCCCTAGTGAGGGATTGAACCACCAGACAGCAAACAGCACTAACCACTGTGCCACGATGGCTGGTTGGCTCATAGAGAAGTGTCTTAAAACAAAGCAAGGTGCGCTACCTTGTTTGTCACAAAGCCACCATGTTGGGGTTCACTGGTCTGGAGGTAATGTACCTGCCTACAAAGCAAAAAGTCTGGAGGTAATGTGCCTGCCTACAAAGCAAAAAGTCTGGAGGTAATGTACCTGCCTACAAAGCAAAAAGTCTGGAGGTAATGTACCTGCCTACAAAGCAAAAAGTCTGGAGGTAATGCGCCTGCCTACAAAGCAAAAAGTCTGGAGGTAATGTGCCTGCCTACAAAGCAAAAAGTCTGGAGGTAATGTACCTGCCTACAAAGCAAAAAGTCTGGAGGTAATGTACCTGCCTACAAAGCAAAAAGTCTGGAGGTAGTGCGCCTGCCTACAAAGCAAAAAGTCTGGAGGTAATGTGCCTGCCTACAAAGCAAAAAGTCTGGAGGTAATGTACCTGCCTACAAAGCAAAAAGTCTGGAGGTAATGTACCTGCCTACAAAGCAAAAAGTCTGGAGGTAATGCGCCTGCCTACAAAGCAAAAAGTTTGGAGGTAATGTACCTGCCTACAAAGCAAAAGTCTGGAGGTAATGTACCTGCCTACAAAGCAAAAAGTTTGGAGGTAATGTACCTGCCTACAAAGCAAAAAGTCTGGAGGTAATGTACCTGCCTACAAAGCAAAAAGTCCGGGTTCCAAGTGCTTGTCATTGATCCCCGTTTGTGCCCGAAACTTTTGCCCCTTCAACTAAACCATGAGTGGTGGTCTAGGTGCTAGTCTTTTGGATGAGACGATAAACCGAGATCCATGTGCAATACTCATTTATTTTAGTGTACGTAAAAGAGCCCACGACAACAAGGGCGTTGTTACTGGCAAAATGCTTTTTTTTTTTTTTAAAGCCACTCTGAAAGGAAACCAAATACACATGCAGACGGGAAAAAGGTATAAAAAATATATATATAATTGGGTGGTCAGGGTGGTTTTGGCAAAGTGTTCTCCTGGGAAGACCAGCCCGATTTTCTAACAGATAAATCTGCCGTGACTTAAACTGGTATACAATACAATACAATACCGCACGATACACAAAAAAACAACCAATCAATGAAGAGAACGAAAAGAAGTTGACCTACCTGGATCTGGATTTCGTCGGAGGTTATGACCTGGAAGAAATTAGGATACAGCGTTTTGTCGCTGAGATCTTTTGCAGTGGCGGAGCCGCTGATCTGTAGTGGTCGCTGATTGGCCGGCAGGGAACCAATCAAACGTGAGACAGCAACAGCTTCTGATGACGTGTCTGGTCCAATCACACCTTGACATTCAACCCAATCAAATCGGATGATATTTTCGGCCAAGTTTAGCTTCAGAAACTTTTTTTTCAATTCTTTTGTTTCGAGGATAAAGAAATAAGCATTTGTGCTTTTTTACATCCAGTATCCCTCTATATGTAGTTTTGTAAATTTTGTCATCCATTCCCACAGGCACAAAATGGCTCCTCTAAAAAGCGAAACAGGATATAACGTGTGCTCAAGATGTTCTGCGTGCTTTCGCACATAGGAACTCGGTTTATAGTCTCATCCGAAGGACTTTTAGGGAAAGTGGAGTCGGCACTGATGTTAACCCCAGAGGAAAAACCCTCTCGAACTAGATTCGAACCCGGGTCAGCAGATCACGAGTGCATCACTCTAACCACCAAGCTGTTCTGTTCTCACACATGTAGACAGATAAATAGGCCTGCTGTCTCCTGTCAATATCTAATAGACATACACATGCACACAACAATGTGTCTTCGGTTTCTTGAGGTGAACATCCGTAGAGAAAATGTTCATTTCTTTAGCAACACACAGAGGGCATGGCTACATGGGTATTACAATAACAAAGAATTCAGAAGTGTAAACATAATAACTCACATCTACTATAGCTAAGTGCACACATAACATGATTAATATCCAAAGTTTACCGCACAGCGTGCTATCCAAAAGTCCTTCCGATGAGACTATAAACCGAGGCCCCGTGTTCGAACACACGCAGAACATCTTGCGCACACCTTAAATCCCGCTCCGCTTTTCGTAAGAGTAGGCCATTGTGTGCCGGTGGGAACGGAAGACAAGAAGTACTGAACTGCATACACACGGGACTGGACGTAAATAAAAAGCACATGAGTGCCTAATCCATTATCTTCGATATAAAGGAATAAATAAAATAAAAAATAACAAATAAAAAATTTTCGATGTATGTGTATACCATATATGAAATGCACACGACTGTTTTTAGATATTCGTCATGTCTGTAATATGAATCCCCCTCTGCTTTTTTGTACTTATCTCTTTGTTATTTTTTGTCTGTAGCGATTTGTATGACTACTCCATAGATAAGAGGAAGATCAAACTTCAGTCCATGTTTCTGTTCTCTTTTTTATTTAAGGACGAATCATTTCACATGAAAGTAACTTACTCAATCTCATTTTTGTATAGACTGCTTATTTGCATTGGAAGAAAATGGGGTTTAAAAAATCAGAAGGGGGTGGAGAATAGGCAGAGGAATGGTTTCAGAATGTTTGAGTGAAGAAACTGCTGTTGTCATCTTATGACTTTTAAACAGGCAAGGGAAAGGTGTTCCCCTTGGTAGCTGGGAAGTTAGGTGTCAGAGACCTCAGCTTCTCTAGGGCCAGCTTCTTGAGGGCAGCGCTCATCTCCTCTCCCTCGCTGCTTTACCTTCCCTGACCCTATAGAGGGCAGATACCCATCTTCAGCTGGGTGAACTAGGGGACTGTACTGAAGCCAAGGTACACGACAGATCACCCATTCAACAGGTAACCACGCTCGATGCTGCTGAAGCTCAGCTTGGAGACATCAAGTGCTCTGACCACGGAGCTATTCCTGTCCCCCAAAAGTAACGACCGTTGTGGGGCACGAACCCACGACCCTGGGATTACAACCATCAATGCAGTGTGAGTGTTTTACACTCCTGTGTTCCTGGAGCAACGAGTGCTTTGCACTGGTGTTGTTTGTTTGTTTGTCCGTCGTGTTCTCCAAAAGAGCACAGGAGGCAGCTGCTGTTTCCGAAAACTGGGCAGAAATTTGAGTGTAGTTGAGGTGTCCACAGCACACCCCCACTCTCTCGGCCAAAAGGTGTAAGGCTCCGCGTGTTGCGATGTTAGGGTGGGGGGCGGATGTTGTTGGTGGTAAGATGTTGGCCATTGTTGTCGTTTGCCTGAGATCATCTATCTATCTATCTATCTATCTATCTATCTATCTATCTATCTATCTATCTATCTATCTATCTTCTGTCTGTCTGTCTATCTATCTATCTATCTATCTACTATCTATCTATCTATCATCTATCTATCTATCTATCTACCTATCTATCTATCTATCCATCTATCCATCTATCATCTATCTATCCCTTAGTCTGGCGACCGTGGGGGCACCCCTGAAGACTTGACAACCAGTTCCCTCCATTCCTCTCTCTGGTCTGCCTTTCTTAAAGTTTTGTTGAGTTCTAGGCCTGTCCATTCGCTGACGTTATCCTCCCATCTCTTCCTTGGTCTGCCTCTTTTTCTTCCTCCCTGGACAGTGCCTTGCAGTATTCTTTTTTGCAAGTCCTTTTTGATCATATTATACACTACCATTTTTTTTTTAAGAAAGTCTCACCTGTTTCACCTGTCGGCATCGCCCAGTATGATGTTAGATGTTAGGCACTGTGCCCAGTGATAGTAGGTATCTTATTTGTTGTGGGTTTCTTTTTTCAAACAATATTGATTTTAAAAAAATTAATAGTGCACATGGTTGCGTATTCATTATACTCGAAATAAAAGAATTTGATTTGAATTGAATTGTCTCTCTGTCTCTCTGTCTCTTTCTCTGTCTGTCTGTCTGTCTGTCTGTGTGTCTGTCTGTCTGTCTGTCTGTCTGTCTGTCTGTCTGTCTCTCTCTCTCTCTCTCTCTCTCTCTCTCTCTCTCTCTCTCTCTCTCTTTAATTGTTTAGTATCTTTTCATCTTGATGTATCCCTGAAAAGGGCGGGGACTGGATGTAAAAAAGCACACGAGTGCTTATCTATTATCCTCGAATAAAATACTTTGCCTTGCCTTGCCTTGCCTTGCCTTCTCTCTCTCTCTCTCTCTCTCTCTCTCTCTCCTCTCTCTCTCTCTCTCTCTCTCTCTCTCTCTCTCTCTCTCTC
>CM060326.1:6217033-6224533 GCA_030674155.1 Stramonita haemastoma | reverse complement strand
CTGCCCACTTAACTAAATCACGAAACTGTGTACAGTTGTGGTTATTCGCCTACCAAGACTGCTTCCAAGTCTTGGTCGCATTTATAAACACAGCGGTTGCTGGTCATCCAAAAGAAATCCATACGCACAAAAATGGTTGAAGTAATGAATAAGCCCTGCTGGTCCAACAGTATGTGTCTCGAAACAAAAGAGATTCTGGGCTTGTGTGTGTTTTACTGCTATTTACTGTAAATTAGCTTCCCCCCCCCCCCCCCCCCCCCTCTCTCTCTCTCTCTCTCCTCTCTTCTTCCTCCATAAAGCATCAGAGTAGCTGTATACATTCGCTTTATATTTTGTTTAATACATCTTTTGTGATGCCTTGTTTCTTTTGTAACAAGACCCTTTTATTTCCTTTTTTTTAACTTGACTTTAGTTGTTACTGTTATTCCGCTGCCTTTGTTCTGGTGTTAATGAAGAAACTCAAGATAACTGTATTTCTACATCCTTTTTTTGCTATATAAAAACCTTGCAACATAATTGAAACATTGATATGTGTACTACAATCACGATATCAGCTTGCTAGGCTACATACTGTATTGGAATTGAACATTTTGTTTTTGTTTGTTTTTGTTTTTTTGCTTTAACGTCCTTCCATTTTAAGTGATATTGAACCATAAATTAATGTTTTGTATCGATGAAGATTAGCCGCCGCTGTGCTAGTGGTTAGGGCGTTGTACTCGTAATGTAAAGGTTGCGGGTTCGATCCAGCTATTCCGCTATGGCGTTGTGCCTTGGAAAAGGCACTTTACGGCTATTTTCTCACCCCACCAGGTGTAAAAGGGGTACCAACCTTGTGTTGGGGTTAACCTGCGATAGACTGGCGTCCTATCCAGGGGGGATCTATGACTCCAGTCGCTTAACGCCACAGAAACCGGATAAGCACCGCCTGATGAGCCTTATGGCTCGTGACAGACTTTAACTTTAACTTATCGATGAAGATTACTGCTTTATGATAGAATATAACCTCAATTCAAGTAATAATAAGAATGATGATGATGATGATGATGATGATGATAATAATATTCTCTCTTCTCTCGTTCGCTTTACACCGTCAGATGTGTCTGGGAAAAATAATGGCATGTCCTTTCCAGCTCCTCTCATGGGCCGTACAGCTTGGTCTGTAGGGTTATCTCCATCGGCCACACTTTCTTCCTCAGGTCGCTGAATAGCGTACACCTCTGAAGGGTGTGCTCGCCTGTCTGGTTTTCTTTACCACAGGCACACAGGGGAGAAGGAGCAAGTTTCAGCTTTGTGGACATGTGGTGAAATAGTCTATTATTATTATTATTATTATTATTATTATTATTATTATTATTATTATTATCATTATTATCATTATTATCGTTATTATCGTTATTATCATTATAATAAAGATAAAGCCTTTCTTTCTCGTTCATCTAACAAACACTGTTAGCTGAACGCTGTCCAAACCCTAAACATCAAACTGTGTCATTGGCATAACTACCGGGCTGAACTTCCCCCACTAACCCTCGTGATTCAACAGACACGCCTTCCAAGGCAATGGAACTGAAACCACTTCCTGAACCAGAGCGTGGCAGAAAGGTCAAAGTTCTCGTTGGGGAAACCCAGTAGGACTCTAGGGTAAAACCTGGCTCACCTCACAGGCCCCTCACTGCTCTCTGGCTTTTCTGTCCCTGTGTGTACGGTTCAGCAGCTGTGGTGTCGGTAAGTGTTTCGTGTCCTTAAATGGTCAGGCTGGGCAGAAACAAGAACTACGCTCTCCCTCCCCCCCCCCCCCCCCTCTGGCTGGTGGCCCCACGGCGGCCTAATATTCATGGGCTCTCTGTGGACTCCAGGCCCCAGGGATGAGACACGACGAATCAGGGTGTGGCTGTGGCGGGGAGATTGAAATGAGCGGCGCGGGAACAACAGGACAGGGACGTCACAGAAGACGAGGCAGCAAAAACAAACAAACAAACTACCCTCCCCCTTCCCCCTTCTTCATTTCCTGGTCTGTTAACTTCTTGTGGAATGTTGTGCAGTTGTTGTTGTTGTTGAAGTTGTATTAGAGTCCCTGTGGAAATAGTCCGATTTCGGGACTGTGGACAGAAGGTCAGGAGGTCTCCCACTTCAGGGCCTCGGGCCACCCCCAATATCGTACAATTCTGTCGAAGCCACTCAAGCACCGCAGTGCTGCACGAGCCGAAGCTCATATATATATATGTGTGTGTATATATATATATATATATATATATATATATATATATATATATATATATATATATATATATATATATATATATATATATATATATATATATATATAATATGTCGTGTGATGTCGTGTACCTCCTTTATATAATTGCGAAAATATAGTGGAGAAAAACAAATGCAGGTAACCAGTAATATGTATTTAAATGTTGTGTACCTCCTATATATAATGTCGTGTACCTCCTATGTATAATGTCGTGTACCTCCTATATATAATGTCGTGTACCTCCTATGTATAATGTTGTGTACCTCCTATATAATTATAATGTTGAGCACCTCCTATATAATTATAATGTTGAGCACCTCCTATATATAATGTTGTGTACCTCCTATATATAATGTTGTATACCTCCTATATATAATGTTGTGTACCTCCTATATATAATGTCGTGTACCTCCTATGTATAATGTTGTGTACCTCCTATATATAATGTTGTGTACCTCCTATGTATAATGTTGTGTACCTCCTATATATAATGTTGTGTACCTCCTATATATAATGTTGTGTACCTCCTATGTATAATGTTGTGTACCCCCTATATAATTATAATGTTGAGCACCTCCTATATAATTATAATGTTGAGCACCTCCTATATATAATGTTGTGTACCTCCCATATATAATGTTGTGTACCTTCTATGTATAATGTCGTGTACCACCTATATATAATGTCGTCTACCTCCTATATATAATGTTGTGTACCTCCTGTGTATGATGTTGTGTACCTCCTGTGTATAATGTCGTGTACCTCCTATATATAATGTTGTGTACCTCCTAATAATGTGTACCGTAGAACTGGCACTCTATGCACTTAGTTTGAAATGCGTCACATCTCCACTTGGACAGTGATGAAGCTCGATGTCACCCCCATGATATCACGTTCCTGCCTGTATAGATCTAATCGGGTCTAACTCAACGGATTTTACCAGTAAACTTGGAAAATATTCTTTTTGTCTGATTTTCGCAGTCTTAATTGCGTTTTTATCTCATCCTATCTTTGTTGGGGGCGGGATAGCTCAGTGGTCAGAGCACTCGCTTCCTCCAAGTAAAGTTAAGCAGCGTCAAGTGTGGTCACCAGTTGGATGGGTGACCGTTTGGGCGCCTTGGCTTCAGTACGGTCCCCCCAGTTCACCCAACTGTAAATGGGTACCTTGGCTTATTTATCTTTTTGTTGCCGTTGTTGCCGTTATTCTAGGGTCGTGTTGACATGTGTGTTGATATAAAGACATCTGCTCAGCAGTAAAAAAAAAATAATAATAATAATAATAATAAAAGAAAAGAAAATCTTGTTACTTATGGACTTGGTTCGTGCAGTTGAACGTCGCGTACCACTTAACGACAACAGAATCACTTAAGGACACCAGAGCGGGAGTAAGAAAGGGTGACAGAGAAGGGGAAGGCGTGGATGACTTGTCCGCCAGACAGTTCGTGACCATCTTGTGCTGGGGTGGAAAAAATGTTGAAAACCCTCACTGGTGGGCGGTAGATAAACCATTATATTGTGATGTTTTATTTTTTGTATTTTTTTGTATTTTGTACTACTTTATGTCACAGCAGATTTCTCTGCGTGAAATTCGGGTTGCTCTCCCCGGGGAGAGAGCGTCGCCACAAGTGCAGCGCCTACCCATTTTTTTTCTTTTTCCTGTCTGCCAATTGTATTTGTTCCCCTATCAGAGCGGCATTTTTTTTTTACATAATTTTGCCAGGATCAACCCCCTTGTTGCCGTGGGTTCTTTTGCGTGCGCTAAATAGTGATGTGTAACACACGGGACCTCGGTTTATCGTCTCATCCGAAAGACTAGCGCCCAGACCACCACTCAGGGTCTAATGGATGGGGAAACGGTTTTAGGACGTTGCTGTACATTCCTTTGATTACACAGCCTTGGGATCACCTATCATGAGCGCAGTCTCCTTCTGCTGCACTCTGTGAATCACTGGCATATCGTTAAAGGTAAAGGTGTCCCATAACCTGTGTGGTCAGGGGAGCGAGGCATCAGAGACCTCAGCATCTCTAGGGGCCAGTATATTGAGGGCGGCGCCCATCTCCTATCCCTCGCTGCTTTACCTTCCCTGACCCTAAAGAGGGCAGGTACCCATTAACCGAGCATCTTAAGCCTTGTTTAATATCACTTCTCCATGGTAAAAGTTGGAAGGCAGAAGAAAATGGACAGACCCCCACTATCCTACATTGCCAACATCACTGAGATCAGTGGTCTGGGAGGGCTACAGGAGATCGTAGAACTCAGCAGAGACAGAGAAAGATGGCGATCCTTGGTGGCATTGCGTGAAGCTTCAAACGACGACAGCAGCGATGGAAACAGTTGAGATGAGTTGAGGTTTATCTCCTTCACTTGTTTTTCTTTGCTTATCCTGTAGTCCTGTAGACCGTGAGAGCACCACTGAAGATTTAGCAACCAGCTTCCTCCACTAAATAAAAAACCAATGATTTATATGCCTATCACGGAATAATTTATTCCTTTATTTTTTATTCTTTTATATTGAGGATACTGGATAAAGCACTCATGTGCTTTTTTTACATCCAGTCCCCGTGTGTACGCAGTTTTGTAAATCTTTTCATCTGTTCCTACGGGCACACAGTGGCCTACTCTTTCGAAAAGCGGAACAGGATTTAACACGTGCGCACTCCACTCCACTCTGTTCTGGATGTTTTGCGTGTGCTCGCACACAGGGGCCTCGATTTATAGTCTCATCCGAAGGACTTTTGGGGAGTGTGGAGTCAGCACTGATGTTCACTCCAGGGGAAAATATCCCCTTGAACGGGAATTAAATCCGGGTCGTCAGATTTCGAACGCAATGTTCTAACCACTAGGCTACCCGGTCCCCAAAGAATTACGAAGAACGAACGTCAAAGCCCAAGAGCGTTGTAGTCTAACTTCCTCCAACTCTAAGCATAGTTTAACGGATTATTTGTCAGGCTGACAGACCAATAATTTCTTTTTACTTATTACCACTCAGTAGCCGCCGCTGTGGCCTAATGGTTAGGGCGTTGTACTCGTAATCTAAAGGTTGCGGGTTCGATCCCAGCTATTCCGCTATGGCGTTGTGCCCTTGGAAAAGGCACTTTACGGCTATTTTCTCACCCCACCCAGGTGTAAAAGGGGTACCAACCTTGTGTTGGGGGTTAACCCTGCGATAGACTGGCGTCCTATCCTAGGGGGAGTCTATGACTCTCAGTCGCTTAACGCCACAGAAACCGGGATAAGCACCGGCCTGATGAGCCATAAGGCTCGGGACAGACTTTAACTTAACTTTTAACTATTACCACTCAAGCGAAGTTAAGAAGGATCAAGAATGTGCAGAGCGCCATGTTGTCATCCGCTCTGCGGACTGTTCCAGTCCAGGAAATGGTGGTAAAAAGGGAAGTTCTTTCCACTTCAGCTTGCATGGTTACATCGTGCTTCGCTTGGCACATAAACCTATATGTAGAGTCTGTTTTCATAAAGAGTGTAGTGTAGTGTAGTGTAGTGTAGCGTAGCGTAGCGTAGCGTAATCTGCTCTGGGACTATTCCAGTCCAGGAGGTGAAGGTAAAAAGGGAAGTTCTTTCCACTTAAAGCTTGCATGGTTACATCGTGCTTCGCTTGGCACATAAACCTATATATGTAGAGTCTGTTTTCATAAAGAGTGTAGTGTAGTGTAGCGTAGTGTAGTGTAGCGTAGTGTAGTGTAGTGTAGTGTAGTGTAGTGTAGTGTAGTGTAGTGTAGCGTAGCGTAGCGTAGCGTAATCTGCTCTGGGACTATTCCAGTCCAGGAGGTGAAGGTAAAAAGGGAAGTTCTTTCCACTTAAAGCTTGCGTGGTTACATCGCGCTTCGCTTGGCACATAAACCTATATGTAGAGTCTGTTTTCATAAAGAGTGTAGTGTAGTGTAGTGTAGTGTAGTGTAGTGTAGTGTAGTGTAGTGTAGTGTAGTGTAGTGTAGTGTAGTGAAGTGTAGCGTAGTGTAGCGTAGTGTAGTGTAGCGTAGTGTAGCGTAGCGTAATCTGCTCTGGGACTATTCCAGTCCAGGAAGTGGAGGTAAAATGGGAAGTTCTTTCCACTTAAAGCTTGCGTGGTTAAATCACACTTGGCACATAACACTACATGTAATGTCTATTTTCATAAAGAGTGGAGTGGAGTGGAGTGGAGTGGAGTGGAGGGGTGTGGTGTGGTGTGGAGTGGAGTGGTGTGGAGTGGTGTGGTGTGGTGTGGTGTGGAGTGGAGTGGAGTGGGGTGGAGTGTGGTGTGTTGTGATGTGGAGTGAAGTGTGGGGGAGTGGAGTGTGGGGGGAGTGGAGTGTGGCGGAGTGTGGAGTGGAGTGTGGCGGAGTGGAGTGTGGTGGAATGGAGTGGAGTGGAGTGTGGTGGAGTGGAGCGGAGCGGAGTGGAGTGTGGTGGAATGGAGTGGAGTGTGGTGGAGTGGAATGGAATTGGGTGGAGCGGAGTGGAGTGGAGTGTGGTGGAATGGAGTGGAGTGGAGCGGAGTGGAGTGTGGTGGAATGGAGTGGAGTGGAGTGTGGTGGAGCGGAGTGGAGTGTGGTGGAGTGGAGTGGAGCGGAGTGGAGTGGAGTGGAGTGGAGTGTGGTGTAGTGTCGCGTAGTGTAGTGCAGCGTAGTGTAGTGTAATGTAGTGTAGTGTAGGGCAGGGCAGTGCAGGGCAGGGTAGGGCAGTGTAACGTAGCATAGGGTGGTGTGGTATGGTGTGGTGCGGTGTGGTGCGGTGCGGTGCGGTGCGGTGCGGTGTGGTGCGGTGCGGTACGGTGCGGTGTGGTGTGGTGTGGTGTGGTGTGGTGTGGTGTGGTGCGGTGTGGTGCGGTGCGGTGTGGTGTAGTGGAGTGGAGTGGAGTGGAGTGGAGTGGAGTGGAGTGTATACCACTTTCATTCATAGCATACCTCCATGCATGAAATTAGGACTGCTCTTCCTGGGGAGAGTGTCGCCACAAAAACAGCGTCTCCCATTATTTTCCTCGTTCTTTATTTCTATTCGCAGGTGTAGCCTATTAGTTTCCTTGTGAGTATGGCTTTTCCTACATAATTTTGCCTGGGACAATTTCCTTAGTGTTGTTGATTCTGTTATGGGTGCTAATGTATACTGCTTACGGGACTTCGCCCTATCCGAAAGACTAGCACCCAGGCAACTACTCTTGGTCTTGTGGACAAAGGGGAAAGTTCGGGTTTCTTACAGAAATGTTGTTGTTGTGCGTTCCCCAGCTTAACACTCTGGGTATCACCCG
>CM060326.1:6077033-6209533 GCA_030674155.1 Stramonita haemastoma | reverse complement strand
TGGAACAACATTGTTCAATAAAGATTGAGGGCAACATCAACAGGAATATTCTGATTTCTGCTCATTTGCATCAAAAGAAATGTTGCTTTTTGTGCTTGTTCATGTATCATTTTCTTTCTTTGCAAATTTTACCGTTTTTATTATAAAAATTATTCTAGGAATTTATCAGATTAATAGTGTTGATTTATTTGTTTCCAATATAATCATTTTTGCTTCCACAACACAGTGGAATACAAAATGCAGGATGCTTTGCTTTGATGCACGTGAATCGCACAGGCAGGAAGACTAGATACTCTCATGTGCACACAGTGTTCGCCAAACACACAGACACTCTCCTTCTTGTGCATAAATGCTTGTTTGCATTAATTTATTGATGAGACTATAAACCGAGACTCATCATAAGAAGAAGAGAAGAAGAAGCATAGCAACAACAACAACAACAAAACATCAACAACAAACAACAACACAACAGAATGAGTCAATTGAAAATTTTATTTTGAGGATAATGAAAAAGCATCGCATGCTTTTTTACATCCAGTCCCTGCCCTTATCGGGGATAACATCAAGATAACAAAAAAACTCTAACTAAAAACATGAACAATAACAACAATAAATAACACCAATAATAAACTGCGACCTCATGTGCAATGCACGCAACATCTTGCTCACATGTTAAAATCTGTTCGCTTTTCGGAAGAGTAGATTATGAGTCCAGTGGGAACAATTGACAACATTAACAAAATGGCATACACACAGGACTAGATGTAATAAAAGAAATAATAAAAGGACACAAGTATTTATTCCATTACCGAAATAAAAGCAATTTGATCAAGAGTTTCAAGATTTCATTCCTTTCACCCTTTTGAGGGCAAGGAGGATAACAACATATTAACAGGAGAAAAAAATAACCAACAAAAAAAAACTTACAGCAATACACCTAAAGGTATTATAAATACTTAAAGGAACTGAAAAGCAAAAATATTCATCACAAAATGATAAACAATATTACACAGACACACACACACACTTAAGCCTAAAGTTTAATCAGATCTATCAGTCTAACCTTTGAAGTTCTTTAGCAATTGGCTATTGTTAATTTTTACCAAGGGAAGTGGGACACATTGCAATGATGTAATCATAGGGGTGTTGCATCAATGATGATGAAATGATGATGAGTGATGGTGATGATGATGATGATGATGATGACGACAACAACGATGACGACGACGACGACATGGGTGTGGAACCAAGTTAAGTGGGCACACGTGCATTGAGATGATGTGATGAGTGATGATGATGATGATGGGATGATAATGATGATGATGACATGATGACGATGATGACGATGATGACGATGATGATGATGACCGACGACGACGACGATGTATGATGATATGAAATGATGATAGGGGTACATGTGATAATGATATGGGTGTGATGATGAGGATTGACGATGATATTTGATGATGATTGATGATGAATGATGATGATGTATGATGATGGGGTATGGACAGAGAAGTGTCTACACTTGAATTGATGATGATATATGAGGGGGATGGACAATGGAATGGCCATACTGATTGATGTGATGATGATGATGTTGATGATGATGTGATGATGATATGAGGGGGTATGACCAAGGAAGTGGGCACACTGCATTGATGATGATTATGGGGAGGGGATAGAGTGATGATGATGAGGATGGTAGATGAAAGGGAGGGACACTGGATTGATGATGATGATGATGATGGATGATGATGATGATGATGATGAGATGATTGCATGATGGATGATGACGGAGAGTGGGAGCCATGATGAGATGATGATGTTGATGATGATGGATTGCATGAGATGTGATGATGATGATTGATGATGATGATGATGATGATGATGATGTATCATGATGAGGAGGTAATGACCAGAGAAGTGGGCACACTGCATTGATGATGATGATGATGATGATGGAGGTGATGATGGATGAGTTACATGACAAGAGAAGTGGGCCACACTGCATTGATGATGATGATTGATGATGATGATGATGATGATGATGATATGATGATGATGATGATGGAGGTACATGACCAAGAGAAGTGGGCCACACTGCATTGATGTGATGATGATGATGATGATGATGGAGGACATGACCAGAGAAGTGGGCCACACCTGCATGTGATGATGGTGATGATGATGATGATGATGATGATGGAGTGTGATTGATGACCAAGAGAAGTGGGCCACACCTGCATTGATGATGATGATGATGATGATGAAGATGATGATGATGATGATGGAGGTACATGACCAAGAGAAGTGGGCCACACCTGCATTGATGATGATGATGATGATGATGATGATGATGATGATGGATGATGATGATGAGATGGAGGACTATGACCAAGAGAAGTGGGCCACACTGCATGATTGATGATGATGATGATGATGATGATGATGATGATGATACATGACATGAGAGTGGCCAACTGCATTGATGTGATGATGATGATGATTGATGATGGATGATGGAGTACTGACCAAGAGAAGTGGGCCACACCTGCATTGATGATGATGATGATGATGATGATGATGATGATGATGATGATGGATGATGTGATGATGATATGAGATGAGATGGATGGTACATGACCAGAGAAGTGGGCCACACCTGCAGTGATGATGATGATGATGATGATGATGATGATGATGATGATGATGATGGAGGTACATGACCAAGAGAAGTGGGCCACACCTGCATTGATGATGATGATGAGATATGATGGAGTCATGAAGATGGCAATGCATTGATGATGATGATGATGATATGATGAGGTACATGACCAAGAGAAGTGGGCCACACCTGCATTGATGATGATGGTGAGATGATGATGATGATGATGGAGGTACATGACCAAGAGAAGTGGGCCACACCTGCATGATGATGATGATGATGATGATGATGATGAGATGATGATGATGATGGAGGGATATGACCAAGAGAAGTGGGCCACACCTGCATGATGATGATGATGATGATGATGATGATGATGATGATGGAGGTACATGACCAAGAGAAGTGGGCCACACCTGCATTGATGATGATGATGATGATGATGATGAATGGAGGTCATGACAGAGAGTGGGCCACTGATTGATGATGATGATGATGTAGATGATGATGATGATGATGGAGGTACATGACCAAGAGAAGTGGGCCACACCTGCATTGATGATGATGATGATGATGATGATGATGATGATGATGGAGGTACATGACCAAGAGAAGTGGGCCACACCTGCATTGATGATGTATGATAAATGATGTGATGATGATGATGATATGGAGTAATATGACCAAGAGAAGTGGGCCACACCTGCATTGATGATGATGATGATGATGATGATGATGATGATGATGATGATGATGATGATGATGATGGAGGTACATGACCAAGAGAAGTGGGCCACACCTGCATTGGATGATGATGATGATGATGATGATGGATGGTAATGACAAAGAGAAGTGGGCCACACCTGCATTGATGATGATGATATTACCAGGGGATGGGGGTGTAAGGAGGGGGGTGACCAAGGGAAATGGGCCATACATGCATCGATGATGATGACAGGGATTTTCCCATTGATGATGATGATGATAAGGGTGATGATGATGGGAATGTTTCCATTGATGATGATGATGACAGGGGTGTGTGACCAAGTGAAATGAGCCACACTTGCATTGATGATGATTACTGGGGGGGGGGGGGGGGGGCGACCAAGGAAGTGGGCCCTACTTGCATTGATGATGATGATGATGATGATGATGGGTGTGGTTGTATTTGTGATGATGTTGATGATCACAGGGTTGTGTGACCAAGTGAAGTGAACCACACTCCCACTGATAATGATGATGATGATAGGGATGTTTCCGTTGTTGATGATGATGTTTCCATTGTGTGATGATGATGATGATGATGATGATGATGATGATGATGAGTGGGGATGTGTGACCAATAGAAGTGGGTCACACTTGCATTGATGAAGATGGTGATGACAGGGGTGTGTGACCAAGTGAAATGGGCCATACATGCATTGATGGTGGTGGTGGTGGTGGTGGTGGTGGTGGTGGTGGTGGTGATGATGATGATGATGGTGGTTGTGGTGGTGGTGATGATGATGATGATAATGGTTGTGGTGCTGGTGGTGATGATGGTGATGGTGATAGGGAATATTGATGATGGTGGTATGATGATGATGATGATGGTGGTATCTGCATTGATGATGATGATGGGAACATCTGCATTGATGATGATGATGATGATGATGATGATGGCTGTGGTGCTGGTGGTGATGATGGTGATGGTGATAGGGAATATTGATGATGGTGGTAATGATGATGATGATGATGGTGGTATCTGCATTGATGATGATGATGGGAACATCTGCATTGATGATGATGATGATGATGATGATGATGGGGATATCTGCATTAATGATGATAGAAATATCTGCATTGATGATGATGATGATGATGATGATGATGATGATGATGATGATGATGATGATGTTTGCTATGATGATGATCATGATGATGTTTGCTATGATAATGATGATAATAATGAGGAGGAGGAGGATGTTTGCTATGATGATGATGATGATGATAGGGATGATTGCATTGATGATGATGATGATGATGATGATCGTGATGATGATGATGATGATCATGATGATAGGGATTTTATTTATTTATACCACTTTATGTCACAGCAGATTTTTCTGCATGAAATTCGGGCTGCTCTCCCCGGGGAGAGCGTGTCGCCACAAGTGCAGTGCCAACCCTTTTTTTTTTTCTTTTTCTGTCTGTAACTGTATTTGTTTCCCTATCAGAGTGGATTTTTCCTACAGAATTTTGCCAGGGACAACCTTCTTGTTGCTGTGGGTTCTTTTAAAAAAGGTAACGGTAAAGTGTCCCATAACATTGGCAGCTTGTAGGGGAGCGAGGTGTCAGAGACTTCATCTTCTCTAGGGGCCACCGTGTTGAGGGCAGTACCCATCTCCTCTCCCTCGCTGCTTTACCTTCCCCGAACCTAAAGAGGGCAGGTACCCATTTACAGCTGGGTGAACTGGGGGGACTATACTGAAGCCAAGGCGCACAAACGGTCACCCATCCAACTGGTAACCACGCTCGACGCTGCTTAACTCAACTAGGGGAAAGCGAGCGCTCTGACCACTTAGCTATCCCATGCACTAAATAATGTGTAACACACAGGACCTCGGTTTATTGTCTCATCCGAAAGACTAGCACCTAGACCACCACTCATGATCTAATGGATGGGAGAAAAGTTCTGGGCCAAACGGGATTTGAACCACCGCACACTCTGACCCGAATTTTTTGCTTTCTAGACAGGCGTGTTACCTCTAGACCACCGATCCACGCATTGAAGATGATGATAATCATGATGATGATAGGTAGGTTTTTGTTGATGATGATATGATGAAGATGATGATGATGATGATGATGATGATGATGATGATGATGATGATGATAATGATGATGACAGGAATGTGACCAAGGGAAGTGGGTTACATGTGCAATGATGGTGATGATGGTGATGATGATGATGATGATGATGATGATGATGATGATGACGATAGGGGTGTGACTAAATGAAGCACACCACACTTGCCGTGATGATGATGATGATGATGATGATGGTGATGGTGATGATGATGATGATGATGATGATGATGAGGGTGATATGGGTGTGACCGAGGGAATGATGATGATGATGATGATGATGATGATGATGATGATGTGGGCCCATGGGAAGGGGAACACTTGCATTGATCATGATGATGATTAATTTCCATTGAAATCTACCTCCCATGTCATATAAACACAAGTAAATTGTATACACACAATACAAGTAAAAGGTATGCACACAATACAAGTAAATGGTATACACACAACACAAGTAAATGGTATACACACAATACAAGTAAATGGTATAGCATAAACCTTTCACATAAATTTTTTGTAAGATATATTATGTTGGTGCCAAATCTGCAACGATCTCCCAGCCAGTGAAAGATCAGATAACAGATTTGCTACCAACACAAAACAAATGACATTTGCAGGGGTTAGGGATTTTTCAGGCTCTGGTCAGCTCCTACCCAGAGTGAGTGTGCTGTGGGCTTAGTGGGGAGACTGGGACCACACAGTCGAGCTTCATCTACTTAACAGATGCGAATTTGAGAGTGTTGCTCAAATTACCTAACAAACACTGCAGGTGTCTGTATCTCTCGGGCCTAGTTGATGCCAAAGATATTTTTATTATGATAGTAAGTGTAGAGTACAGCCCTGTCAAGTAGTCTCTTGCATTGCTGCCCATATAAAAACCCATGGCATTCCTGCCCATATAAAAACTCATGGCATTGCTGCTGCCATATAAAAACTCATGGCATTGCTGCTGCCCATATAAAAACTCATGGCATTGCTGCTGCCCATATAAAAACTCATGGCATTGCTGCTTCCCATATAAAAACTCATGGCATTGCTGCCCATATAAAAACTCATGGCACTGCTGCCCATATAAAAACTCATGGCATTGCTGCTTCCCATATAAAAACTCATGGCATTGCTGTGCCCATATAAAAACTCATGGTATTGCTGCCTACATATAAAAACTCATGGCATTGCTGCTGCCCATATAAAAACTCATGGCTTTGCTGCTGCCCATATAAAAACTCATGGTATTGCTGCCTACATAAAAACTCATGGTATTGCTGCTGCCCATATAAAAACTCATGGCATTGCTGCCCAATAAAAACTCATGGTATTACTGCTGCCCATATAAAAACTCATGGCATTGCTGCCCATATAAAAACTCATGGCATTGCTGCCCAAATAAAAACTCATGGTATTACTGCTGCCCATATAAAAACTCATGGCATTGCTGCCCATATAAAAACTCATGGTATTGCTGCTGCTCATATAAAAACTCATGGCATTGCTGCCCATATAAAAACTCATGGTATTGCTGTGCCCATATAAAAACTCATGGCATTGCTGCCCATATAAAAACTCATGGCATTGCTGCGCCCTCATAAAAACTCATGGCACTGCTGCCCCATATAAAAACTCATGGCATTGCTGCTGCCCATATAAAAACTCATGGCATTGCTGTGCCCATATAAAAACTCATGGTATTGCTGCTGCCCATATAAAAACTCGTGGCATTGCTGCCCATATAAAAACTCATGGCATTGCTGCCCATATAAAAACTCATGGCATTGCTGCCCATATAAAAACTCATGGCATTGCTTCTGCCCATATAAAAACTCATGGTATTGCTGTTGCCCATATAAAACCCCATGGCATTGCTGCTGCTCATATAAAAACTCATGGCTTTGCTGCCCATATAAAAACTCATGGCATTGCTGCTGCCCATATAAAAACTCATGGCATTGCTGCCCATGTAAACTCTCATGGCATTGCTGCCCATATAAAAACTCATGGCACTGCTGCCCATATAAAAACTCATACCATTGCTGCCCATATAAAAACTCATGGCATTGCTGCTGCTCATATAAAAACTCATGGCATTGCTGTCCATATAAAAACTGATGGCACTGCTGCTCATATAAAAACTCATGGCATTGCTGCCCATATAAAAACTCATGGCATTGCTGCCCATATAAAAACTCATGGCACTGCTGCCCACATAAAAACTCATGGCATTGCTGCCCATATCAAAGGCCATCAAAGGGTACCAGTCACAATCTGTTACATTTTTTAAGAAAAGAAAAAAACAATCCCCCTCCCCCTTTCACAAAAAAATATACACCATACTAAGCCATATTGTTTAAATCCCTACTGACCACGAAAGCCATATCAGGGCTGTCACCTCATTCAGTTTCAGTGGCTCCAGTAACTGTCAACTTTAGATTCAAAACCAACATTTCCTAATACTTTCAAGTATCTAACACCATCCATTTAAAAAAATAATTAAATGACACATTACCTAAATCATTTCATTCCTTAACTCTCAGAGGACGGCTGTCCGCTATAGCGGATTTGCTGTTTGCAGATTTTTCACTGGCCACCGCATTGATACTAAGACTAGTGCAGCTTAACATAGCTTCGGGAGCCTTCCAAGGTCAAATGCAGAGTATTGTCAGGTATTTCCGTGTGTTCCGAACTCTTTGTTTGCAGTTGCGGAGAGTAGGGGACACAGAGTGGTGACACGGAGTACAAAATTCAGAGTATTTTCTTCATGCTTGTAAAAGCTTAAATTTTAAAATGAGAGCTTTAATCTTTTGATAAGTACTAGCCTAGCATATTATTCAGAATTTCAAAATTAAATTATTTTCTTTCTATGTGTTTTGTATTTTTTATGATTTTTTTACGAACCATTACAAATGGGCCGTCCATGGGGAAAAGCAAGGGAGAGAACTGGCCATTCCGAGTGAGTAAAGGCAAATAAACCACACTGTGCTGAGGACGCCAGCCATTCCACTTATCATCTTTAGATTGCACACATAAAAAAAGGATAAAACGTGGTGAAGTACAAAAATCTATATAACAAAGTATAACTGCAGAATGGACATCCTGTGCCCATCCCAATATCTAAGGATCGCACACAAAAACTCACTAGGAGAACAGAAATGTGAACAGCACCTAACATCTGGTGTGTTTTGCATTTATTCACACACATACTGACCCGGGTTCGAATCTCATTCAAGAAGGGTTCTCCTCTGGAGATAACATGAGTGCTAACTCCACTCCCCCTAAAGTAATAATAATAATAATACATGGAACTTATATAGCGCTATATCTTGTAAAAACAAATCAAAGTGCTTGCATCCAACCTATATATCACACAAGCAGTCAATAACAATCTATGGTCCTAGCAAATTCAAACGTACTCACACACGCAAGCGCGCACACACACACACACACACACACACACACACACACACACACACACACACACACACACACACACGCACGCGCGCCCACACACACACACACACACCCACAAGGGCTATACACTTTGGCAGGTAGATGTCAAGGCGGGGACAGACAAGGGACCGAAACAGAAGGGAGAATCTTAGGTTTGAAATAAGTGTGTCTTGAGGTTGGATTTAAAAGTGTTATAAGTAGACTTTTGCCGGAGGGAGAGAGGGAGGTCGTTCCAGATCAATGGACCAGAAACAGAGATAGCGCGGCGGCCAACGGTAGATAGGTTGAATCTAGGTATTCTTAAGGACAAAGTATCTGCGGCCGAGCGGAGGGAGCGAGAAGGTGTGTACAAGTGAAGACATTCACAGAGGTAGGAAGGTGCAGTTTTGTGGAGACACTTGTAACAGAGGGTATTGATCTTGTAGATTACTCTCTGTGGTACGGGCAGCCAGTGGAGAGATTGCAAGAGAGGGGTAATGTGCTCAGATTTTTTCTTTCTGAGGACCAGACAAGCTGCAGAGTTTTGTATACGTTGGAGGGAGTGGATAGATGATGCTGGCAGACCAGCTAAAAGAGAATTGCAAAAGTCCCTCAGGTAAGACTATACACCAAGGTCCCAAGTGTGAACGCACGCAGAACATCTTGCAAACACGTTAAAACCCTTTTCGCTTTTCAGAAGAGTAGGCCATTGTGTGCCGGTGGGAACTGATAAACTTTACATAACTGCATACACATGGGCACCGGATGTAAAAAAAAAAAGGCATACGAATGCTTATTCCATTATCCTCTAAATAATAGAGATGCAAAGCCTGGACTATGAGGAATGATGAACATGTGATAAATGCAGGAGAAATGGGGTTCTACAAGTGAAACTGACAGACAACAGGAACCAGTGACAGTGTGTTCAAGTTATCAGCTGTCCATGAGCCATCACCTCCCCCCCCCCCCCCTCCTCCACTCCTCCCCTTCCCTATTCTGGCAGACGAGAACATGCAGCCTCCCATTCCTAGCATCCTTTTCTGACAACCCTGCCCCCTCCCTCCTCCCCTCAAACCCCAGGAAAAAATATTTGACCACTGTTGTCAGCTTGTACCAAAGTATCTACCTGTCTTTGTGTCCACATGAGGGGCCAGGATTAAGAAACAAGGTTAGTGTTAGTGTTAGCAAGAACAGTTAGCATGCATTGGGGTAGGGGCTGTTGGTCAGTCAGTCTGTCTGAATGCATGTGGACACAACAGCAGGTAAACGCAATGGTACGTAGCTGTAGACACAGTGGTATGGAGCATTATTTAAATCATAATTTACCAATCCTACCAGCTTAGGCTGCTATCTGGATTTTTTTACAAATTTCAGTTCTGCTATCAGCAGAGTGGTTTTCTTCTCACAGCATTTTTTAAAAACTATTTTTGTTCAAATTTGAGAAATATTTAACCCAAAATATTAAAAAAAAAAATGGTCAAGTCCAGAACAAACATGAGGAAAAAATGAATGCTCTTTGAACTAGCCCTCCCCTTTTTTCCTGTATTTCTAGTAACCTAATAGCACTAGATAAGGCTCAAAGGACAACATCCCCCCCCTGTCTGTCTTGGTGACACACCTGTTTGCAATCTGCAGTTTGCTGATGGCATTGATCTTCTTAGAAGCATTAACTATGAACTCCAAGAACTTCTATGCAAGCTAGAAAAATGAGCTAGGACTTATGGTATTATAATTATGCAAGAAAGAATTAACTGGCACTTATGGTATTGTATGCAATAAAAAATGAACTGGCACTTATGGTATTGTATGCAAGAAAGAATGAACTAGCAACAATGCCAACTGATCCTTTATGGTGTTCCAGTGCATCAGCCATGATTCTCTCAAGGAAGATGTTGAAAAGAGTGGGCGAGAGTAGACAGCCCTGCTGTTGTTCGAAACCACTCTCTAATGTTGCTGTTGTAGTACACTGCACTGGTGGCCTTGTTGTACAGTTCTTTGATGACTCTGATCAGGTTTGCATTGATGCTGTACAAATTCATGGTTGCCCACAAAGCTGCAAGCCACACCCTGTCAAATGCCTTCTTAAAATCAATAAATATGTGGTAGAGCTCTTGTTGGTGTTGAAAGTACCGCTCACAGAGTATTCTGAGGTTGAATATATGTTCAGTTGTGCTACGCCCTGCTCTGAAACCTGCTTGTTCCTCAGCAATGATGGTCTCTGCTTGTGGCTTCAGTCTGTTCAGTATAATCTTCAACATGACCTTGCTTGGGTGGCATATGAGGCTGACTGTGCGGTAATTCTGGCACTGCTGAAGATTTCCTTTCTTGGGGAGGGTGATGATGAGTGACTGTGTCCATGGTGTTGGCCATTTTCCTGTCTGCCAGATCTTGTTGCAGAGTTTAAGTAGAGCATCAATCAAGGCTTCCCCTCCAGCTTCAACCAACTCAGCTGGAATGTTGTCAGCCCCTGCTGCCCAATCCGACTGCTATTTCCACTTCTTTTCAGAGGGTAGGGTGGCTGGCTGTATCTGTGCTTGTGGGGACATTGAGGACATCTGGATTTGGAAAAATAATGGCATGTCCTTTCCAGCTCCTCTCGTGGGCCGTACAGCTTGGTTTGCAGGGTTATCTCTGTTGGCCACGCAATCTTCCTCATGTCGCTGAATCGCGTGCATTTTTTAAGGATGTGCTCGCCTGTCTGGTTTTCTTCACCACAGGCACACAGGGGAGAAGGAGCGAGTTTCAGCTTTGTATACCCGTGGTGATTTAGCCTGTGGTGCCTAGTGCAGAGTCTTAGCAATGATGACCTGTTGTCTTTTAAGATAGTGGTAATCGTCCTTATCTACTCGAGTCAGGCCATTAATTTGATGATTATTTCATAATCCTGTGTTGTAGCTCTCTTGCCAAAACTATTGTGTGAAGGACCCTTGAAGGAGATACACAGTGACAGACAGAAGAAGAACTGGACGGCAAACATCAAAGACTGGACCAGCCTTGACATAGCTGTGTTGCTGCACAAGGCTGAAGACAAACCAATGTGGGGAAATCCCTCATGCCCCTCCAACAACCATCTTTGTCAAGGAACTGAAAACGACTAACCCAACATACCCTGCCTCCTCTTCCTAAACACCCTTCTCCTTGAACACCTCTCCTATAAAATGAACACCTCTCCTATAAAATGAACACCTTTCCAAAAAAATGAATACCTCTCCTATAAAATGAACACCTTTCCAATAAAATGAACACCTCTCCTATGAAATGAACACCCCCCTATAAAATGAACACCTCTCCTATAAACTGAATGTACTCTTCCACAAAACACCCCTTTCACACACATCCCTTGCACACCACATTACTTTGGATGATACTATAAACCGTGGTCCCATGTGTAAATGCATGCAGAAATCTTGCGCACATGTTAAAACCTGTTGCGCTATTCAGAAGAGTAGACCATTGTGTGTCGGTGGGAATGGAATGCAAAATTTACAAAACTGCATACACACGGGGGCTGGATGTAAAAAAAAAAAAAAAAAAGCAGCACACAAGTGCTCATACCATTATCTTTGAAATAAAAGAATTTTATAAAATACAAATTACTAAAGACAATATACAACACATGTCTTAAAAAAAACAACTCCCAAAACTCAATTCAAAACCTTGATCACATTCTGTAAATCACATACCATCCACAGTTGGGTTAAAATGATCACATTTTCATCTTTAACAAAAATTACTGAGTGTCTTGCAAGCATTCAGAAGCTTCTCAGGTCTCGAGTTTCTTAACCAATAGAGTGATTTCACCAGCCACCACTGTTCAGTGGTTAGTGCCTTGGATTTCTGACTGAAAGATCTCAGGTTCAAATCCCTTAAGAGTTGTAGGGATTTTTCGGACTCCAGCCAGCTCCTACCCAGAGTGAGTGTGCTGTGGGCTCAGTGGGAAGACTGGGACCACACAGTCGAGCTTCATTCATTTTACTGATGCCAGTTTGAGAGTGTTGCTCAAATTACCTGACCAACACTGCAGGTGTCTGTATCTCTCGGGCCTGGTTGACACCGGGATATAATTATTAGAATAGTAAGTGTAGAGTACAACCCTGTCAAGTAGTCTCAAAGCACATGCACTTCCATAGCAGCATCATTACATCATATTCATTACCATTTATATCATGCAATAAAAAAAAAAATGCCTCCAATTCAGTGGCCCCTATTGCTCTGGTCTCATGGTGACCTCAGGTTCAGTTTCCCCATGCACTTCTGTGCCTGTGGTGAGCTTGTGTTTGGGGTTGGGGGTTCGCGGGGGACGGTCGTTGGAGGGATGTTGTGGTGGTCACCACCTTGGGTGGGTGACTCACTCAGTCTGGCTCCGCGACTGAGCTAATACTGTCATTAGTGGGGGGCTTAGTAGGTGGTGCACTGCATATCTTAACTCAGAACAGGCACGAATGAACACCACCAAAGTGACCCTGCAGCAGTGCAGGGCCCCTCTGGCTGGTGACCCTACAGTGGCCTGATTGATGGGCTCCCTGTGGACCTATGACCCTGAGGATGAGACATAACAAATCTGGGTATGGCTGTGGCAGGGAGATTGGAATGAGCAGCGTGGGAACAGCAGGACGGGGATGTCACAGAAGATGAGACAGCAACAACAACAACAACAACAAAAGTTTGGGGTTTTTTTAAGTAAAAAAAAAAGTAATGGAGGTTTTGCACAAGTACACACCACTCCCATTTCATGTCGCCGTTTCTCCCCAGGTTTCGCACAATTCACTTTGAAAGTTGCAGTGTCCGGTTCCACAAAGAAATGTAGGAGGTTTTGCACAAAGATGTGTTAGGGGTATTCTTGGAGACTGCAGGCATCCACATCATGAAATGTCCTTGGTGATGACGAAGGAAGCGTCCTCTGATGCACTGTGGTGTCCTTGAAGCCTGGTGATGTCCTCCTCCTTCTGGAGATAAAAGAAACATTCTGAGGGCTCTGGTTTGCTTACATAGAGTTTTAAGCAATTTTCATTAGTTAAACTTTGTCACAATCCATCCTAGCAAGTAGCAAGACAACAAAGAGGAAGTGGTGTGTGTGTGTGTGTGTGTGTGTGTGTGTGTGTGTGTGTGTGTGTGTGTGTGTGTGTGTGTGTGTGTGTGTTTTATTATTCATTTATTTTTTATTCTTTTATATCGAGCATAATGGAAGAAGCACTCATGTGCTCTTTTACATCCAGTCCCCATGTGTATTTTGTAAATCTTATCTGTTCCCACTGGCACACGATAGCCTACTCTCATGAAAAGCAGAACAGGATTGAACATGTGCGTAAGATGTTCTGCATGCGTTTCCACACAGGGCTTTGGTTTACAGTCTCATCCGAAAGACTTTCGGGCAGAGTGGAGTGAGCACTGATGTAAACTCCAGGGGGAAAATCCCCTTGAACGGGAATCAAACCTGGGTCGTCACTGCCAGCGCAATGTTCTGACCACAAGGCTATCCCGCCCTCGCAATTGATGTTACAAATCGCAGAGATTTTGGTAACATTTTTTAACGTCCCCATATTTTGAATTCGCATCAATTCCCGTCCTATTCTTTAAGAAAAAAAAATTTTTTAAGTGAAATAGGAAAAAAAAAATACAGCAATGATGATTTGTCAATCTAAAACCATCATGAACAAAATCAAGCCTCTAAGGAAACTGACATCACAAACTAACATTACAAACTAATATTACAAACTAATATTACAAATATTACAAAAACAGTATGCTGCAGAGAATATCATTGAAAAATGTTATCACCTAAAGCAGTGACACAACTAATCAGGGAGGGAGAGACGTAAAGAGTGTGAGTGTAGGGCGAGTGTAGTTCACAAAACAATGCAGGTTATTACCTGTGTTTGATTTTTGTATCACCACATGTATGTTATGTGTGTATCTCCACACACTGTGGGGGGGGGGGGAGGGGGGGAGGGGCATGCAGTCTGGGTGGGAGTGGGACCTTGGGTGATTAATGGGTGGACAGACAGATGTTGATATAGGCAATAAAAAAAAACTATGCTCTGTGTGTTGTTTTGAGACGTATCAAATTGCCAACTTATGTTTTATGTCCACCTCTTTATGCAGTATATTTACAAAGTGGAGAAACTTCTCATTCTGTCAGAAGAAGTAAAATCTGAGCCAAGAAGCACCACTTGGCAGGTATTCAGCCTTTCATGAACACTTTGAATCCTCTTTACTTATTAAAAATGATAAGACCATTACCTACACCTGTGAATTGCAGCTACTTTCAAAGAGAGTAGACTTACCCATGCGAAGAACAGTTTGTTTTACTGTTAGCACATTTTCAACAGGGATAATATCAGGGGAAACTATAGGTCAGTTCTGAAATGGGTTTCAGACACTGTAGACACTGATATTTGGATTGCATTGCCTTATTTCATGCCAGACATTGCCTGTGGAAGAGGAGTGCTTGTATCACTGTAGAACCAGTCTGTTGGCCTGTCGCAAAGGGAGAGAAATCCAAATGAGGGGTTGATATTGAAAAGGCCTCCTTTTCCATTATAAGGTAAAGTAGCAGGCTTTTTCTTTACAGATTTGGACTTTTCAGAATTTCCAGTTATATCTATCTTAATATAATCAAAATTGGAGAGTATTCGTAACCATGCTAGTGTGTCAAAGATGCCACAACATGTAAAAGTTACCTGTATCAGGGGGATAAGTTAAAAAAAAAAAAAAAGACCAAAAAATATTTGTCTCTTATTCTGTCACCTTTTGCAATACAATTCCAGTTGCTTATTACATAGGGCTAGATTACTGTTAAAAAAAAAAAAAAAGCCTGTATCTTAACATTTACTTGGTACATTTGTGATCCAAAGTAGTATGTTGCCATTTGTTAAAGCAGCTCTTAATGCTGGCCTGGGCGGCAGAATGTGTATCTGCAAACAGCCCTAGCTCAGATGCTACTGGCATGAGAACATTGCGGTTAGTGCGCTTGTACTCAGAATTGCCTATAGAAGTAACATCAAGATAAATATTATCAGGCACAAACTTTTTTGTGTAAACTGGCTACAATCCTGTCTTAGAGTGCAGGTCAGAAAAAAAAGTTTTGTTGATTTTCATTCACAGATTTTTTCAAGTATGAAAAACTGCACTGTGCACTTGTTTTGGGGCATTGAGGACATACAGCAATGCTAGGTCGTCACGAGAAAGTTGGAAATGATCATCAAATGAGGACTGCTTGTGTTCCTACAGCGTTGACCCCACGCATGCATATTGCAGTTAGGAAGCTAGCTGATGTCAAAGGACTGAGGGGGTACAGTGCTTGCTGAAAAATAAATAAATTTCAAACTCACCAAATTTCTACAAAATCACAGGAGTTTTGAGTCGGAGGCTAGTTTTTCACAAAATGTAGTTTTTACTTCTGTAAACGCCTTAGTGCATGTGGTGTGATATTAAGAGTTATATAGAAAAACAGAAGGAAAAGTGCGTTTTTCTAAAGGCCGTGTGTGTGTGTGTGTGTGTGTGTGTGTGTGTGTGTTGTGTGTGTGTGTGTGTGTGTGTGTGTGTGTGTGTGTGTGTGTGTGTGTGTGTGTGTGTGTGTGTGCCTGTCTGCCTGTCTGTCTGTCTGTCTGTCTGTCTGTCTGTCTGTCTGTCTGTCTGTCTGTCTGTCTGTGTCTGTCTGTGTGTTGTTGTTGTTGTCTTCAATTTTACGTCTGTTCACTTTTAGTGATATTAGACGGGAAAAAAAAAATTTAAAAAAATCAACAACCAAACCCCTCACCCCCCACCCACCACACAAAGAAACTTGATAATGGAACAGGAATAATAAAAACATAAAAAAACAACTCACTAACATTAATGCAACTATAACAAATGTCCTAAGGGACTGTAACAGAGACCTTTCACAATTTCAAATGCCAGTTTTAAATTGTTGAATATACTGGTAAGGGAGTTTTCAGAAAAATGGGGCATGAAAGACTTTACACTCTTGCAGTCAAAAAGTATATGAGTATTAGTGATATTCTCACCACATAAACATTTACCATTTTTGCTGAATTTGGTTGTCAATGCATTTAGTTTCATTCTATAAAATAATGTATTAATTCTTCTTGACATGAAAATATTTACACAAGTCTTTGAATGATTCACAACTGTTGAATTATCCGTATTGATTGCAGTCCTAGTTAATCTCCCATTTCGCTGATTTGTTTCATCGACCTTTCTCCATGATTTCTGTTCTAGTAAGCTGTACCCCTCTTGCAAGGATAAAGGCACATGCAATTCTATTGAATCCCATTCATGTTTTGCACCTCTCTTAGCAGCTCTATCTGCCCACTCATTTGGAAAGAATCCAGAGTGTGAAGGCACCCAACAAAAATTTACATTTATCCCCTTTAAGGTCAAAAGATGTATGACATGCTTAATCTCCAATATAATTTTTGAAGTTTTCTTGTAACATGGAGATTTTAAAGCATACAATACCGATTTAGAATCTACACAAAGAAGAATTTGAAATATACATAATGGCAAATCAAGAATATAAGTAAGACCCATTAATATTGCTACAAGTTCTGCTGTAAATATCGAGTGATGTTTACCAACATGATACGATTTTTCAATTTTTAACGCTGGTATAACAAAAGCAGATCCTGTTTCTTGATTATCTAGACGTGATCCGTCTGTATAAATTTGTAAATGGTCAAAATATTTATGATGGATGTGGGATCGGACATCAGAAACCATTATGTTCAGATTGTCATTCTTTTTTTCATTAGACACCTCAATATCGAAGTGTGCTTTATTCATCTCCCAAGATGGGCAAGGTAATATTGCCTCTCTTGTATCCATGCTGTGTTGATTGACTTCAGAGTTTTGTACAAGATCAGACACGTATGTACTTATAGGCATTAAAGAGGATATAGATTTTGCTCTTTTAGGAAAATTTAATTCTGATTTTACTTCTATTTCTTCTGAAATAAAGTTTTTAGTTGTTCTATTTCTGAGCACATATTTAGCACATGTGTTGTCGTGTGTTGTGTGTGTTGTGTGTGTGTGTGTGGTGTGGGGTGTGGTGTGTGTGTGGTGTGTGTGTGTGTGTTGTGTGTGTGTGGTGTGGTGTGTGTTTGTGTGTGGTGTGTGTGTGTGTGTGTGTGTGTGTGGTGTGTGTGTGTGTGTGTGTGTGTGTGTGTGTGTGTGGTGTTGTGTGTGTGTGTGTGTGTGTGTGTGTGTGTGTGTGTGTGTGTGGTGTGTGGTGTGTGTGTGTGGTGTGTGTGTGTGTGTGGGTGTGTGTGTGTGGTTGTGTGTGTGTGTGTGTGTGTGTGGTGTGTGTGTGTGTGTGTGTGTGGTGTGTGTGTGTGTGTGTGTGTGTGTGTGTGTGTGTGTGTGTGTGTGTGTGTGTGTGTGTGTGTGGTGTGTGTGTGTGTGTGTGTGTGTGTGTGTGTGTGTGTGGTGTGTGTGTGTGTTGGGGGGTGGGTGTGTGTGTGTGTGTGTGTGTGTGTGTGTGTGTGTGTGTGTAGTGTGTGTAGGAGAGAGAGAGAGAGAGAGAGAGAGAGAGAGAGAGAGAGAGAGAGAGAGAGAGAGAGAGAGAGAAGAGAGAGAGAGAGAGAGAGAGAGAGAGAGAGAGAGAGAGAGAGAGAGAGAGAGAGAGAGAGAGAGAGAGAGAGAGTTCACTTGCTATCTAGTAATGACTTTGATGTAACGCAGAGAAAGGAAGAAATCGGCATAGAAGAGTTAAATCCCTTATACTGTTTGTCACGGTTTCACTTTTTTCTCCTTTTCTTGTGGTTGTCAAAATCAATTTTTGTCAGTAAATGTATATTTTCATATCTGGGGTCAAAATATCTATTTTTCAAAAGTCAGATAGGCAGGTCTACTACAGGCAAACAGACTCCTGATATTTCCTAGACTTTTCCCACCACTGTTTCAGACTCATGTACAAACCCTGAATACACTAAACGACTATGTTAATTCACCGTGTGTGAGCACCAAGTATGATAAATCTTGGAATCCACTACATTCCTGTATCAGGTGTTCCTGTTTTCAGAGGGGGGGTATCATGTACATTCCGACTGCAGTACAAACCATGGTGTTGTAACACTTCTGCTCTAACAGTTTTTGTTGGTGAATGCAATCACTTTTGCTACACTGTGGTGCTGATCAAAATTTCACAAATTTTTCTGAGATTTCATTTTCAAAGGCATTCTTCATGAAAGCAAGATTGAAGAGCTGGCCAGTGAAATAAGTACAGTACAGACAAAGAAGAGGAAATAAAACCATACCTGTTCAGTCCCCGATGACTTGTCCACAGCAGATTCTTGGGCACTGGATTCTGGCTCCACAGCTGCTGAAAGCAGTCAGTAGCTTCAGTAAGCTCAGAGACTACCACAGTTTGATTCAAACACTTAGATATATATGTACATCAGAGAATTAACATAATTACTCTTTAGGCACTGTCTTCCAACATTCAAAATTACAAACTATAGATATATATAATTATGATTTCCTTTTTTCTTCATAAAATTAAATATTCTCAATTTTACCGTCTGATTTGAATGCAGTAAATTGCTTTATTTTTTGTCGCTTTATCGCACTGAAAATGCTGACAAAAATCCTCACCTGAGGCAAGTATTATTTTGATTTTTCTGCTGATTGATTAAGCTGACAGTGTACACTTGACATCTCCACCGACAAAAAAGCAATCTCCATTTTCTTTTGCAAAGTATTTCATCACAAAACTTTTTGCTATACTTGCAGTGTATTCAAGAAGATATTATTTCACGTAGAGACTATACAGCTCTGTACATAAAGAAATCTACCATGTACAATACACAAAGCTTTCTTTTCAACCTGGGGTTTGTCCAGATGTTACCATGATCCTGCTTCCTGCAAGCAAATTCACATCACCAATGAATCGTTTTCTGAACATGTCAGCTTATGCCCCCCCAGCCTAGGGATATTAAATATTGAAATGAAAAGACCTGGTCATATGATTTGTCATTTGCTTTAATTGCTAAAATACAGATTACTTTTTCTCATTCCCTTTGAAGCAGAACAGATTCTTTTTTTTTTTTATATTGCTGCAAATCATCACTAAATTTGTCGATTCAAATATCAAAATAATTCAATGTTATGATTTCATCACAAAATTAATTTTTCTTCAAAAACATCATCACTGTTTCATAATTTGCCTCATGAGGTCAAATACCTAAATGGGTCAATTTCACTTTATTTTTAATTCCATTGATTAAAATATCAAAATGACTCAATGTTATGATTTTATAAAATGCATTAATGACATTTCAAAACCATCACGGTTTCATGTTTTGATTCATTAAGTCAAATACCTGAATGAGACACTTTCAGTTCTTAGAAACTTGAAAAATTCACAGTTATCCTTTAAAGATGCTTTCACATTTACATAACCCCCCTTTGTTTTTTATCTCACACATTACCTCTACACAGTGTGATCATTCCACTCCTCCACCAAGATGTTCGTGACGGCTGTCGTTCCACCATGATGTGCAGCTGTCAGGTTCCCCCACTTTCACCTCCTCTCAGCTGCTGTCCATCCATCCCATCCCAGCTGGTGCTGATCATAGCAGGAACTGACCACACTTGGACTTGGTAAAAGGAAGAAGGGGCGTGTTCATTTCAGCACTGGGCCCTGGACCAAGTTATGCAGGAGTTGCGTGGTGTGGACGCTGTTGTGTCCAAAGCCTAACTGAAATTGAAAGTAGATTGTAATATGTAATATGAGTTATTTCCCTTGAATAAAAGATCACTTCCGGTTCCAGACAAGTGCCACGTTGTTCTGGTTTTATTGTGCGCAAGCCGTACGTTTGTATTTTGAATGCATTAGGCCACTAGCTGGTCATTCTCAAGAGAAACATAACAACTGGCGACGAGGTAAAGTACGTTTTTCAAGTCTATATCATCCAAATGGCGACAAGTCTGCCAAATTTCGAACATTTTCACATCTATCAAGACAATGAAAACGTTGGCACACGTTGGCGGAAATGGCTGTCAAAGTTCGAAAATCTCGTGTGTGCTTTGGACATTACAAGAGACGCTCGAAAAAAAGCCCTACTCCTTCATTACGGAGGTGACGAAATCTTCGAAATTTACGAATCTTTCTCTGACGAGAAAAAGGGGATCGGCGCAACCATCGACGACGAACCAAACGAATACAACGTGCTCAAGACATCTTTCACTGAATACTTCACCCCAAAGAAGAATACCAGCTACGAACGTCTGAAGTTCAGAGATGTGACACAAAACACAGGTGAGACAATTGACAGTTTCCATACTCGACTCCGTGCGTTAGCAATAAACTGCGATTTTCACGATGCAGACAGTGAAATTCTGACACAAATTCTGCATGGTTGTACATCATCTAGACTGAGGAGAAGAGCGCTTAGGGATTCGTTTACACTGGACCAGATACTTTCGGAAGCACGATCTCAAGAGCTATCCGAAGCTAGGGCTGCAGACATTGAACAAACGGCTCACAGTCACAAAGTGAATGCCGTCAAGAATTCTGCCGGTCGTAAGCATGGAAGAGGAGGAGGTCAGTCCTCACACACAAACAATCGTGAGGGACAGAGTGGCTTCCAGCAGAGAGGCAGAGGTGGATTTTCTCAGCGAGGTAGAGGAAGTTCCAGACCGCCAAGACAAAATACAACATGCCGTAACTGTGGTGGACCATTCCCACACCCCGACGGATGTCCAGCTGCGGGAAAGCAGTGCAGAGCTTGTTCGAAGATAGGACACTACTCTCGTGTTTGTAGATCCAAACAAAAGCCTGTGAAGATCAACAACGTATCGAATACTTGTGACAGATCAGCCGATAGCTCCAGTGAGGAATCAGTCTTCCACGTCACCCACAATTCCAAAATTCCAGCAGTCCATGCCACACTGTTTGGGAAAGAAACGTCATTTCTTGTCGACAGTGGTGCAACAGTAAATATTGTGCACACGTCGATATGCCCAACAAATCTGAAACTCAAACAGCCATGTCCGAGAATTATGGCCTACGGTTCTGACAAACCTTTGCCTGTGGATGGATACTTTTCGACAGACCTAGAATACAAAGGCAAAAGAACACATGCAAAATTCTACGTCGTCAATAGTGACAAGAAAACAGATAGTCTTATCTGCGCAGACACTGCACAAGCATTGGGACTGATACAGTTCGCATTCTCTGCAAGCCTGAATTTGGACACATCTGCCCAATCAACAAGTTCCATCGCTGACAACTTCACAGAACTTTTTGATAGTAAACTAGGACACATCAAAGATACGAAAATCAAACTGCATGTGGATCCTGAAGTACAGCCTGTTGCCCAACAGCACCGACGTGTTCCATTCCATCTTCGAAAACAGGTGGAGGCCGAACTGAAGAAACTTCAAGATTTGGACATCATCGAGCCGGTAACTGGACCGACTCCCTGGGTCAGCCCTATTGTGTGCGTCCCCAAGAAACGTGAGGGAGAAGTTAGAGTGTGCGTTGATATGCGCGAACCAAACAAAGCAATAGGTAGAGAAAAGCATCCTATGCCAACACTCGACGACTTGATTGCAGATCTGAATGGGGCTACAAGGTTCAGCAAACTTGACATGACTCAAGCCTATCATCAGCTGGAAATTGACGAAGACTCTCGTCAGATCACCACATTCTCGACTCACGTTGGATTGTTCAGATACAAAAGGCTGTTATTTGGAGTCAACGCAGCTTCAGAAATTTTCCAAAACGCCATATCCAATGTACTGCATGACATTCCTGGCGTTAGAAATCTGTCTGACGACATCATCGTATTCGGGGCTACTCAGCAAGAACATGACAGGAGCTTGAAGAAGACACTTCAACGCCTACAAGAGGTGGGAGCAAAACTCAACCGCAAGAAATGCATTTTTTCTGCGTCCGAGCTGACATTCTTTGGCCATGTGTTTGGAAGAGGGGGGATGACCGCAGATCCTGAGAAAACCAAGACAATTCTCAATGCCCCTGCACCTACAAACATCGCTGAACTCAGATCGTTTCTCGGTATGACTCAGTACATGGCTAGATACATTCCTGCGTATGCGACAATCACCAGTCCACTGCGTGAACTACTCAAGAAAGATGTGAGTTGGACCTGGTCAGCAGCTCAACAGGCGGCGTTCGAAAAGCTGAAAGAAATGCTCACCTCAAGCCCAGTCATGGCATACTTTGATCCTGCTAAAGAAACGTCTATCCTGGTGGATGCTAGCCCAGTTGGTCTTGGGGCGATTCTCGTCCAAGACAACAAGGCAATCTGTTACGTGAGCCGAGCGCTCACAGACGTCGAAAAACGCTACTCACAGACAGATAGAGAGATGCTTGCTGCTGTCTATGGAATCGAACATTTCCACTTGTACGTGCAAGGAGCTCCATTCAAACTCATCACTGACCACAAACCACTGCTCGGGATAGTCAAAAGCCGAAACCCAACAACAGCCCGAATTGAGAGATGGCGTCTTCGACTCATGCCGTACGAGGTCGAATTCGTGTACAGGCCAGGCAGAAATGAACAAAACCCAGCTGACTACATCAGCCGGCATCCTCAAACAACACCTGCCAGAGACAACGCTGGTGAGGAGTACATTGCATTCCTAGCCAAATTTGCAGTACCGAAAGCAATGACGCAAGGCGATGTTCGAGCTGAAACTCAGAAAGACCCTCAGCTCCAGAAAGTTATGCAGGCAGTCCAAACTGGACAATGGAGAAGTGACATTTCAGACTTTGCACGATTCAAAGACGAGTTATCCGTGCATGATGGACTTGTTCTTAGAGGTCATCGTCTCATTCTTCCGCAGTCACTTCAGAACCAAGCCATAGACATTGCTCACCAGTCACACCAAGGTATTGTGAAGACCAAGCAACTGATCCGGGAAAAAATCTGGTTTCCTGGTATCGACAAACTGGTTGAGAATGCTGTGAAGTCCTGTATTCCATGCCAGGCCACGTACAAAGGACCAACACAGAGAGAACCTCTCCAACCAACACCACTCCCTTCAGGCCCATGGGTAGCAGTGGCGATTGACTTCGCTGGACCGTTTCCATCGGGAGAATACGTGTTGGTGGTCACTGACGAATACAGTCGATACCCAGAAGTGGAGATCGTCTCATCCACTTCAGAAAGAACCATACTCCCCCGTCTGGACCAAATTTTCGCACGCCAAGGCTTCCCTGAAATCTGCAAGACAGACAATGGCCCACCATTCAACGGTCAAGCCTTTGCACAATACGCTGAGAGGAATGGTTTCAGGCACAGGAAAATTACGCCTGTGTGGCCTGAGGCGAACGGTGCAGCTGAGCGCTTCGTGGGAACCCTCAAAAACAACATCCGTACATCAACAGCTGACGGCCGAAACTGGAAGGAGGAAATCCCAACGTTCCTCCGAACATTTAGGGCAACGCCACACACTGCAACTGGTGTCTCGCCATTCGAGGCAATGACAGGACGGAAGATGAACGTCGGTCTACCCACAGCTCCGAAACATCTCTCTCCGGTCCCTGTGCATACTCGTATTGCGCACAATGACCATCACAATAAAGGAAAGATGGCAGAATACGTTAATGCCCGCCGTCACACTGCACAAGCAAACATGGCACCTGGTGATTACGTGTTGGTCAAGCAGCCCAAGCAAAATGCGCTGACAACGCCGTACAACACGACGCCATGCCTGGTGAAAGAGAAGAAGGGGAGCATGATAACAGCTTGCCGCCCTGACGGATCTCTCATCACCAGAAATTCGTCCCACTTTCGACAGCTGCCAGCACACATCAACATTCCTGGCGACGTTCCAGAACTCGATGCTCCAGAGGACCCAGACATCATTCCTGGAGACATCATTCCTGCTGAGACTCCTTCAACTGGAGAAACTGGGAACAACAATACAAGCTCCGACCAGCTTCCATCACCCAGTACAAGACGTTCAGGCCGAACCACCAAAACTCCAACTTACCTGAAAGACTACGTCCTCAACTAATCCATTACGTCGATCTTGTACATGACCTGTCACTAGAGGACAACGTGTAGTTAGGTTGTCTCTCTATTTAGTCAAATTTAAGCATTGTTTGATATTAAATATCATTTATGTTTCTAGTCATTGTCAGAGAGCATCAGAATGCTCTGTAGTTTTGATTTGTGTTTATGGCCTGTATATCAAGGAGGACAGCAGTGTAGCTAGGCTGATCCAACTTGATCCTAAGTGATCGTGTAGAGTGGTCACAATATTATGTTCTTATTATCATAAGAAGAGCATCAGAATGCTCTGTATTTTGGATTGTGTTTATGGACTGTATATCAAGAAGGACAGCAGTGTAGCTAGGCTGATCCAACTTGATTCTAAGTGATCGTGTAGAGAGGTCACAATATTATAGTTTTTAAGTGATCGTATATTTTGGTCATATTAGCCTACTGAAATTTCTTTCATTTCATTTTATTCATGAAAGCTTAAACCTCAAGTCATATATTTACATATGAGTGAAGGACCGGACGTGAATTCCAAGAAACCATTCAGAACTGAGTGGACACTTTTTCATCAAAAACTGAATATCTTGACATTCAAGTTTATCATTTGTTCGTGCAGAATTTAATTTGATTTTATATGACGTTCCTATATTGGCACAGTAGGCATAACCAGTCACTCATGTGTTTGCATCCCTTTACTTTATTCTATTGGATGTTTTGAATTTTCTCAATGTCTCTGACATACATACCCACATGCAGCCAAGACATGTATTTGCTTACTGATGTGTATTCAATATATATTGATGAAGCCAAAGGTTTAATTTTTAGAAACCATTGAATTCAAATTAATGCACAATGCATATCTTCCTCAAATTTTCGAGTTTCGGATGTTACTCTTTGACAATTCATTTTCATTGTAATTGTCCATTCAAGTTGAGGAGGGATGTTGTGTCCAAAGCCTAACTGAAATTGAAAGTAGATTGTAATATGTAATATGAGTTATTTCCCTTGAATAAAAGATCACTTCCGGTTCCAGACAAGTGCCACGTTGTTCTGGTTTTATTGTGCGCAAGCCGTACGTTTGTATTTTGAATGCATTAGGCCACTAGCTGGTCATTCTCAAGAGAAACATAACAGACGCCCAATCCTGGTCACTGGATTCAGTTCTCACCCCCAGTTCCTGAAAGTAATAAATAATGAGCTACATTGAACATTTCTTTGCTTCCTTGGCTTACACGTTACAGTCATCTGATCATTTCATTTTGAAACACAATGAACTAATGTTCCTTACAGATCTTTTATTCTTTACAGCCCTTGTAAAAAAATTCACCATTGCATTATTTGCTTAGATATTTAAACGACTTAACATTTTCAAAGATGAAATCCACAAGCATTACCTCAAAACAAATTCACAATCTATCTTCAACCCCTCCATTGCAAGCTTCTCCCCCCCCGCCCCCCCCCCCCCCCCCCCGCCCCCCCCCCCCCCCCCCCCCCCCCGATCCAGCTGACCAATGTACATGAGAACAATTAAAAATGTTGAAAATGCAAACCAAAAACTATGTTGTTTCCTGAACATTTCACTTGGTTTTTCTGTCGTCACACTGAAGGACACAGTGAAAGCTGCTGTAAGAGCCCTCTACATGTCAATGAACTAGTGACCACAAAACTATTTGGGGGCTGAATGGATGAGTTCAGTCATTTTTTTATCTGCACTTTGTCACAGAAGTTCAGTGATTTTCTCACCCGCATTTTGTCACAGAAGTTGTTCCCCCTGAATGCTGGCAGGTGTTGACATCAACGGCAGCAGCCATCTGATGACAGACTGATTCTATCACAAAGCAGTGAAACATGAAGACAGACTGATTCTATCACATAGCAGTGAAACATGATGACAGACTGATTCTATCACATAGCAGTGAAACATGATGACAGACTGATTCTATCACATAGCAGTGAAACATGATGACAGACTGATTCTATCACATAGCAGTGAAACATGAAGACAGACTGACTCTATCACATAGCAGTGAAACATGAAGACAGACTGATTCTATCACATAGCAGTGAAACATGAAGACAGACTGATTCTATCACATAGCAGTGAAACATGAAGACAGACTGATTCTATCACATAGCAGTGAAACATGAAGACAGACTGATTCTATCATATAGCAGTGAAACATGAAGACAGACTGATTCTATCACATAGCAGTGAAACATGATGACAGACTGATTCTATCATATAGCAGCTATCTGATGACAGACTGATTCTATCACATAGCAGTGAAACATGAAGACAGACTGATTCTATCACATAGCAGCTATCTGATGACAGACTGATTCTATCACACAGCAGTGAAACATCTTCACGTTAAAATTCAGACCCACAGGAAGACAGACAGAGCGAAAATGGGAGAAGACAGAAATGCAATTACAAACAATACAGAGACAGACGGGCAGAATGGATGATACACAAACGCATCACATAAACAAATACTACCATACACACAAAACGTCACAAAGAATGACAGACAAAAAGACATGCATCACATAAACAAATACTACCATACACACAAAACGTCACAAAGAATGACAGACAAAAAGACACACACATCACATAAACAAATACAAACATACACACACACATCACAAAGAATGATAGACAAAAAGACAAATACGTCACATAAACAAATTCTAACATACACACAACATCACAATAACTACAACTAAACAACCCAAAGTTACCAAGTGTCCTGATGTTTTCTTAGTGACCGCTGTCTGAGGCAGGTGCTGAACTTGACCACTGCTGGTCAGGCTTCCATGATACCTGGTAACACACATGGACAACATTTGAATAGAAATAGCTTTTTTTTTTAAAAGCATGAACAGTAAGCGACAAAAGACACAAGAGGTAAATGTGTAAATAACTAACACAGACAGGTCACTCACCTCATCTCATAACACTAACATGACCACAGCTGATTGCACTTACATAGTATTTGGTCAAACAGGTGTCCATCACGAAAGAGACAGCTAGCACAAAACAAAGTAACCACCACCCAAAATGACAATGAAAATGAAGAAACAAATTATGTACGTAACTGTGACTAACAAAAATATTTTTTAAATCAACACAGAAATAAGAGACAAAAATAAAAATACAGAAGTATGTAGAACTGTACCTTGTTGACAGACTTCAGTTCTTGGTCACTGTCTGTTACATGTACCGTCCTTGCCACTCCACTCCAGCCCCAGAGACTCTGAAAACAGTAAGTCATCATCAGTTATACTGAACAGTAAGTCATTATCAGTAATACTGAATAGTAAGTCACCATTATTCATACTGAACAGTCTGTCATCATCATTCATACTGAACAGTGAGTCATCATCAGTCATACTTACAATCCTAAAAGTTTCATTAACATACATTGCATTCAGTTTATTACTCCACATTAACTAGTCAAATAGAAATAAAATCTGTAATTTTCTTAAATAGTCAAATAGAAATAAAATCTGTCATTTTCTCACCTGAACTGTTGTACTATCACAGGATCTTTTGGCTCCCGTCCATGCAGGCAGCTGTGACATTGTCGGCCATACACCTGGACAGGAGCTCTGTTGACAGACTGATTCTGTCACATGGCAGTGAAACATTTTCAACATGAAATGCAGGCCTGCAGAAAGACTCAGACAGACAGAAAAGAGCAAAAAGAAACCAGACAGACTCGGTGCCACAGAAAGACAACCAGGACAGACAGACGGACAGACAGACAGACAGACAGACAGACAGAGTGATTGACAGACATAGAAACAGTGACAGGATAAAATCAAAGGCAAATATTCACAGTCACACACAGAGAAGTATTACCAATTATCCTTCACTTATTTTGGTGACCAAAGCTTGAGCCAGGCCTGATGACAATGGACTTGACAACTTCTGGCCAGTTTTACCTGGTGAAACAGATGTCGTTCACAACTATAACAAAAGCCTAACACAAATTATCAGCAACACAAGTCAGCAATAATGAAAAAACAAAAACAAAAGGCAATTAAAGGCAAAAAGTATTTGAATAAGAAAATCAGTCAAACAGAAAAAGTCAAAAATGTGAACAAAAAAGCTTACTTCTTCAGAAACATACCTATGTTGAGGCACTGCAAGTTGTGACGACACTACTGCAACACACTGTCCTCAGCACTGGACTCCAGCTCTGAAAGTGATAAATCATCATGAGGCATACTGTCAATCCTAAAAGTTTTATTCACATCCACATTACATCCAATAACACAAAACACTTAATGTGGCAAAGTCAAAGTTTAACTAACATATACATTGCATTAAATAACACAAATTCAAGAACATACATCACTTAAAGTGGCAAAGTTACAGTTTAACTAGTATACACATTACATACTTACATTAAATTACACATATTCAAGAACACACATCACTTAAAGTGGCAAAGTCAAAGTTTTAAATAACACATTCAAGAACATACATCACTTAAAATGGCAAAGTCAAAGTTAACTAGTTTACACATTAAATAACACACATTCAAGAACATACATCACTTAAAATGGCAAAGTTTAACTAGCATCCACATCATATTCAAAGTGGCAAAGTTACAAATGCAATCTATCATTTTCTCACCTGGACTCGGTCATCGATTCACCAGACCTGGTTTACCCCATGCAGGCAGGTGTGCCATCAGGTCCATGCACTTTGACAGCAGCTCTGTCAACAGTCTGATTCTATTACCTGGCAGTGAAACATTTTCAACATGAAATGCAGGACCTCAGAAAGCCACAGACAGACAGAAATAAGAACACAGCACAAGCAAGACATTCACAGACAAAACATACAGAATGGCCGGCCATGCACATGATAGACATGTAGACAAATACATAAATTGATAATGCACACACTGGATTACATATATACACCAGGTCACAAAGACATAACTATTACCTCGTAACTTATCTGATGGTGTTGGCATGACCACAGCTGGTTAGCACGTAGACCTTGCATAGTACCTGGCAAAACAGATGTACTCAAAGTTAAAAACAGCATCAAAAAGTATGACTCAACTTGCTAATGAAGTAGTACAATTACTGTACTCACAGTTAAAACTAACATGAACCAAAATTATTCATAAAATAGTGAAACACCTGTAATCACAAGTCAAAAATAGCATATAACAAAATGTATTGTAACTTATAATCAAAATAAATGACGCATATACAAATGTCTAACAAAGGCAAAAACAAATAACACAGAAAACAATCAGAAAAAAATCAGTCATTATGAAACAGAAATGAAAAACAACCCACATGAAAAAAAGCTCACACACTTAGTATGCAGAAATATACCTCTCTGAAGACAAGGATGCAGCTTGAGGTGACTGTTCCTTGGCACTTGTTTCCAGCACTACAGATCCTGAAAGCAATAAATTGTCATCAGTCCCACTAAAAAGGGTAAAAGTTTCATAAGCACAAGCTATACAATTACATGGCCACAATACTTTCAAACCGATGAAGTTTATACTTGACCAACATCCCTCCCCCAAAAAAGATACCGTAATGATTTCATCTGATAAATCATAAAAAGACAAAACATACAAAAGTTATCTCTAACATACAACCTTATCTTATAAATATTAATTATTTAACAAACACTGCTGGACACAGCTGTAGATCATGTGCCCAAGATATCAAAACCACCAATGAACCTGAGGAAAGAATATCCCACTTTTCAGACTGCATAGTAATTTTATTCATAAACCATTTGAGTGACAGAGGACTCTTTTTCTTACCTGTCCTTGGTTCTCCTTCATGCTGGTAGGCACGCTGTCAGTAATCCTACTCCTACGCGTACTCCTTGGTAGCAGTTTCTCTGTGAACAAACTAATTTTCCGCATGGCATTAAACATTTTCAAAATTAAATGCATGCCCCCCTTTCCAGAAAAATGGTAAGAGACAGACAGAAATGGCAGATAACAGACAGAAATGGCAGATAACAGACTGACAGAAATGGCAGATAACAGACAGAAATGGCAGATAACAGACTGACAGAAATGGCAGATAAAGACAGACAGAAATGGCAGATAAAAAACAGAGACAAGAATGCAAGCCACCTTGCAATGACAGAAAAACCACACAGAGAAAAGGGGGCAAAATAAAAACAACCTCAAAACTACAGTATTTAAATAACTTACACATATGCACAAAGATGAGACGAGACAGAAAGATATATGAAAAAAAGGATTAATCTGTACCTTATGGAAACTACAGTATTTAGATAACTTACAGATACGTACAAAGATCAGACAAGACAGAAAAATATTAAAAAGAGGATTCATCTGTACCTTATGGCTGAAGTGAAGGAGAGGCTTCTGGTGGTGCTGGGCCTGTCTGAAACTGTCCGACCCTCATCTAGTTCCTGGTAAAAGAATCATTATTCCGAAAAAATATACACATACATAATAAGCTGCTGGTCCAGCTTTCAAACCAGAAATGTCAGTACTGCTGTAAAAGGCTGAATACAGACCAGCCTGGAAAAACAAACTGTTGCCTGCTGTATGCTTCTGTCCCTCTGAATAACCATTTTGGTTAAGGGACTGATGATGATGATGATGATGATGATGATAATGATGATGATGATGATGATGATGATGACCATCTTGGTCAACAAACTGTTGATGATGTTGATGATGATTATGACGACGATGATGATAATGTCCTTCAAACTCCTGCAAGACCTTTTCCCTGTTTGGTTTTGTTTATTTATTCTTTAGATGGGGAGTTTTGCACTTGGTTTGCCTGATTTGGATTTTGGGTGGGGTGTGTAGAGTTGTTCTTTTAGTTTAAGTTTTCTTTTTTATTATTGTGCATTTCATGAAGGGGATTTTTCCATTATTGGTTTGGGATTTTTTGTTTGATTTTATTTTTTTGTTTTTAGGGTTGTCTCATTTTATTTCAGTTTATTATGTTTTGTTTTTAGGTTGTCTCATTTTATTCGTTTATTAGTTTTGTTTTAGGTGTCTCATTTTATTTCAGTTTATTTGTTTTGTTTTTAGGGTTGTCTCATTTTATTTCAGTTTATTATGTTTTGTTTTTAGGGTTGTCTCATTTTATTTCAGTTTATTATGTTTTGTTTTTAGGGTTGTCTCATTTTATTTCAGTTTATTATGTTTAGTTCAGTATATGTAATGTTCAGTTTTGTTTTGTTTTTCCCATTTTGTTTTAATGGGTTATTCAATTTTTAATTGTTTCTTTTAGTTCATCTCACAGGCTTATTATTTCATCATCTGCAAAGCACCAGTCCAGTTGTTCTCACATCACTCATTCCAAACTTACCCCACAACAACTGTATCCAGGCAAATTCCAATGAACTCAAAGCCTGAAGGTGACCTGGAGCTTTGTTTACATGCAGGACCAGAACACAGCCACGAACCTGGGGAGTCCTTGCAGTGTTTGTCTCTTTTCCCCCTACCCCCATTTTCAATTTTTAGTTTTTTTGTTTGCTTTGTGTTTTGAAGTGGCTTTCGAGTTTTGCACAAGTGCTCTTTTTGGGGTTTTTTTTTTCAATTTTCAGTTCTGTTTCCCCTTTTTAATCCATTGTTTGGTTTATTTCCCTTTTTGATTTATACCGTTTTTATTTTTATTTTGTCTGTCTTTTGCATTGCACTCCATTTATTTTGGTTTAACTTACTTAACTTTGTGTAGACTCTGACTCACTAATATAAAAAAAATATATTGTCTCTGCAGTAGCTCAGCCTTGAAAAACCTGAAAATTTGCAATCTCGTTCACCAACTGTACAAGCATTGGATTAAAAGTATCACAATTCAACAGTCCAAGACCAGCATACCTTCTGGTTCCAGACACCAAGTCAAGAAGCCCTTCAAGTCTTTAGCACTGCTAAAGTATTTTTATTTTTTCATCCCTTCTCCATACCTCAACAGAGATCCTAAGAAAGAAATACATACAGTAAAGATGTCCTGAACTCTGCAGGACTGCACTGCTGACACTTCATCCTAGTGTCCTTTGGTGACAAGGTCCATCACAGCCAGCCAGTGTCTGTTAACAGGCATAAACATGTGTATCACTAACATGGCTACTGTAATTGTAAAAGCAGAGAGAGAGAGAGAATGAATAATGAATGAATAATATATTATTTTTCAAGGGTAACAGAGCATTTACATACTTTTTTTCATCCAGCCCTTGCCCTGATTAGGGGGGAAAAAAAAAACCCTGCCAAGACAGGAGAAAAGTCAATAAAAGCAGAAAGCAAAAACAAGAAAGAAAAACATCACCATCACCAATATTGCAAAAAGGAGATAAGTATACATTCAATAAATACATAATTCCCATACGGTACATTAATACTTTAAGTCAAAAGAGATATGTATTCGACAAACACACAATCCCTAACCACTGGAACATTCATGTCAAGAGATACACTGGTTATAATTAAATCAAATACATCAAGATTGAGATGTGACAGCAGAGAAGAGAGCAACCCTAACAAAAACGATACATATTAAAACATGGCGAATCTGTCTTACTTAAAAAACAATATTATGAAGAAAAGGAGAGAAAAAAAGAGAGAGAGAGAGAGAGAGAAGAGAGAGAGAGAGAGAGAGAGAGAGAGAGAGAGAGAGAGAGAGAGAGAGAGAGAGAGAGAGAGGTTATAAATTTGATCCCAAATTATTTCAATTCAGAACATGACAAAATTTATACAACGCATCACACCTTCACAATCAGAAAGGGGCTAATTTAATAGCTTATTTAAAAAAAGAATACTTTGAACTTGGCTGGCAAACACTCCTATACCCAAAATCTCACCATGTCATTGATGAACCTAGGACTCGAAAATCTCACAGAGAAACCTTTTGCTAATACATAGTAAGGAAATGTAACTGACGAAAGTTAAAGGACACGTTAAAAAAAAATAATGTTAAAAAGCCTGGAATTTGAAACTGGAAGCTTGTAAATGCTAGTGTCCGTCTTCCATTGTCATTGTAGCCATGTGAAATTTTCAAATTCAATACCATGAAAAGAGACGACTGAAAATAATTACCTTCTGATAGTATGTGGGCAGCCATCTGAGAACTTACAAAAAAACCCTGCAGACTACAGCCTAACAACTAAAATTCACAAATTACTCCTTCAGCTGGCGTTAACCCCAACATTGAACTCATGCTCACCTGCTAAGAGTGCGCCATGTTAAGCGACCAAGAGGGATAACTCTATGTGTCTTCTCATTCAGACTGATCAACAATGCGCCAAGTTCTTATCCATTTTTTTTTTGTTTGTTTGTTTGGTTTGTTTCTAAAGTGACCTGTGTTTACCTTGATGTTGCTACAGAATGTGAGCACAGTGGGTTTTGGGTTTTTGTTTGGGGGGGGTGCCCCCTCCCTGACAAGATTGTAAAGGTGGACAAAAAGGGAGTATGGACACAATAGCAAGATGGGAAGTGTGTGTGTGTGTGTGGGGGGGGGGGGGGGGGGGGGGGGGGGGGGGGGCAAGGAGAAGAGAAAGGAGTGGAATAGCTGGGATGTTTAATAACACAACAACAAATGAACGCATGTAGAACATAATGCGCACACGTTAAAATTCGTTCCCCTATTTGGAAGAGTAGGCCATTGTGTGCCAGTGGGAACGGATGACAAAATTGACAAAACTCCACACACACGGTGACTGGATGCAAAAAAGCACATGGACGATTATTCCATTATCCTGGAAATAATATATCTATCTATCTATCCCTTAGTCTGGGGGCATCGGTGAAGACTTGACAACCAGTTCCCTCCATTCCTCTCTCTGTTCTGCCTTTCTCGGGTTTTGTTGAGTTATAGGCCTGTCCATTCGCTGATGTTGTCCTCCCATCTCTTCTTTGGTCTGCCTCTTTTTCTTCCTCCTTGAACAGTGCCTTGCAGTATTGTTTTTTGCAAGTCCTTTTGATCTTGTGACATATCCATACCATTTAAGTTTATGCTTCTTTATGATTGATAGAAGATTTTCGTAGGGACCAATGGTTTCCTGGATTCTGTTATGCACGTCTTGGTTGCTTATGTGGTCTCTGTAGGAGATGCCAAGGAGTCTTGGGAAGCATCTCATTTCTACTGCCTGTACTCTTCTCTCCAAATCTGCAGTCAGGGTCCATGATTCACAGGCATACAGGAATGTGGATATGACAAGGGAGTGCATTAGTCTGATCTTGGACTTTAGTGAGATATTTTTATCTTTCAAGATGGTGTTCAGTTTTGACAGTTATTGTCTGTGCAATCCTGCATACTACTTCTGGCTTGGACTCCTTGTCTGATACGACGGCTCCCAAGTACTTGAAGCTTTGAACTGTTTCCAGCTTCTGGTCACTGACCCTGATATGAGTGCTGATGCCCTTGGTGTTATTGGTCATCAGTTTGGTCTTCTCTGCACTGATTTCCATGCCGTATGTTTTAGAGGCCTTGTTCAGGTGTTGTTAAGCTGGCAAGCACTTGTTCTGATCCTGCTAGTCCATCAATGTCATCTGCGAAGCGGGGGTTTGTGATTCTTCTGCCACCAATGCTGACTGATCCTTTATGGTGTTCCAGTGCATCAGCCATGATTCTCTCAAAGAAGATGTTGAAAAGAGCGGGTGAGAGTAGACAGCCCTGCCTTACTCCAACTGTTGTTTGAAACCACTCTCCAATGTTGCTGTTGTAGTACACTGCACTGGTGGCCTTGTTGTACAGCTCTTTGATGACTGATCAGGTTTACATTGATGCTGTATAAATTCATGGCTGCCCACAAAGCTGCAGCCACACCCTGTCGAATGCCTTCTTAAAATCAATAAAAACGTCGTAGAGGTCTTCTTGGTGTTGGAGGTACCACTCACAAAGTATTCTGAGTTTGAATATCTGTTCTGCTGTGCTACGCCCTGCTCTGAAACCTGTTTGTTCCTCAGCAATGATAGTCTCTGCTTGTGGCTTCAGTCTGTTCAATATTATCTTCAACATTACCTTGCTTGGGTGGCATATGAGGCTGATTGTGCGGTAATTCTGGCACTGCTGAAGATTTCCTTTCTTGGAGTTAACATCAGTGTCAACTTCTCTCTCTCTCTCTCTCTCTCTCTCTCTCTCTCTCTCTCTCTCTCTCTCTCTCTCTCTCTCTCTCCTCTCTCTCTCTCTCCTCTCTCTCTCTCTCTCTCTCTCTCTCTCTCTCTCTCTCTCTCTCTCTCTCTCTCTCTCTCTCTCTCTCTCCTGACGAATGTCATGATGATAATCACAGCTTGGATAAGGCCTTGTACCTACAACTTTGTTGTCTGCTGCCGTCACACATGTTGGACAAGGCTGTCGTCAGATCTGCCATTGTGCCGATGTTTCAACTGGACTGCAGGAGTGGTCTGAGCAATTCCTCAACCAGGAACCTGAGGGCCCTGACATTCTGGGAGTAATAAGACTGCTTTCCTCAAAGCAGCTTTATTTATCTATTTAATTATCTGTTTATTCTTTTATATCGAGGATAATGGAATAAGCACTCGTGTGCTTTTTTTTTTACATCTAGTCCCCGTGTGTATGCAGTTTTGTAAATATCATCTGTCCCCACCAGCACACAATGGCCTACTCTTACGAGAAGCGGAACAGGATTTAATGCGTCGGCAAGATGTTCTGCGTGCATTCGCACACGGGGCCTCGGTTTATAGTCTCATTCGAAGGACTTTTGGGGGCAGTGGAGTCAGCACTGATGTGAACTCTAGGGGAAAAATCCCCTCGAACAGGAATCGAACCTGGATGGTCAAATTGTGAGCCAGTGTTCTGACCAATAGGGTATCCCGTCCCACTGGGAAGTCCATCATTGAAATAAACTGTGGATAAACAATGACCCCCAAATCCACTATTGAAATCATACACGTCATTTCCCAATGAACATTTTTTTGCAACTGACAGAAAAAAAATCTTACACACACACACACACACACACACACACACACACACACACACACACACACACACACACACACACACACACACACCACATGCACACGCACGTTCACACCGAAAAACTTTCACACACACACACACACACACACACACACACACACACACACACACACACACACACACACACACAGCACCCCCCCCCCCCACACACACACACACACACACACAACTATGTACAAAGAGATATTGCCTCTCTCTCTCTCTCTCTCTCTCTCTCTCTCTCCTTCTCTCTCTCTCTCTTCTTCTCTCTCTCTCCTCTCTCTCTCTCTCTCTCTCTCTCTCCCTTTACACACACACACACACACACACACACACACACACAACACACACACACACACACATTCTAGCCTTATCCCATCTTTTCTGACTTACTTTATTATTTAGGCCTACTTTACTTACTTCGTCTCCTAGTAACTCTAGCGCATCGAGGGGCGAAAGAGCTTTCTGTCTGCAGCAAGTTTGAAGGCCTGGGTGGGTGGAATGTTGTCGGTCTTCAGTGTTTCTTTCACACCCTCGATCCAGGTCTTCCTCGGTCTTCCTCTTGCCTTGCACCCGAACATCCTTGCGTTGTATGTGAGCTTTAGGCTACTGGCTAGCTGATGAGGTGCCATACGTGTCCTAGAATTATCAGTTAACACAAAACTTTCTGGGTGGAAGAAAAAATTGTTCTTTCGATGAAGAGCTTTCCAAGGCACATCCACTCACACAGTCAATCCGCCATGAGTGTTCTGTGAAATGGTGAGCATTTTTAATAACCTAGGACAGCACTTCATAAAAGAAATAGGATGAAAAGTGCTAATTATCGTACATTTCAGTCAACGTAAAGCGCGCTTACAAACCAAACGCAGGTCCACCTCGGCTGTGAGCTAGGCCTAGCTTAGCCTAGCCTATTCCATTTCATAAGGGTAAAAATAAGGCCGCAGTGCGTCTGGCATGCAGCTGGCACACTGTTTATAAAAGCCTAGCTAAGCGCTAGCGGGACGGTCTTCTCAGAAGCTGGTCAGCTAAATTTAGAACGTCGCAGTGATGCCAGAATAGTGTGTAGGGTAGGGATAAATAATGCTTTATATCAAGAATTGCCCAACATTCCCAACTTGGCCTCCGAGGGATTTCAAACAAAGACATAAAAAAGTTTTAAAATCCATTGAAAAACCTAGTAGGCCTCACCTCACCTCACCTCATTCTCCTGACCGAATGGTCGTAGAGGAGACATGAGGATGTTGATGACGTTGTTCTCCTCCATCCAGACCGGTCCTCTGCCCTGCGGATCAGCGTTGCGCTGTCCATCCCGGTCCACTCCTTGATGTTGTCCATCCAGTTCTTGGGTTGCCTTCCTCTGCGTCTTTCCCCTTCCAAGGTTCCCTGCAGAACCGTTTTGGGCAGCGTGTTGTGTCGGGTGACGTGCCCAAACCAAGACATCTTCCTCCTTTTTAGTATTGACAGGAGGGGTTCCTGGGGGCCTGCAAGCTGTGTAACTTGACCCCGCACAAAGTCTTGTGATCCCTCCACGAGATCCCAAGGAGACGTCTGAAGCATTTTGTTTCGAATGCTTGAATTCTCTTGGTGGTTTCAGCTGTCAGAGTCCAACTTTCACAACCGTAGAGCAGTATGGATATAATTAGGGACTTGAAGATTTTCATCTTGGTGTGGAAACTGATGTCTTTGCTCTTCCAGATCTTGCTGAGTTTTGCCATTGCCGATGTTGCCATGGCTAGTCTGGTCTTGATCTCTGTTGCAGAGCGGCCATCTTTGGTGAGAGTGGCACCAAGGTATTTGAAGGTGTCCACTTCTTCTAATTGTTCTCCATTCATGAAGATTTGAGTGTGGATGTTATTTGTGCTGTTGACCAGGATTTTGCTCTTTTCAGTGCTCACTTCCATGCCGTATGCTCTTGCTCTGTCTGTTAGTCTGTTTGTGAGATCCTGTAGCTCGGTGTTGCTGCCGCCCATCAGATCGATATCGTCGGCAAAGCGTAGGTTGTTTATCATTCTTCCTCCTAAAGAGATGGTAGAATGGAAGTCGTGGAGGGTATCTCTCATGATGTTTTCCAGGAAGAGGTTGAACAAGATTGGGGATAGCAGGCAACCTTGTCGGATGCCAACTGTGGTCTTGAAGTAGTCGCCTATCTGGCTGTTGAGGAGGACTGCACTGTTGGATGTGGCGTACAGCGCCTGGATGGTTTGGACTAGACCCTCTTCTATGCCAAACTTTCTCAGGACCTGCCATAGACCTTCGTGCCACACTCTATCAAAGGCCTTCTTAAAGTCTATGAAGTTGTGGAACAAGTCTCTCTGGTGATGTAGGTGTTTCTCCATCAGAATACGGCAGTTGAATATTTGCTCCACAGTGCTTCTGCCTGCCCTAAATCCTGCTTGCTCTTCAGCTAGGTGTTCTTCAGCCTCTTTCTTGAGCTGGTTTAAGATGACTCATAACATGATTTTGCTAGGGTGGCTGATGAGGCTGATTGTTCTGTAGTTCTGACATTGGCGGAGGTTTCCCTTTTTAGGAAGAGGGATGATGAGTGATTGGGTCCATTCTCTGGGCCATTGTTTTGTCTCCCAGATCTTCTGACAGAGCGAAGTTACTGCTGTGACTACTTCTTCTCCTCCATGCTTGAGGAGCTCTGCTGGAATGTTGTCTGCTCCAGGTGACTTTCCTGCTGGTAGGCTGCGGATGGCTTTTTCCACTTCTTCCCTCATCACTGGGAGTGGTGGGGGTTCCCTCGTTGTTGTACAGTCCCCATGAATCAAACTGCTGTCGGGCTGTATGGGGTAGTTGTATAGATCTTTGCAGTACTGGGTCCATCTGTTTAGGACCGCAGAGTTTTCTGTCAGAAGCCTGCCTACATATCACAAAACAAGGTAGCCGATATGTAGGCCTACTGGTAGAGAGAGGTCTTAGCAGGGGACGGGATAGCTCAGTGGTCAGAGCACTCTCTTTTCCCCAGCCAAGGTTAAGCAGTATCCAGCGTGGTTACCAAGCGGATGGGTGACCGCGTACCTTGGCTTCAGTACAGTCCCCTAGTTCACCCAGCTGTCAATGGGTATCTACCCTCTTTAGGGTCAGGGAAGGTAAAGCAGCGAGGGAGAGGAGATGGGTGCCGCCCTCAATATAGGCCTACTGGCCCCTAGAGAAGCTGAGGTCTTTGATGCCTCACTCCCCTACGACCACGTAGGTTATAGGACACATTTACCTTTTAAACATGAGACATAACACCTGATAAAATAAAATAAATTATTTTTGTACATGAAGGCAGCGTTTTGATGTGTGTTAAACAAATATACAGATGTGGCCGCGGTATGTATTTGTTATGTTTTGTTTTATTTTTTTGTAGAATTCCAAGACAGACACTAGTTGCCTCCATCATTGATCTTATACTACAGGAGCTAAATAGCACCACACATCACATCCAATCTAAAATACTGCACCTTGCTATTCAGGCAGGCAAATAGACAAAGGCCTCAAGTTGCAAAGTGGACCTTGACCTGTAGGCCTACATCTATGACTCTGACCGAATCTTTGATGATGTGTTTGTGACGCACAACATTTATTTTATTTACCTATTTATTTAATCTTTTATATCGAGGATAATGGAATAAGTACTCATGTGCTTTTTTCATCCAATCCCCGTGTGTATGCAGTTTTGTAAATATTGTCATCTGTTCCCACCGGCGCACAATGGCCTACTCTTACGAAAAGCGGAACAGGATTTAACGTGTGCGCAAGATGTTCTGCGTGCGTTCGCACACGGGGCCTCGGTTTACAGTCTCATCCGAAAGACTTTTGGGGAGAGTGGAGTCAGCACTGATGTGAACTCCAGGGGAAAAATCCCCTCCAACGGGAGTCGAACTCAGGTCGTCAAATTGCCAGCGCAATGTTCTGACCATTAGGTTATCCCGTCCCCAACATTGACAAAAGAAGCAGGAAGGCAGCGTTGTTCCTGGAGGTTGGCAGACAGAAGAAAACTGCCTGTCCACATTGTAGTTGTTGTTCCCCAGCTTAGCACTCTGGGGGGTCACCCAGAATGTGCCTTCTGACTCACTCATCCCACCTGGGAATCACAGTGAGATTGAAATTGCACACTGAATGAGAAGTTTGCGTGTATGACTATTTTCAAGTACCTCGCCATATAGGCAGCCACACTACGACCTCAGAGGATTTTTTCTCCTGTAAAGGAGAGAGTGCACGTTGTTCTGTTAAGAGATTGTCATGGCTGAAGGCAATCTCAACACAACTTTTCACAACATAAACACATGTCAGTGTAGGCCTTGGCAATTAGCTGGAGACATCAACAACTCAAACAGCTTTTGGCCTGGGCCATGATGATGGGTCACAGATAAGGGATCTTTCGAGCAGCTCTTAATGGGCATGAATGTCACGAGTAACAGAGTATGGCTGGCGATATCAGCCTGGTCCTCATTCATAGGCTATAGATACTTTGATTTATTTTATTTTTTATTTTTTTTAAAAATTTTATACCACTTTATGTTACAGCAGATTAAATTTTCTCTGCGTGAAATTCGGGCTGCTCTCCCCGGGGAGAGCGCGTTGCCACAAGTACAGCGCCTACCCATTTATATATATTATATATATAATAATATATATATTATATATATATATATATATATATACACACATACATACATACATATATATATATATACATGTACATATATGTATATATAATATATTAGTAGTGGTAGGCACTCATCAGTCTCGGAAGACTATGGAGTTAGTTGTGCTCAACTCTTTAGAGCGCAAAGCCTGCTGAGCTAGTAAATATGGAGGGCAAACTGTTATCCAAGCAGCAACCCCCCCCCCACCGATAGGAAATGGATAGGAACGGTTCCAATACCGTTGCAGGAGCCACAGAAAGTTGCCATAATTATACAGCCCCGAGCCACCCTGGGGACTCAACTCCCTGATTTTTCCTCAGGATGGTATCTAAACACGACACCTGTGTGCATGCTGGGTTTTTTTTATTTTTATAATTTTGTCATCCGCTCCTACCGGCACACGATGGCCTGCTCTTCTGAAAGGCAGAACGGTTTAACGTGTGCAGATGTCTGGTGTGTTCGCACATGGGCCTCGTTGTGTGCGCAAGATGTTCTGCGTGTGTTCGCACATGGGGCCTCGGTTTATAGTCTCATCCAAATGACATTCAGTTCGATTTTTTCATCAAACTAGGAAGAAAGGGCGAGGCTGGGTACGAACCCAGAACCTCATGGTTTTACTTGTTGGCAGGTGTACGTCTTAGTAATACATGCAGAACATCCTGTGGACATGTTAAAACTTGTTCCGCTTTTCGCAAGAATAGGCCATTGTTTGCTGGTGGGAATGGATGACAAAATTGACAAAACCACATGCACATGGTGACAGGATGTTTATTTATTTTTATTTATTCGTTTTATTTATTCTTTTATCAAGAATAATGGAATAAGCACTCATGTGTTTTTTACATCCAGTCCCTGTGTGTATGCAGTTTTTGTAAATCTTGTCATCTGTTCCCACCATCACACAATGGCCTACTCTTATGAAAAGCAGAACAGGATTTAACATGTGCGCAAGATGTAAAAAAAAAGTACACAAGTGCTTATTGAATATTCCATTACCCTTGACATGTAAGAATAGATAAAAAGTTAAGTAAAAAAGAGCACATCACAACACACACACACTTCCATCCTCATACAATCAAAGGTAAACACAAACAAGAAGAATTTTTACAATGACAATCCTTTTATTTGTTTTTTTTGTTTTATTTTTGTTTGTTTCTTTCTTCCTTTGAAGAATACAGCAACATTATGTACACGGCAACCATTTCTCTTTCCGATCCATTTTCAGTTGACTTCACTGCAGCTTCCTTCTGTCTGGTCACAAGTAGTTTTTAAAGACCAACAAGGGCAAGAACTCTTCCTTGCCATCAACAGTTTTCGCACTCTGTAGATTACAGCAAAACAAAACCAAAGAAATAAAACCCCACTACAACAGAACACGAAAGAACCAAAATTAAAAAACGAGCACTTTGCTGGTTAATTACAAATACACATATTATACATTTGGTCGTCTAATAAAAATCTAAAAAATGTATGAATTACAGATGAAAGTAGTGGTGCCACAACAGAAAGCACAAAAAAACCAATGTCCATTTTTAAACAGAACATAAAAACAATCAGATCCTTGAGTGTTACCAAAGGATCGTACCCATGACAAATTTATTTTTTGGCATGCGACGTTTTGCTTAATAAAGATGTTTTTGGTTTTTTAAAATATAGCATAAAACCGCACACAGTTTCACTCTTAAAAAGGCTACGAGCTCTTGCTTTCAAAGTCTCTGCAAAAAGACCTGTTCCTTGGCCATTATGGAATAAAACCACCAAATCATCCATCATTCTGTGCCTCAAGTTTCCTTTATTTTTTCTGTTTGAGGTGTTCATGCCAAACCTATATTTAAAAAAAAAAAAAAAAATTCTTCAGCTTTTTAAATATTCCTCATATGAGAGGACTTGCCTGGAAAAATGCTTGATGTCTCTTTGACTAATTGTGTGGTTAGGAGGAGGAGAAGAAATGCTTTAACAGCGATGCTTTTTGACACAGTTCCCTCTGTTAAAATTTCTCAGGTTTCATTCAACATATATATATATATATATATAATTATATATATATATATATATATATATATATATATATATATAATATATATATATATATATAAATGTAACAGAATTCTCTTCTTTCCTGTGTCTTGGAGTATCTGGAAAACCTATCAATTTATTTTTATATAAAATAAAACTTACATGTAAAGTAAAACTGTCATGCATTCAGTAATAACTAAAACTCTCTCTCTCAGCCTTGTTTAGGCTTTAAAAAAAAAATTGCTTCTGTTAGCTCATTGTACAATATCTTATTGATGAGAAATGGTGAATTTCATGTTAACTTTTTTTCAAAACATTATTACTATGATTATGTCAGGTGATTCTTCATTGTGCTTATTTCACTTGGTAAATGTTAAATAATATACATTGTAGATATCTACTATGAACTGACAGGTGTACACAGAAGTCTTCTTCCCTTTCTTCAAATAAAGGGAAACAGCTACTATCACTTTCATCCACTTTCCCTACTCCACCTGAAAATTTATGCTGTCAACTACAACAGTTAAACTTATTTTCAGTTAATGTATATTTGTTAAAAGTGCTCCATACACATTTTGTTTTAAAAATTTAGTAAAAAAGAGAATAAACCTTTACAAAGATTACACAACACAAACCACCAGGAATACACGTATTTAAGTATTGTATATATACATATTTCTCTTTTTTACCCACCACAGAGGCAGCCACGCTCCTAACTTTGGGGATGTACACATCTATAAAACTGTCTTTTCAGCAATCAACCCAGTTTTTGTTTTCATCAAACAATAACAATACCAAATGACTGCTAAACCAAAAAAATAAAAAAATAAATAAAAATTTAAAAAAAGACTGCTAAACCAACAACCAAACAACAACAACAAAAAAAGATAACGGGTCACACAATTAAAAGAAGTGCAACTACACCACGACAAAAGTTAACACCAAGCAAAGTACTACAGAAAAAGATCAGAGAAAAGATCTGGTCCAAAAAGAGACGCACAGGTCTGCTGGTCTAAGGCAGACTGCCAGCCTGGCGGGCGCCCAGCCTGAGAGTGTCCAGCGCCTGAGCGATGTCCCCATCTGTGGTCTCCAGCAGCCGGGTCAGCCAGCCTCCCTCGTCCGTGAAGCCCATGGCCCTCATCATCTCCACTGCCTGCGTCACTTTCAGGTCTGCACACAGCATGCACACACACACATGAAATCACTTCTGCCTTCCCTCAAAATCCATTGAAGTCTGACATGTAGCACACACCCTTGAAATCACTTCTTCCCTCAATCCATTGAAGTCTGACATGTAGCACACACCCTTGAAATCACTTTCTTCCCTCAATCCATTGAAGTCTGACATGTAGCACACACCCTTGAAATCACTTTCTTCCCTCAATCCATTGAAGTCTGACACCCCAGCTGTCAATTTCTCCCACTTTTAGCTCCTCTCAGCTGCTAATTAATTAATCCATCCCATCCCATCCCAGCCCAGTTGGGGCTAGTTGGTGCTAATTATAACAGGAACTGACCACACTTACTATACTGGCCTAGTATTCTTAAAGTTGGAAAACATTTCAACATTTGCGCAAGTTTTTGTTTGTTTGTTTTTTTTGTTTAACATTTGCGCAAGGTGTTCTGCGTGGGTTAGTACACAGAACTTCAGCTTATAGGCTCATCTAAAGGACTGAGAGAGACAGAGAAGAGAAGAGAGAGAGAGAGAGAGAGAGGAGAGAGAGAGAGAGGAGAGAGAGAGAGAACTCAGAGAGAGAGAGAGAACTGAGAGAGAGAGAGAGAGAGAGAGAGAGAGGAGTGATATTAACTCCAGGGGAAACACCCCTTGAATGACGGCAGCTCAAACCTAGGTCATCAGATCACAAGCACAACCACCTGGCATTCCCTCCCACTAAGTTAAAGCTGATGGTTACCAATGAATCCCAAGCCACAGGTGTGCATGTTTGTGTATATATGCAAGCGTGTGTGTGTGTGTTGTTCTTTAGTTTAATGTCTATTCACATAAGTGATATTAGACATAAAAAAAATTTTTAAGTTTCTTGTAGAACTTTTAACCAATGGTAGAAACAAAAAGTAAGTAAAAACACCAAAAGTGAACACTAAACCCTGAACAATAAATCAGAACTTTTTAGAAAAGTAAGAAAGAGCACGAGATATTTTAAAAGCTACTAACATGTTCACAAGCACTATAGTAAACTGTCAACAGGACTCTTCTTCAGCGATAAGGTGAGTTCACACAGCAACACACAGTTGCTTAAAATGCTTGTGTGTGTGTGTGTGTGTGGTGTGTGTGTGTGTGTGTGTGTGGTGTGTGTGTGTGTGTGTGTGTGTTCGCACTGTGTGCGTGCGTTGTGTGTGTGTGTTGTGTGTTGTGTGTTTGTGTGTTTGTTCATTCATGCATGCGTGCATGTATGTGTATGTGCTTTGGTTATTTTCACAGACAGAAGCCTGGACAGATGAACTCACTGGGATATGAAAAAAACAAAAAACAAAAAAAAAAACTCACTGGGATAGATGCCTTCCAGAGGGACAGCATCGGTGGCCACATCTTCCGCTTGCATCGTAGCCTCTGCCTCGTTCACCATGGTCCAGCCATCATCGTTGGAGTGTGCGGGGGAGGCCTCCTGTGGGGAAAGAAAGGTACATCTGCCATGCTCAGTTACGGTTTATAATTGTGAATTTTTTCACTTACCATAATCGTGATTTTTTTTTTTATCTATCATAACTGATTTTTTTCACTAAAGTCTTCTGTTTTAGTATGTGTGTGTGCACACACATGTATCAAACTTAAATCTGAGAGTGCAGGTTGGAGCTACCACACAGCTGTCTGTTTAATGAAGGGGCATTTGCCCCCAAGTCAACATCATCTCTGGCTCCCATCCCACGACAAGATTACCCTGAACCAAAGTCCCATGTGTCAACAGATCCTAGCATTTTGCACACACACTTATTAACCCTCTTAATTCCGAACTGGGATTTGCCCCCCTGAATCAAATCCCCCCTGAATCCCAAACCGGCATTTGCCAGTATTTACACACAAAGATTTCCATCACGCAGTGACCATCACTAATTGCTACCATATGCCAAAGCTCTATCAGGCCAGAGGTACAAATTCTGCTGAGAGTCTGGAAATAATTATAGCTGCTGGTATGTACTTAGGAGGAAAAGGCAAGTGAGCACGTGTGTCTGACCTGACCTGATTTCGTGATGGAATGTGAAATCTAGGGGCAGTTTGTGTTCAGAGAATTCGAATGCAAGAGGGTTTATTTATCAGAAAAATCCTATTCTTCACTTCATAACAATATTTTTCTGAAGTAAACGATAACACATCTCGACGCCGTCAGGTCAGACATGACTACTCCTTGAAAAATCCCATTCCAATTAGGTTATCTATTTTGGACAGTACATACAGAGTTAAGTTTCTTTCAAGTCAAACTTTTGTCATGTATACACAAATCCCCACACCTAACCAAGCCGTAATTCGCAACAAAAAGTCACCTACGAACTGAACGTTGTCAACTGAAATGTTAGGAGAAAGGGAATGATGTGTAAAAAACCCAAACTCTTACCCTGGCTTGAGGAGCAGCTGCAGCTTTGGGTGTTGGCTCCTCCTCCTCCTCCTCCTCCTCCATGGTCACCACAAGCTCCATTTCTTCCTCCTTTGCACTGGCAGCATTCCTCACCACCTCCTCCGTCTCCATCAGATCGTTCTTCTCTGCCTCCTCACGAGCCTTCTTCTCTGCTTCCTCACAAGCCTTCTCTGCTACCTCACGAGCCTTTTTCTCTGCTTCCTCACAGCCTTTTTCTCTGCTCCCTCACGAGCCTTTTTTCTCTGCTTCCTCACGAGCCTTCTTCTCTGCTTCCTCACGAGCCTTCTTCTCTGCTTCCTCACGAGCCTTCTTCTCTGCCACCTCACGAGCCTTCTCTATTGCCTCACGAGCCTTTTTCTCTGCTCCCTCACAAGCCTTCCTCGCTGCTTCCTCACAAGCCTTCATCTCCTCACACGCTCTCCGTTCTGCGGCTTTCTCTGCGGCTTGTTCAGCGGCTTGTTCGGCAGCTTTCTCTGCTGGCTTCTCTCCCCGAGTGCTGGTGCTTGGCCTGGCTCCCTGGGGCATGCGTGTGCAGCCGCCTGCATTGCCAAACAGGTTCCACTGCCCCGTCCAGGTGTTGCTGCTGCTGCCTTGCCCACACTTGCTCTTGCCGTTTTTTTCCCGAGCAGAACTGGCCTGTCTTCTTCTTCTGTCCATCTTGGTGCACTTCGTAGGTGACATCGATGCCTGGAGTCGACACAAAACCACAAAAAATATTTTTTAAATTATGAGTTAGGTGGTGTGTTAACACTCTCTGATACGATCCCTTTTCTTTCTTGATATCATAAACACACACACAAAAAATAAATAAATAATATTTTTTTTTTTTTTAAGATATCGTAAACCAATCACAACCTCCAAGGTACTTATTAACACACATTATAAGATAACACAATGGAGGAAAAATGTCTTCTTTTTTTTTTAAAAACAGAGATCACATTCTAGAAGACCACATTTTAAAGAAGTACATTAAACTAAGCAAAAAAAAACAAAAACAAAAAAATGCTATGAAAGAAATATGTCTTTTTTTTTTTTTAGGATACACAAAGAGATCACATTCTAAAACACCACATTTAAAAAAAAGTACAATAAACTAAAGAAAAGCACAAAAAAAGAACACCCACCCCCACCCCTCTCCCCACAAACTAACAAACCAAACAACAACAACACACCTTCACAAAAAACCCAACCCAACCCCAACCGTTACCCTACAAGTCTCCCTCACCGAACGGATCGAGGAAAGCGGAGATGTTGGCGCCGATGTTGTTGAGAAACTCGTCTCTGTTGGCCGAGGCAGAGGGTCCCTGGGCTGAGGTCCTGAACTGGACTCCCCGGCCCCAGAGCTGGCCGACTCCCCGGCAGCTGTGGCCCCTCCTGTGGCCCACTGACCCTGTCCTGCAGGGCACTTCTTCATGAACCGGTGCATCCAGCGGCGAAAGTGCGGGGGCATGAAACCCTGCACAATTAATAATAATAATAATAATTCGTGGAATTTATATAGCGCTATATCTTGCAAAGACAAATCAAAGCGCTTGCATTTGATACATGGAATTTGTATAGCGCTATATCTTGCAAAGACAAATCAAAGCGCTTGCATTTGACCTATAGATACAAGACACAAGCAATCAATAACAAATAATACACACACACATGCACGAAAACACACACGCATGCACGCACACACTTATAAAGGTTATATACACTTTAGAAAGGTGAATGGGATTTCACATTATGAAGGCAGGGACAGATAACACACACATTCCACAACATTAGTGTCAGACAATCAATGCAATCGTTTTAATGATATTAATATATTGGACTTATATAGCCCTGAATCTTGTAGAGTACACAAAATCAAAGCGCTTGCATTCAAATTAGTCACGCGCATGCAACCGTTTATAAATAAAATGAACAAATTACATGTCTACACACACACACACACACACATACGCACACACACACGGCAAGGTGATGGGGATGGAGGAGACTGATAAAGAGCAGAATATTCTTTTTAGGAGGCTCTATGTGTGCGCTGAAGAAGTTATTCCAATGTACACACCTATGCACAGATCTTCACTCATGCACTCACACCTGAAACTTACAGCTTGTCCCCCACCAGTCTGGGGATGGGTGATCTTGAACTTGTCGTGCTCGGGGTGGATTCCTTTCTGCTCACAGGCAGAGCACAGGTCTAGTCGGGACAGATGACGCACTTGTAGCGCGGGCCATAGATGCTGCTGTCACAGCCGTCGCACACAACTCCCGGGTGGTAGACCTTCTCTTCCGCTGCGCTCCTTTGTCCGCACCTAATAATAATAATAATAATAATATAATAGATAATAATGATGAGAATGATAAAAATATAGATATAATAATAATGATGATGATGATGATATATGATGATGATGATGATGATGATGATGATAATATTATACATGATGATGAATTAAAATAATAATAATAATATAATAATAATAATAATAATAATATAAAAATATAATAATAAAATAATAAATATGATGATAATGATGATGATGATGATGATGATGATGTAACACAAATATAACACACACACAACAACAAACAACAACAAAACAATAATAATAAAAATATAATATATATAATATAAACAAAACACAACAACACAACAACAAAAATAGTGATGATGATGATGATGATGATGATGATGATAATGATGATGATAATGGTACCTTTGTCTCCCCCTGTCTTCTTCTTGTCCTGAGCAGCTGCCCGTCTGATGAAGATTCGCAGCACTCCATCCGCAGAGTGGTGCACAGCCTCCCTCAGCTCCGCAGTGGAGGAAAAGGTCACAAAATCACCATCAGCATCTGAAATATATATATACAATAAACAGTATTATATTATAATACAGATAAAGCTACACAAAATCACCATCAGCATCTGAAATATACAATAGTATTGTATGTATAATACAGATAAAGCTACACAAAATCACCATCAGCATCTGAATATATATTTGTATTATAATACAATAAAGCTACACAAAACACCATCAGCATTGAATATAATAGTATTGTATGTAGACAGATAAAGCTACAAGTACAACTACAAGCATCCATACTCTTTCATTACAATCTGTAATGATAATAGTGTGCTACACATTGTACTCCAGCTCAGTATACTATTTGGAAAAAAAAACTAATGTACAGGGACTCTTTCAAAATATCCTTGATCAATGTGCAGTGTGTGTAGTATTGTAGAAGTATATTATTCATTCAATGATTCATAGCACAACTTCCACAACCAGAAACTTGAGAAAAAGCTTTCCTTTTTTTTTCAAATCTGGGGGGAGGGGGGGGGGCTGCATTTTCTGGAAGTGCCTTCTATTTATAAGTTATAACCTAGACTTCCAGAACAGACTTAACAAATAAAGGCACTTGTATGAAATCAGCACATTAATTAAACAATAGTTTTTCCTAAACAGTATTATGAATTTAGATCAGTAGATGGTATGTGGAAATAAAACTTTAAAGTTGAAATGTGATTATCGATATCATTCATAAACAAAAGGTTACAACTATTACTCTTGAACTATAGAAGAGAGTCATTTTTTGTAAATGGTATAATGACTAATGTTGCAAATATATTCACATTTCCAAGAACAAAGATTTCTAGGATTGCTAAGAATGGCATTCTTTGCTTAAACTGTTAAAAGTTAAATATGCATACCTTGGTGATACTGATAGAACATTGGTTTTGTTCAGAAATGTTATCACCTCCGACTTGCTCATGTTTGTTAGTTTGTGAAGTTTCCAGAATGTTTTACAGTATTCTAAGAAATCTCTGTAGTTTCCGCAATGTGATGGACAATTTTTTAAATTTCTGGAATCTTCCAGTCTTTACCAGTGGCTAGTAGTCTTTAGAACTAGAAGTGGACAAGGATGAGATATAGGTTGGACCCCCTTAGGATAATCCGAACTGAATCAATGAGTACTCCAGCTTTTCATGAATTTGATACTGAAAGAATTCTTTCTTGTAACACACAATCTAGCCACCGCTGTAGTCTAGTGGTTAGGGCGTTGGACTCGTAATCTAAAGGTTGTGGGTTCAATCCCAGCTTTCCACTATGGCATTGTGCCCTTGAAAAGGGCAAGGCACTTTACGGCTACTTTCTCACCCCACCCAGGTGTAAAAGGGGTACCAACCTTGTGTTGGGGGTTAACCCTGCGACAGACTGGCGTCCTATCCAGGGGGAGTCTATGACTCTCAGTCGCTTAATGCCACAGAAACTGGGATAAGCACCGGCCTGATGAGCCTTAGGTTCGGGACAGAACACAATCTACAGACACTGATATAGATACTGAGATAAATGGTGATGATCTGATAGAGAAAGCTGACTTTTTTTCTTTTTTTTTAAAATAATTGTATGCATGTATTCAAATTCAATTTGTATTTAACTAGAACTCCAAGAGCTAGTTTAATCGATTTACTATCATGTATGATCAATGCTTTGCAACTTTTTCAATACAGAAGACAGAGCTGAATAGTAAAATGCCTGTACATTAACCAATGCTGATCTGACTAGACTAGCTTTGAGTGTTTTGTGTCCTGACCCCATGGCTGAAAGGGAATAACTTTTTGCAGGTTTGGTTTACTTTTAAACCGTTTCCTTGTTTTGTTTACTCGACTCTGTGTAGAATCTCCAGTTTGATTCCGGGTTTAAATGAACACCCAAATTCTATACTTTATATTTTGAGAACTGGTATTCCAGCTTATGCAAGGTTTCCCCCATCTAAAAAAAATTGTAATGTTGATAAACAATTAGAATATTTACCATTTAGCCTTAGGAAAAGCGTAATTCAGTTTTTTTTCTCTTATGAAAGAGCAAGTCCTGTGCGTGTGTGTGTGTAGACTTACGTACGTCAGTGCGAAGTATTAATTTGCACGTGAAAATGTGCAATCGAGTACGAAGTAGATTATACTCACCCTGCCAAAACAGCTCAAATCCATTTCCTGGCAAGGAGAAGATTTCTGCCACCTTGGTCATCACACGCCCATATAGATCTGCCGAGTTTGACGGCAACTTGGAAACGTCGAATCTCTCCTTTTACATCGCCATTTTTCTCCAGAAATGCTTTTACGATGAGCGCCATGATTCTGAACAGTCGTTAGGCCTAGGCCTACTGGCTTGGCTTGGCAGAAATGTAAGCTAGATTCGCAGTGGCAGTCGAGCTTGTTTTTGTTTTGATCGCAAGTGTTGTCTCAGGCCTTAGCCTACTCAGAGCTTGTCTTAACTCAGAGGTCGAAACAGCAGCTGCTTTACGTTCTTGGTCTTCCAAAGTCGTCTGCGTCGTCTGTTAGGGTTTCTGACGGGTTAGCAGGTTTTATACTTTGCAAGACGTTGATGGTGGCGTTCAAAAGTCTGTTGTCATGTTCAATGGCGCACTGCAATAGTCTTGAATCATTGCAGAAACGTCACTGGGTAATGGTCACGTGGGGAATGACAATAGTTTATTTTTAGTAACAAACTAAAAACTAGACCGTAGCTGAACCAATCAAATTTCTCTGTCTCTCGGCCAGAGCAACGAAGCGTGCTTCCAGCAAATTCTAGAATGTGGACAAAGCTATTAATATATATGTCGTCTTGAACTAATTTATTCTGCTTTTTTTCTTCTCATACTTCTATCCTAGGCAATACATTTAGTTCATATCCTAAGAGTCTCTTTCTCATCATCTCTCTCTTTTTTCTTCTTTTTTAAATTCATTTTTCTTTGCAGTTGCAAAACAATCATAGAGCATTATTCTGTCTTTTCATTACATTTGATTTTCCTGTATGTACTGTAGGCATATGTGTTTCATTTGATAGGTATAGAGAAAAAAAAAACAACAACAAACAAGAAAACAAACAAAAATAACAACATAATCGAAATTCAATGAAAAACACCCAAAACAAAACAAACAATAATAATAATAAACCCCAAGACAGAACCCCCCCTCCCCAAATTTTAACACACACACACACAACACACACACACACACACCCACCGCGCGCGCACCACACACCGCACGCACACACCTATGAGATTTGTAATGTTAGGAAACAATTAGAATGTTTACTGTTTACAAAAAAAGCATAATTTAGGGGGGGGGGGTCTCATGAAAGAGCAAGTGTGTGTGTGTGTGTGTGTGTGTGTGTGTGTGGTGTGTGTGTGTGTACACACACCCGAGTGCATGACAGGGACTCTGTCGTGCGGTGTGTGTGTGTGTGTGTGTGTGTGTGTGTGTGTTGTGTGTGTCGCGCGCGCGCGCGCGCGCGCACGCGTGTGTGTGACAAGACAAGACCTAGGCCTAAGTCGTTATTCATCGATTCGACAGGAAATTACTCACCGGAAAACAAGAAAAGCCTGAGTCGCCATGCCAGGGATAGGTTTTAAATCTTTTTTCTTTTCTTTTTAAATCACACAGACACACAGACACAGACACACAACACACAACACACACACACACACACACACACACACACACACACACACACACACACACCACACACACATCCCTGAAAAAAACCCAACCCAAACAAAGACCCTCCCGCCAAAAAAAACACAACCCAAAACAAAACAACAAGAAGCAAACAAAAACTGCAAGTAGTCTACATCTATATGTGGTAATTCAAGCTACTTTACACTGTTACAGATACACCAGAAATAAGATTTGTCGATTAACCTCTAGGCCTAGATATCTTCCCTTCCTTTTTTTTTTAAACCTCTAGATCTATTGAGAACCGTTTGGGATATGAGCTTATCAGTAGTATTTACTGTTTGTTCTTATTGTCGATTGTTGTGCATCGTAGAAAACAGAGATAATACTATCCAGTACTGCTCACAGTATACTCTCCCCAAAGTGACATCAACATAAGAAAACACAGCAACCAAAATGTCGTGACAACGACACTTCTTATACAGATCCCTCAGTGAGCGTACTGACAACAGCTGTCTTACCAGGGCTGAATAATAGACCCGAATCTGACAGTGAAAGCATTCCAGCATAGGTCTAATGCGCGCTCTAGGCCTAGCGCTACCACAACACACACACACACACACACACACACACACACACACACACACACACACACACACACACACACACACACACGATCTCTCATCTCACAACACACACACACACACACACACACACACACACACACACACACACACACACACACACTCACACACGACACACACACACACACACACACACACACACACACACACACACACACACACACAACACACACACACACACACACACACACACGCACTATATATTATATATATATATATATATATATATATATATAATATATATATATTGTAGCATTTATCTTCCTCAAGTTCACTTCCTTCTATTTGTTATCTTTTTGTAGTATAGTTCAAGCAGTTTCTGATGGTTAGACCTTTTTTTTTCCACCAGTCCACACAAACACATCACCCTTTTCTTTCTTTTTTTTTTTCCAATCACTTGTCTAAAATCACTTTTTAGTGGATAGACGTTAAAATAGACGTTAAAATGAAGACACCTCTCTCTCTCTCTCTCTCTCTCTCTCTCTCTCTCTCCTCCCCCTCTCTCTCTCACCTCTCTCTCTCTCCTCTCCTCTCTCTCTCTCCTCTTCTCTCTCTACACACACACACACACACACACGTCTACACAGACAAGTGAATCTTCGAGAACAAGGCCACAATTCTTGTGTGTCAGTTTCTGTTTCCTGCCCAGTCTAGTCTGGGTCTACGTCATGTCACATAGACTGTGTCAACTTAATCTTTTCTTCTTTTTTTTTTTTTTCTTCCCTTCTGTTACTTCATCTCATTATCCGCTCCGACCTCAGTGACCTTGGGTGTTGCATAGTCAGCCAGTGAGGCCTATTACATATCTGCGGTAGCCAGCGATTCAGCCAGCGCAGGCCCAAGGTTGTGTGGGTTAGGATGGGCCTATTTTTGCAGCCACGCAGTTGGGTGGTGAAGTCACACTCTTATGACTGCGGGGGAAAAACCTGCGTGGCAACTTTATCGGGGTGGTGAAATCACACTCTTATGACTACGGCGGAAAAACCTGCGTGGCAAATTTATCCGTCACAGCTGTAATATTATCGAACACCGCCGAAACTTCCATGAGGAACGTTTGAAATACGTAATCAGTCATCAGTGTTGTGATCACGTAGTTGACTGCCTTTGTATTGATTCTCTCTCTGTGTAACTCTGTCTGTCTGTCTGTCGTCTGTCTGTCTGTCTGTCTCTTCTCTCTCTCTTCTCTCTCTCTCTCTCTCTCTCTCTCTCTCTCTCTCTCTCTCTCTCTCTCTCTCTCTCTCTCTGTGTGTGTGTGTGTGTGTTGTGTGTGTGTGTGTGTGTGTGTGTGGTGTGTGTGTGTGTGTTTCTTCAGTTTCCATTATAGGCTATATGTAGGAGCTAATTTGTACAATAACAGAAAATTCTCACCATTATCATGAATATTATGCTGTTGTAACAGTAGTCATAATGTTAGTGTCCAGCAAGTGAAAAACGATAACTCTCTCCTCTCTCTCTCTCTCCTCTCTCTCTCTCTCTCTCCTCTCTCTCTCTCTCTCTCCTCTCTCTCTCTCTCTCCTCTCTCTCTCTCTCTTCTCCTCTCTCTCTCTCTCTCTCTCTCACACACACACACACACACACTAAACCAAAAGTCCTTGGATGAGACTTTAAATCGAGGCCCCGTGTGCGAACGCACGCAGAACATCTTGCATACACGTTAAATCCTGTTCCGCTTTTCGTAAGAGTAGGCCATCGTGTGCCGGTAGGAACAGATGACATTTAGAAAACTGCATACAGACGGGACTGGATGTAAAAAAGCACAAGAGTGCTTATTCCACTATCCTCGGTATAAAAGAATATTTTAAAAATCTAAAACAACAAATAGATCTAACAATAAAAGAATTTAACACACATCATGCGTTGTTGTGAAAAGAGAACATGGGTTAATATATATATATATATATATATATATATATATATATACATGTTATATATATATATATATATATATATATATATATATATATATACATGTGTGTGTGTGTGTGTGTGTGTGTGTGTGTGTGTGTGTGTGGGGTGTTAGTTAGTTATACGAAAACGGTATAGAGAACAGGCAGTAAGCTAACTGTGTTCTCTTAATTCACAACCTGGCTGCTATTTCTGTCGCTGGCAGGAGTGTTCATTTTCATGACTCAGTACTATTACTGGTGGAGATGTAGGCTACCGCAAAGATTTACAGTGCAGGCAGTGTACTGAAGACGTACTCAGTCACTGCACAATATCAGAATTTTTCGTTTGGCACTCGTCCCACAGTAACTTAGAAAGGAAAAAATGAAACACGCAAACTCGCACGCACTCATGCACGGACGCACGGACGCACGCATGCCTACACGTAAGTTCCCCCCTCCCCCAACACACACATTTCGTATAATTCTCGTATAATTCATAGTGTGTGTGTGTGTGTGTGTGTGTGTGTGTGTGTGTGTGTGTGTGTGTGTGTGTGTGCGCCACCTAAAGTGAAAAGCCGTTGAATAAAGAACACACACGCACACGAGCGTACGCACGTACGCACACACACATACATACACACACGCGCGCGCGCGCGCGCACGCACCCACGCTCACACGTACACACCACAATCCCCCCTCCCCCCCAGATACACAGACACAGACGCATTATATATAATTATGGATATCAAACGATAGGTGTGGGGTGTAAATATACTTTACATACATCTTTTTGAATTTATGGATAAATAAAAATAAATGTAAAAAAGATATTCTCATTCGGTCATAATGATGATATTTACACGGATAGATAGACAACCATAACGTAATTTTATTTTCGGAGTGCAATAGAAGTGAAAGACTTTTTTTATTTTATTTTTATTTTTTTTAAAGAGCCAGCCATGGAAAAACGAGAAAACAGGTAAACATACACACATATCTAAGCAAAGTGAATTACAATAATAACAATGAAACATATATATATATATATATATATATATATATATATATATATATATAACACTAAACACACGCACACACGCGCACACGCACGCACGCACACACACACACACACACACACACACACACACACACACAGAGTGGTTAGCCTGGTAGTTAGAATGATGCGCTTGTGATTTGCTGACCCGGGTTCGATTCTCGTTCAAGGGGATTTTTCCTCTGAAGTCAACATCAGTGTCGACCCCACTTCCCCCGAAAGTCCTTCGGATGGGACTATAAACCCGGGTCCCCTGGGTGAACGCAAGCAGAACATCTTGCACACACGTTATAACCTGTTCTGCTATTCGGAGGAGTAGGCCATTGTGTGATGTGGGAGCGGCTGACAACATTCACAAAACTACTCTGTTGTGTGTGTGTGTGTGTGTGTGTGTGTGATTAGGTGTGTGAAACTGTAATGCTGAGTTCTACGACTGTGCAATTTCTCAAAGGCTAAGTAACACAGGTTAACTTTGTTAAAAAAAAACACAAAACAGTCTGAATTGGAAGGTGGAGGAGGAAAGCGTTGGACAGGTATGAGGGTAGCAAAGGGTGTACGCTGTCTGGAATTAGATGGGGGTAAGCCATGCAGTTCTCAATATCTCTGGGTAGGGCAGAGAAATGGAAAACACATTTTAATTTTAAATTATTAGACTATCTTCGCTAGATCAGGGGCAGAGAAGCGGGACATTCCTACTTCGCTGTTTATGTTCTATTAGCCTAGTAAAAAGGGAAGCAAACAAACTTATTCTTGTCACTTCCGGTTTTTCGAAACCAGTGTGCGCTTTCGCTTCCAACTACAGAACTTTTTACAATCAAAGCCGTGAGTAAGCTACGTAAGCAAACATTTTCAGTGAGACTAGATCATTATATTTGTGAAATAATGTTTGATATATTTGTGAAAGCAATTTTATTGAGATATCGAAAGTGTACAGAATGCACCGATTTTTGTTGTCGATAAACTCTGGAAATGCAGCCGGCCGGTGCATCGTATTATATCATAATGTTTTGAACTAAAAACTTATTTTAAAAACGGTCGGCTACTGTGTAAGCCACTGTGATGATATGTTGTTAACCGATTGGCTAAACCATATGAGCAGACTGTGATCTTGTCAAAGCTAATAATAAATATAAAAAAATCATACAGTACGTAACACGATGTACCCTACACGATGCCAATAGCTGCATTATGTAATACATGATTGTACTTGCACAGTAGGAGATTATGATTAGATCATCTACCCCAATGATTCAAGTTCTCCCCCCCCCCCCCCCCCCCCTATCCCTCAAAGGGGAAAAACAATTAAGATGTTTTGGTTTAAGACCGAACTGTCATAATTTGTATTTTGAGAAAGAGTTGAATCTAATTTTTCATTATTTGAAAGTAGGCTAGTGGTCCATCTGGTATTTTGTCAAGTAATTCACTCACTACTCACTCACTGGTGGTAATTTTAATGATTTGGAACACATTTTGATAGCAAGCCATGCATAGATCTGTGTGTGCTTAAAATTTATTTCTTGCTAGCCACCTTTCATCAGTAAACACTGCTATGTGCTTGATCACTCATTCACTGCATGCATGCATTATGATACTATGGGTTTGATAAACCTATAGGCCTATTTATTATTTTCAATATTAGGCTTATAACTATGGGAATGGGCTTCTTAAACATAAATTACATCAAGTTAGATATATGTTGGCTTCCCAGGTTAGGAGCTCAATAATCAATTTGCTGCTGGTGTGACTGCCTTAATCAAAGCTTTGATTACATTCTCTAATGCTGATCATCCTCTAGAGTCTCTAAATCACTATATCTGTAAGTCGTATGCTCTCAAAACTTCAAACAAAAACCAAGACACTCTTATAATCTAACCAAAGTTGAACCATTTGGAACCATTTTGACCAAGTAGTGTGTAAAGATCATCAAAAGTTGTCAAAACAGTTTTACTTTTGTAGAAACTGGCACTGTGATAGTGAGTCAGTGACACTACATGATAAAAGTGCAATAGTTCCAAGTTTAGCTTGTTGCTTGTTGATAATCAGATAAAGATTAGAAGTGGTTTAGAGCATGGTTTAGCCTGCTTTATCTAAGTAAAATGCTCTGAATGAGGTACATGTTTGTATCAATAGTTAAGGCAGTGAACCAATGTAACATGAAAGCATGATAGTGTACGCATACTGCATAGTCATTAAACATGCACATGCATAATCACGAACCAAGTGATTTATCTTCTGCAGACTTATCTCCTCTGCTACGGACAACATGGACAGTGATGTTGAGGCATTGTGTGCGGATGTGTGGGCATGGCGGCTGGCAGAGAGTCCTGAATTAGCCACATTCTGTGGCTTTCATCATTTGGATGACTTGCTGGATGATGTCAGTGAGGAAGCGTACATCAAAAGGGAGGTTGGTTCATTCTTTTCAATCAAAGTGCATTGTTATGTGATATCACATGATAAATTGAAAATTGACATTCATCTGAGTTTAAGAGAAACATCTGTTTTTCATTTTCATTATTTGATACTCTGACGCCCTTAGTGATTAGTAAAGCTAAAGTAAGTCTGGTTGTATTCAATAAATGTACAACAGACGCTAAAGCAGATCTCAGAGTCAGAGCTCTAGCCAAGGAACAATAAAAAAAAGTGTATTTACTTAGCCATGTTCTTATGCTGTTTTAGTTGCCTGTAGTAATAAAAAGGTAAAAAAAAAAAAAACGAAAAAAAGAAGGTAATTTAGGTGTCCCATAACCTGTGTGGTTGTAGGGGAGTGAGGCGTCGGAGACCTCAGCTTCTCTAGGGGCCAGCATGTTGAGGGCGGCTCCCATCTCCTCTCCCTCACTGCTTTTCTTTCCCTGATCCTAAAGAGGGCAGGCATCCATTTACAGCTGGGATGAACAGGGGGAACTGTACTGAAGCCAAGGCACGCAAATGGTCACCCATCCACTTGGTAACCACGCTCAACACTGCTTAACATTGGTTGGGGGAAAGCAAGCACTCTGACCACTGATCTATCTGGTCCCCATTGTAGTAATTAAAAAAATAATAATAAAAAGGAAGAAAAAAAGTACCCCAACTTAAAAAAAAAAGTTGGAAGGGCCTTAAATTACGTTACTTCACGTAATCATATAATAGCGCTCTGTCTCTGTCTCTGTCTCTCTGTCTCTCTGTCTCTCTTCTCTGTCTCTCTCTCTCTCTCTCTCTCTTTATATATATATATATATATATATATATATATATATATATATATATATATATATATATATATATATATATATCCTTTTGTTTGTTTGGAACAGAATAATGTTCACTTGATGATGGAAGACTGGAAAACAAACCTTTATTTTGTTGTTTGTTTGTTTGGGTTTTTTTTGTAGGTGAAAATATACCTATTTCTTTCATTTTATTAGCGTCATTTGAACATGGTGTAAAACTGCATCGTTTGAATATGGTCATGAAACTGTTACAGAATATGGTGAAGGAGTTCCTGAAGAAAGCTGAAGCCATTGAGGAAACGCAGTGCTCCAAGCAGAGCAGAATGAGCTTACAGCTGCTGAGAGAGCAGCTGCAGGAGTATCTGGATGGAGCTGCTTTCAAGGCGTAAGTAACAGGGGCGAGTTTGATTTAACCCTCTTTCCTCATTCGGATTTTAACCCTCTTGCATTCAGATTTTAACCCTCTTGCATTAGGATTTTAACCCTCTTGCATTCAGATTTTAGCCCTCTTGCATTCAGATTTTTTCCATCTTAGCCTGTAACTCAGGGGACGGGGCATTAATATTCACCCATGTTAAATCCTGTTCCGCTTTTCGCAAGAGTAGGCCAGTGTGTGCCGGTGGGAACAGATGACAAGGTTTACAAAACTGCATACGTACAGGGACTGGATGAAACAAAGCACATGAGTGCTTATTCCACTATCCTAGATAAAAAGAAAAGAAAAAGAAAAAAAAAAGAAAAAAGAAAATAAAAAGAATTTTCTGAACACAAATTGCCCCTAGATTTTGTATTCAATCATGAAATCAGGTCAGGCACACATGCTTCCTGGCCTTTTCCTCCTTCTAAGTACATACAAGCAGCTATAATTACTTCCAGACCCTCACCACAGGCTTTGTGCCTGATAGAGCTTTGGCATATGGTAGCAATCAGTGGAGGTCACTGCCTAATGGAAAACTACTGTGTGTAAATCCGGGCAAATCCACTTCAGGATTTAGGGGGGCAATTATTCAATCCTGGCAAATCCCGGTTCGGGATTCAGGGGGGGGGCAATTATTCAATCCCGGCAAATCCCGGTTCGGGACTAAAAAGGTTAAAGCACAGATAATGCCTGACCTCATAAAGTCATGCCTCATGTTGCAAAGGGAAAGGTCATCAACTACCCAGTACACATAGGAAAGTGTATCTATGAAAATTATTGAAACATTTAAGATTTCCAATATATTTGCAGGTATCCCCCCTGCATGCACATGCAAACATGCACTTACACGTGCATGCATTATATACACTCACATGTATGTGTACCCTCCCTATCTTAGCCCCCCCCCCCCCCACACGCATGTGCTCAGAGATTTGCAAACACAGACACACCTGCTCACATGCACATATATATGCAGACATGGAGGCTTGCCTCAATACAAAAGCATCTATCCAAGCACACACTCCTGCTCATACACATGTGCATCAGCACTTTTGCCACAAATCATACTCCCTGCTCACATTCCTTGTATGCTGACTCTCTCTGAGACTCACAGAAAGGAAACTATGTCTGAACGTTTGTCTAAGATATAAATTTATGTCAAAGAGGTCTGATAAAGAATTTTTGTTGTTGTTACAGGTATCTGTTCCCTATCAACTACATGGAAGGTGTGCACATCGACATGGTGCAAGGAGTTCAGTTCATGAAGTTCGACACTGTGGACAACTTTGAGGTCTATGTGTCCAGATTGGAGAAAATGCCCAAAAGAGTAAGATCATTATTCTCTCTTTTTTTCTTCTTCTTTCTGATAATGCAGTGAATACTTGGGCTTTGATCTTTGCGCTTTTGATTGAGGCTGAAGTTTTTCTGTGGAAATAAGCTTCGCCCTGAGACTAAGGTCAGCTGAGATGTTTGTGAGACTGCTGGTGAGAATAAAGACAGATAGTAATTCTGCAAGAAACCTTTTTTTTTTTATAAACATTACATTAAAAAAAAAAAAAACCTCTTCAAGAGACTGTGGTGAGAATGAAGACAGTAACTCTGCTATAGACTGATTCAAATTGGCTGTCATTTTTTTGCTATTGTCTTTTGTTTGTTTTTTAACTTGACCTTTAATTTTATTTTTTTATTATTGTTATTATTATTATTATCATCATCATTATTGTTATTATTAATAATTTATTATTATTATTATTATTATTATTATTATTTTTATTTAAAACAAATTGTGGCATTTGAGAAATCTGCTGTCAGGTGGACCAAGTGCAAGATGTGCTGGAGAAGGGAATGAGGTGTGACATGATGCAGCACCGCTTCAGTGTGGTGAGTGTGTGTGTGTGTGTGTGTGTGTGTGTGTGGTGTGTGTGTGTGTGTGTGTGGTGTGTGTTTGTATGTGTGTGTGTGTGTGTACAGGTGTGTACAGGTGTGTACAGTGTGTACATGTGTGTTTGAGTGTGGGCCTACAGTCTCATCCTGGCATTCAGGCTTGTGGAGTCTGTACTGATGTTAACTCTTTAGGAAAAATTCCCTTGAACGGGCATGTTTGTCACAGCTGTCAGTTTCCCCCACTTTCAGCTGCTAATTAACCCATCCCATCCCAGCCCAAAAGGGGCCAGCTGGTGCTATTTATAGCAGGCTCTGACCACACTTGGACTAGGTTTAAGGAAGGAGCATGCTAAATTTAGCACTCTTGACTGAACGACATTGGATTTGTGCACTGTGCGGTGTTGGCTCAGTCCAAACCATGAGCACAACAATGTAACCACTATGCTGTCCCACCCCCCAAGGTGGTGTGATATTCAAATTCAAATTCAAAATACTTTATTATCTCTCTAAAACAGAGAAATTCCAGTGGGTTACAAGCCATATATATTACAACAAAAACCACATAAAAATAATATCAATGTAACACAACACAGGTTCTGAACATCAGAACTGAATGGGTTTTTGTGCAAAAACTGAATGGGTTGTTGTGCAAAACTGAATGGGTTGTTGTGAAAACGGAATGGGTTGTTGTGAAAACGGAATGGGTTGTTGTGAAAACGGAATGGGTTGTTGTGAAAACGAATGGGCTGTTGTGAAAACGAATGGCTGTTGTGAAAACGGAATGGGTCGTTGTGAAAACGGAACGGGTTTGTGAAAACTGAATTGGGTGGTTGCGAAAAACTGAACGGGTTGTTGTGAAAAAACTGAATGGGTGGTTGTGCAAAACTGAACGGGTTGTTGTGAAAAAACTGAATGGGTGGTTGTGCAAAACTGAATGGGTTGTGCAAAACTGAATGGGTTGTTGTGCAAAACAGAATGGGTTGTTGTGCAAAACCTGAATGGGTTGTTGTGAAAACTGAATGGGTTGTGAAAACTGAATTGGATGTTGTGGGAAAACTGAATGGGTGGTTGTGAAAAAACTGAATGGGTTGTTGTGCAAAACTGAGTGGGTTGTTGTGAAAAAACTGAGTGGGTTGTTGTGAAAACTGGATGGGTTGTTGTGAAAACTGGATGGGTGGTTGTGAGTGAAAACTGGTGGGTTGTGAGTGAAAACTGAATGGGTTGTTGTGAAAACTGAAAGGGTTGTTGTGAAAAAACGGAATGGGTTGTTGTGCAAAACTGAATGAGTTGTTGTGAAAACTGAATTGGGTGGTTGTGAAAAAACGGAATGGGTTTGGTTGTGAAAAAAACGGAATGGGTTGTTGTGAAAACGGAATGGGTTGTTGTGCAAAACGGAATGGGTTGTTGTGAGTGAAAACAATCAACTGGAATGGGTTGTTGTGAAAAAACTGAACGGGTTGTTGTGCAAAACTGAATGGGATTGCTGTTTGGTGTTGTAGGAGGAAGTCCCAGAGCAGCTGGAGAAGCTGATCACCACGCCCATGGAGAAACATCCCTTCATGAAGCCCTTCCTGGCTGAGGAGAAGAAGGTCTCCGAGGATGACCTGTAAGTGTGTGTGTGTGTGTGTGTGTGTGTATGTGTGTGTGTGTGTGTGTGTGTGTGTGTGTGTGTGTGTGTGTGTGTGTGTGTGTGTGTGTGTGTGTGTGGTGTGGTGTGTGTGTGTGTGTGTGTGTGTGTGTGTGTGTGTGTGTGTGTGTGTGTGTGTGTGTTGTGTGTGTGTGTGTGTGTGTGTGTGTGTGTGTGATTGTGGGATGATGGTGGGGTGTGTGATTGCGTGTGTGTGTCTGTAATAATGTGTGTGTTGGAGGGGGGGGGGGGGGGGGGGGGTTGTGATGGTGTGTGTGTGTGGGTGTGTGTGTGTGTGTGTGTGTGTGTGTGTGTGTGTGTGTGTGATTGTGGGATGATGGTGGGGTGTGTGATTGCATGTGTGTGTCTGTAATAATGTGTGTGTTGGAGGGGGGGGGAGGGGGGGGGGCGTTGTGGTGGTGTGTGTGTGTTAGGGTGATTGTGTGTGTGTGTGGGGGGGGGGGGGGGGGTGAAAGAGACAGAGAGAGAGCTCTGAACTCTGAAAGAATTTACTCATAAAAGGCTGTTGGCCCATACATGAAGGGAGTTGCGGATCAATTCACTGAATAATGAATGATAGGAATACACGGTGAAGTACAGCTGAGGCAGACGAATGCAAACAAACCCACATGGGAAAAAAATGCATATCCTTACGATAATAAAATATCTCTTCTTTCTAAAGGCTTTATGTAAACATGAAGATAAATTCCTAATGATATTAGGATTACTTCATCCTAGGATCAAACATCATTATCATCATCTTCATCATCCTAGTTACTGTCTTTGACTTCTTAGGGATATGCATGCACATGCTTCCGTATCTATGAATTGAATGCTGTAATTAATGGAATTTTTGGTGTTGTTTCTTGTGCAGTAAAATGCTTATAAAACCTAGATATTTTTTAATGCGAAAAAAAAAAAAAGAATTATTGTCAGTCTCCAGATCATGTCTGGATATTTTATTTTATTCATTTATTTTATTGTATTCTTTTATATCGAGGATAATGGAATTAGCGCTCGTGTGCTTTTTTTTTTTTTTGTTACATCCAGTCCCGGTGTGTATGCAGTTTTGTAAATCTTGTTATCTGTTCCCACTGGCACATGATGGCCTACTCTTATGAATTGCAGAACAGGATTTTTAGTATGTTTGTTGTTCATGTTGCTTGTTTGGTGTGCAGGCAGAGGGTGAAGACCAAAGCTATGGATATCATCACATCACTTATCGTTCCAGCCTGGATAAGCTGAAAAAGTTTCTGCAAGAGGTAGGTCTGAAAGACACACACACAGTCTGTGGTGCATTGTGCAAACAGCACATTCAGTAGGTCTGAAACACACACATTCTGTGGTGCATTGTGCAAACAGCACATTCAGTAGGTCTGAAACACACACAGTCTGTGGTGCATTGTGCAAACAGCACATTCAGTAGGTCTGAAACACACACAGTCTGTGGTGCATTGTGCAAACAGCACATTCAGTAGGTCTGAAACACACACATTCTGTGGTGCATTGTGCAAACAGCACATTCAGTAGGTCTGAAACACACACAGTCTGTGGTGCATTGTGCAAACAGCACATTCAGTAGGTCTGAAACGCACACATTACATTCAGAAGGTCTAAAACACACACAGTAAAAAAAAAAAAAAACACCCCCCCAAAACCCCACATGAGTGCTTATTCAATTATCCTCAATATATAAAAAAAAAAAAATACACACACACAAAAAAAACATAAACCCCCCAAAATCCTGTTTACCTATGAACCATCACTACCCATGTAATACCCATGACCATGTAATATGCTGTGTATTGTATGTGCATGCATTTTTTTTTTTTCTCCTGATTTTTTTTAGTGCTAGTCAAATTTTTCACGTTCATATGTAACCTATTTAAATTGATTTGATTGTACAGCGCGGTGAGCCCATGTTTTTGGGAATTCGCGCCATATAAGCCTCCATTTTATTATTATTATTATTATTATTATTCTATTATTATTATATATCATCATTCATCTTATTATTATCTTATCATATTATTATTATTATTATTACCCATCCTCTGTCTCACCTCCACCCCACCTGCCAGGTGTACCTGAAGAGGACGCGGGGTGAGCGAGTGCGTGTGCTCGCTGCCCCAGGGCAAAGACATGTACCAGCAGTGCCTGCAGTTCCACCTGTCCTGCTCCATGTCCCCCAAGGAGGTGCACGAGCTGGGGCTGAGGGAGGTGGAGCGTATCCAGCAGGAGATGATGACCCTGGCCAAGAAGGAGGGCCACACCCACATCTTCGACTACATCAAGAAACTCAAGACCAAGCAGGAGGGGAAGTTCCAGTCTTCAGTAAGTGTTGGGTCGGATTGGGTTGTTTGTTTTATGTTATGTGTGGGTGGGTAGAGGTTGGTTGTGTGTGGGGTGGGGGGGGGGGGGGGGGGTTGTTGGGGTGGGTGGGTGGGTGTTTTGGGGTGTGGGGTGTGGTGTGTGGTGGTGTGGTGTGGTGGTGTGTGTGTGTGTGGTTTGGGTGTGTGTGTGTGTGTGTGTGTGTGGATGTGTGTGTGTGTGTGTGTGTGTGTGTGTGTGTGTGTGTGTGTGTGTGTGTGTGTTTCAGTTTATATTTGTAACTTGCTTTGATTTTTTAAGAACTGTTTTGAAAGGGATACATTTGCATGTGTTAGAAAATTGTTGTGGTTGTTTTGTTTTTTTTAAAGGTAAGAAAGTAAAAGATTATACCAACTCTTATTTGAAAGACCCTGAAAAAAAGTGAAAGGTAGTATTATAAAAGATTATGCAAAAAAATAATGATTTGGAAGACCCTGAAAAACCTTTAGCATTTTTTGAAAGTCCAGAAACATTGAAAATGTTTGTTGACAGGCTGTATGATAAGTCTCCTTTGTTTGTTTTTTCCTCCTCTTTTCTGTTGTTGTTGTTGTTGTGCACCTTTTAGTATGAAACATGGATGTGTGATTTACCCGGAGCTTTTACTTAAAATCTGGAGATTGTGCCATAAAATCTGTTGCTCCTTTTCACTCTATAGGATTCTGTATTTTATTCCCCTTTAGGGGGACAGGATTGTCTGATAGTTGGAGCGTTGTGCTTGTGATCTAATAGCCCAGGATCAAGCCACCATGGAGGCACCAATTTTAAAGGATTAAAAAAAAAAGTTAACCCTAGTAGTAGCACGGTTCTGGAACATTCCAGGACGACCTTTCAGAGCCACACGGTGGATCCCAGAATATTTTGGGATGACGCAGTCGATTGTAATTGAAGGTTCACTTTTGCTTTCATAGGTCACTCATAGAATGTTAAGGCCATTGTAGGGCCGCAGAAACGGTTGAAGGTTGTTCAACACACACTGAGGTGGCTGCTGTAAATTTAGTGCTACCAGTGTTAACATCAGTACTCTGTGTCCACTCCCCCAAAAGTCCTTTGGATGAGATTATAAACCAAAGCCCCATGTGTGAACACACGCAGAACATCTTTTGCCTACATCAAAAGTCTGTTCTGCCTTTTGGAAAAGTAGGCCATTTTGTGCTGATAGAAACAGATGACAAAATGTTTAAAAAAAACGCATGCACACAGGTATCCTGTTTATACACCATCCCCAAAGCGGAAATGAAGCTACCTTTAATGGTGGGTAAAAATGGTTGTATATAATGTAAAACTTCACCATATATGGACTTTGGAGCTCTAACTGAGGAATGAACAAAAACCATTCATTTTGTAGGTATCAAAGCTAAGTTTAAGATTATGCCATGCATTCATAAAACTTGTATGATTTGCCAGTAAAAAAAAAAAAAAAAAAAAAAAGACGAGAAAAGCTGTTGGATGACAATGATAAACAAAATGGAAACGCACTAATGTATACTAAAGTGAGCATTTTTTTGGTGACAGGAGGAAGCTTTGGAGTTTGTGAGAGACTTGTGCTACAACAAAATTCAGCCCAAGCTCTCAACCTTGTTCCAGAATATACCTGACAACCCCCTCAGGTGAGGAAGCAAACCATTGTTGATGATGTTTTTAAGGAAGATCAGGAAAAAACTTCAAAATGGGATGTGTGGACTTTAAGATGATGATGATGATGATGATGATGATGATGATGATGATGATGATGATATGTGATGATGATGATGATGATGATGATGTGATGATGATGATGATGTGTGATGTGTGTGTGTTGTGTGTGTGTGTGTGTGTGTGTGTGTGTGTGTGTGTGTGTGGTGTGTGTGTGATATCTGAATGAGTGTGGGGGGGTGGGTTGATGACTAAGTGGGGAGAGGGGGGTGAATGGTTGAAGACTCTATGTGTGTGTGTGTGTGTGTTTATTCTTTTATATTGTTTCTTTTGCAAATGTATAATTATGTGTGTGTATGATATTGTTCAATTTGTGTTGTAATATTGGCCACTGTTGACAGGGTCATACCTACCCCAGCTATGCTGTCCAGTTCTCCAGAGGCGTTCTACTACGCTGGCACACCCAATGGCTCCAGGCCTGGTATCTTCTATCTCAACACCAGCAACCTCGACCTGCTGTGAGTGGTCTGCTTGGGTTTTAAAATTAAAATAATAAAAAAGATTTTTCAGTGGAGCAAATGGCATGACAGGTAGAGTGATGAGAGAGAGAGAGAGAGAGAGAGAGAGAGAGAGAGAGAGAGAGAGAGAGGGGGGGGGGGGGTAAAGAAAAGGGAAATGTCTGTGAGTGTGTGTATGTATTCATGACTGTTTTCAAGTACCTCACCATATAGGCAGCCATGCTCCGACTTCAGAGGATTTTTTTCTCCTTTTAAAGGAGAGTGCAGGTTGTTATGTTATTAAAGAACTTGTCATGGCTGAAGGCAATCTCAACACAACATTTTTTACAACATAACAACATTTTAATGTAGGTCTTGGCATTTAGCTGACATCAATAACTGACACAGCTTTGGGGCCTGGTTCAGTTTCTTCAGGTGAAAGAAATCCTGCTTCCTCTCACATTTTAGTGGGGTGTGTTACCTGCTTGACGACCCAACTGTTTGTCATAGTGTAAAATGCTAGCAGATGAGTTGATGATAAGTGAAGACATGCTGTGAATTGTAAGTGGATTTGTACTGTGCAGGCACAGGTACGCTTTGCCGGCCCTGTGTTTGCACGAGGCTGTCCAGGACATCATTTGCAGGTAGTGCAGACTTTTTTTTCTCTTTGATCTGTCCTCTTTCCTTTCTTCTGCCTTTGTTCTGTCTTTCTCCCGCTGTACTTTCTTCTTTTGTATCTTGTCTTTTTTTTTGGGGGGGGGGGGGGGGGGGGGAGTGAAGGGGGGGGGGGGGGGGAGTATTTGCATGTAATCTGTTGCTTTGTTCTGCTATCTTTTCATTGTTCTTTTTTTTTTTCTTTGTTCTGCCTCTTTCATTTGTTCTGTTTCTCTCCTGTGTTCTGTCATCTTTCCCTTGTTCTGTCCTTTTTTCTTTGTTCTGTCTTCTTTTCTTTGTTCTGTCTTCTTTACTTTGTTCTGTCTTTTTCTTTGTTCTGTCTTCTTTACTTTTTTCCCTTGTCATTTTTGTTATTGTTGTTGTTCTGTCCTTTATTTTTTTAGAATCCTTTTTCTTTGTCTGTATTCTTTCCTTTGTTCTGTCTTCTGTCTTTTGTTTTGTATTCTTTCCTTTGTTCTGTCTTCTATGCTTTGCTCTGTATTCTTTCCTTTGTTCTGTCTACTGTCCTTTGCTATGTATTCTTTACTTTGTTCTGTTTTACTGTCCTTTGCTATGTATTCTTTGTTCTGTCTTCTGTCATTTGCTTGTATTCTTTGTTCTGTCTTCTGTCCTTTGCTATGTATTCTTTGTTCTGTCTTCTGTCTTTTGTTTGTATTCTTTTTGTTCTGTCTTCTGTCTTTGCTATGTATTCTTTGTTCTGTCTTCTGTCCTTTGCTCTGTATTCTTTGTTCTGTCTTCTGTCTTTGCTTGTATTCTTTGTTCTGTCTTCTGTCCTTTGCTCTGTATCTTTCTTTGTTCTGTCTTCTGTCCTTTGCTCTGTATTCTTTGTTCTGTCTTCTGTCCTTTGCTCTGTATTCTTTGTTCTGTCTTCTGTCCTTTGCTCTGTATTCTTTGTTCTGTCTTCTGTCCTTTGCTCTGTATTCTTTGTTCTGTCTTCTGTCCTTTGCTCTGTATTCTTTGTTCTGTCTTTCTTGCTTCCTTTGTTCTGTCTTTCTGTCCTTTGCTATGTATTCTTGGGGTTCGGGTTTGTGAATCTTTGCTTCTGATTCCTTTGTTCTGTAAAATCACTGTCGTTTTCATGTGATGTCTTTGTTACTGCTTTTCTTGCTTTTTCTTTGTTTGTGTTGCTTTGTCTCTGTATTCTTTGTTCTGTCTTCTGTCCTTTGCTCTGTATTCTTTGTTCTGTCTTCTGTCCTTTGCTTTGTATTCTTTGTTCTGTCTTCTGTCCTTTACTTTGTATTCTTTCGTTTGTTCTGTCGTCTTCCCTTTCTGAAGTGTTTCTCATTGTGAAGTTACTGGATTTGTAGAAAGTATATGGCAACTGTAGGCTAGATGTTCAAAGGGCTTAGATGTTGTAAAATCACTGTGTGTTTTCAGTTGGCTGATGGTGGAGATATTTTATACTGCTTTTCTTGCTTTTTAGGTTGTGTGTGTGTGCATGTGCGCATGCTCTCATATGTTGCATGTATGTGTGTGGATTTGATGTGAATGTATAAATTACTATTACCATTTAGGAATGTGGTAGGGTAGGCCTGGTGGGAAATTACATTGTTGTTGTTGTAGTTGTAATAGTAGTAGTTATGGTTGTTGTTGTAGTAGTTATCATTGCTGTTAAGTTGTAGTTGTAATAGTAGTAGTTATCATTGTTGTTATGGTAGATTCTCTTTGTGTGAGCTTCCTTGATATCTGTTATCAGGCGTCCCCATGACCTTTTTATCTATTGAAGATAACCTAGCCAGTTGCAGCATTGCTGTGCCTTGTAAGCAAGAGACTGTTCAGTATCTTCTATCATAGTCATTGTGATATAATGTCTGCAGTCTGTGTATATTTTTCATATCACATGTGATGCGCTACAACAAAAGGTACATCAAGTCACAGGAGAGATTTCACCTACGGGCCAGAAAAGGCGGCTACACCAATTTTTTAGCGATTTTTTAAAATGTTTTTACAATTTTTATTTCTTCAAGCTTAAAAACCCTGTTGCTAAGGTCTTCTGATCAAGACACAAGTACACAGTTAAAAAACCCCCCAAAACCCTAATTTCTCAAATTGTCCGCATCACCACTTTGTGAAATCAAACTACTGTAACTTTGCTTGTAGTCAAGCTACAGCAAAAAACAAGTATAACACTGTAAAGCTAAATGATTGAACTTTCTCACCGTATCAAAATCTGAAAAATGATTAAAAGGAACTTAACGTACCTTTGTGAAAGTGCATCACAAATCATCGTAATAATTTTCCTGTGTTTGAAATGTTACTCTTGGTTCTGAAAGTGCATCACAAATCATTGTAATCATTTTCTGTGTTGAAGTCTTGGTTTGAAGTGTCACAAATCATGTAATCTTTTCTGAGTTTGGATGTTTCTTGTTGAAAGTGCATCACAAATCATCGTAATCATTTTCCTGTGTTTTTGAAGCATTCTCTTGGTTGTTCTGCAGGCGGTGTATGCTATGAACGAGAAGTCGTTGCCAGACTTCCGGCGTTACAGCGGAGGACGGCAAGTACTATCTGGCTCCAAGCCGCTTCTCCTTCAACACGCCTATGTTGAGGTGAGACACCGGTGTGTGTGTGTCTTCAATTTTATGTCTGTTCACTTAAGGTGAGACATGGGTCCAAAAGTGGCCAAAATCATGTTTTTTTAGAATAAAAAACTGCTGGATAAATTTATGGAGATTTCCCTGTGTGAAATTAAAGAATTCAGATTATAAAATATGTCTGTAGAAACAGGTTACTCATACTTGTTATAGATAAAAAGGTTTAGGAGTTTGAAATATTGAGTTTTGGTGGCCATATTGGATTGTTTCCATGGCAACAGTGCAGAAAACTGAGTAATTCTCTGATTTTTATGCTTTACAAGTGATGCCCTTTCAATATATGGCATAACTTTTAACATAGGCTTGTAAACAAAATTTAATGTGATATGAGACACCGATGAAGGATGGAGTGTGTCGTTTACACAACACATGCTGATAAGCTTTTTTTCTTTTTTTTTGGGGAGATCAGATTTTTCAGTTTTTTCTGTCATCAGCCACAATGTGATAGAATCACATATGTAGCCTTGAGAGTACTAAATAGGGAATCATTGTTTTTCTACTGCTATTGTAATGGACATGACTGATTGAGCATGCATTATTCTCTCTGTCTCTGTCTCTGTCTCTGTCTCTTCTCTCTTCTCTTCTCTGTCTCTCTCTCTCTTCGTTCTCTCTCTCTCTTCTCTCTCTTCTTCTTCTCGTCTGTCGTGTCTGTCTCGTGTGTGTCTCTCTGTCTCTGTCTCTGTCTCTGTCTGTCTCTTCTCTGTCTCTCTCTCTCTTCTTCTCTCTCTCTCTTCTCTCTCTCTCTCTTCTGTCTCTCTTCTCTTCTCTCTTCTCTTCTTCTCTCTCTCTCTCTCTTCTCTGTCTCTCTCTGTCTCTCTGTCTCTCTGTCTCTCTGTCTTCTCTCTCTCTCTCTCTCTCTCTCTCTCTCTCTCTCTCTCTCTCTCTCTCTCTCTCTCTCTCTCTCTCTCTCTCTCTCTCTCTTCATGTGTGTGTCCCTGTTTGTATGAATAGATTCTATAATTGTGTGTGTGTGTGTTGTTATCATTGCTGCACATGTTTGTTTGCTTGTTCTTGTTTGCATGTTCTTTTTCTTTAAAAAAAATTCTTTCTTTGTTTATCAAGTGGAAAGAACACTAAGTTGTGCGTGTGTGCAGCACATGCATGCACGCACACAAACACACACAAAGCACACACACAAGCGCGCGCGCACACACACACACACACACACACACACACACACACACACACACACACACACACTACGTATATATATACATACATATCCTATGTGGCAGGGATGGGGCTTGTACTCGGAGGCCCTGGGAGAGGAGATGGGTGTTTATGAGGACAGTGACTCATTGTGAGTATTTTGCCTTGGGGAGTCAGTGGAGAGAATGGGAGCATGTCGGAGACTGTCGCATTAATTTTCTGCACTAAAAATTGGATTGTTTTGGAATTTGTCGAGTGAAAAATATGTGGATCGTGTGTAAACGAATAAGATGTTGACACCATTTTTTTTTTAATTGGTTATGTTGATTCCATTTTAAGTGAACATTTTTTAATCACTGGCATACATCAGTGGTCTTATTTATGCTCTGCTTGTATCTTGCAATTGTTCTCTTGGGAGTAGTGTTGTCCTTTCCCCTCTCCCATTCAAAATGAAGAAGTTCACTTTTTGGGGTTACTTTTGATGTGGCATGTACGTTTTTGTTGTTGTTTTTTTTCCTCTTTTTACATACGATGAATTGTGGGCATTACATTTATAGATTTGTTTTGTTGTCTTCTTTTTTTGTTCTTCTGTTGTTGTTTTTTGTCCCTTTTTTGTTGTAATTTGTTTTAGCATGGCCAGTTGAATCTTGGCAGCTGATGATATTCTGAGAGCATAAAGGGAAATTTGATAGGCAGAAATAGGAGCGAAAGAGAAGTGAAGTCTTCATTTCATTTCATTGTCTTTGGCTTGCAGGATGGGGCGCTACTGCTTTGAAATCTTCAGAGCTGCTCGCTTAGTGGTGGACACTGGAATACATGCTTATGGGTTTGTATTTCATTTCTGTTGGCTATTTTTCATTAAAAAAAATTTTTTTTAAATAGAGAAGACTGTCTTTGTGTATTAGTTTATTGGAAATGCCAGAAAACATGGAATTCTTAGCCACACATGTATGTACATCTCATATGTCTGGTATACTTGCATGTACACTGTCATTCAAACAAACACGTATGTATACACCAGTTTTTATATCTGGTATACGTGCATGTTCACTGTCACTCATACAAACACGCATGCAAGCACCAATTTTTCTGTCTGGTATATGTGCATGTAGACTGTCATTCATACAAACACACATGCATGCGCCAATTTTTCTGGATCTTCAAGGGCAAAAGCATGACAAACCAAAACTTTCCCTGGTCCAGTAGTACACTTGATTACGAAACTTTCTAGAGCATTTCTGAAGCAAGCTGATTCAAACATACTGACCCATTGTTCCAAACATACTGACCCATTATCCAATCGTACTGAAGATTATCTTGGACAGTGCCTTTCAAAAAATTGTCTGCAGCTAACCAGTTCAGACTAGTATCTAGCGGTAGGGGGATTTTACTGAAGTTTGGCTAAGTTTTCAACAACAAACTTATGTAGCTGATTTGACAGACATAAATTGTTCAACAGACATGTGCAGCTAATTGTGACGCTGCACTCGAAAATCATAGATAAGTCATCAGCTGTAATTTTGTGCTATGGTAAAGGGACTAGGGCTAAAAATATCGATTTTGAGTTTTAGATTTACATTCTATAATGTTTTTTTCTGTTAAATTCCCAAGCATTATTAACAGATATGACATGGAAGTATTTTATTTTAAATATTTTCCTGTTGAAAAAAAGTGAGAGCTATTTGAATTTTGCCAAACTTTAGCTGGCTTTTTCTCAGAACGGGATCGCCGATCACCTGGAGATTTGTGTCTTGTTCAGACTGATCTCTTCTTTCAGATTACACTTCTATTTTCTGAATTTTGACCCTTACTCATAGATTTTTGCGTGCACGGTCACATATGTATCCAATGGGCCACCTGCAGTGAAAACTTACCTTAGCTGAACTCCAGTGAAAACAGCACTGCCTGTAAGTAAAAGTCTGACCTGGATAAACTGCAGATGTTTTTTGTTGGAAGTTGGTCATCAAGGTAAACTTCGGTAAAACTGTACTACACGTAAACCTGTCTGAAAGTGAGGGTGGTAATGTCGTCAAGACCTATGTTGACCTACATTGCAGTTTTCACTGAAGCGTACCTGGGTTACTTTTTTTTTTTTAATAATTCATTTTATTTTATTATTCTATTTTTTTGTACCTGGGTTACTGTCTTTCAGCAATTACCTGCAGCTGATTGAATTGCTTGTTGTGTTGTGTTGCGTTGTGGGGCAGGTGGAGCAAGCACAAGGCCATCAACTGCATCGTGGATGAATTGCGTGTTGTGTTGTGTTATGTTGTGTTGTGTTGTGTTATGTTGCATTGTGTTATGTTGTGTTGTGTTATGTTGCGTTGTGTTATGTTGTGTTGTGTTATGTTGCGTTGTGTTGTGTTGTGTTATGTTGCATTGTGTTATGTTGTGTTGCGTTGTGTTGTGGGGCAGGTGGAGCAAGCACAAGGCCATCAACTGCATCGTGGATGAATTGCATGTTGTGTTGTGTTATGTTGTGTTGTGTTGCGTTGTGTTGTGGGGCAGGTGGAGCAAGCACAAGGCCATCAACTGCATCGTGGATGAATTGCATGTTGTGTTGTGTTATGTTATGTTGTGTTGCGTTGTGTTGTGGGGCAGGTGGAGCAAGCACAAGGCCATCAACTGCATCGTGGATGAATTGCGTGTTGTGTTGTGTTATGTTGTGTTGTGTTATGTTGTGTTGTGTTATGTTGCATTGTGTTATGTTGTGTTGCGTTGTGTTGTGGGGCAGGTGGAGCAAGCACAAGGCCATCAACTACATCGTGGACCAGGCCATGATGGACTACGAGGTGGTGAAGAACGAGGTCAACCGCTACATCACCTGGCCCGGCCAGGTCAGTGCCCCCTGCAGTCTTCTTTCACTACTGGCCTATAGAAAAGTGCCCCCATGTCTTTCTTTTCATTAAAAAAAAAAAAAAAAAAGAAATTTCTTATTTAAAAAAAATTCTTTTTAATCTAATTTTTTTAATTCTACCAATCAATCAATCAATCAATCAATCAATCAATCAATCTATCTGTTTATCAATCTATCTGTCTGTCTGTCTGTCTGTCTGTCTGTCTCTGTCTGTCTGTCTGTCTGTCTGTCTGTCTGTCTGTCTGTCTGTCTGTCTGTCTATCTATCTATCTATCTATCTATCTATCTATCTATCTATCTATCTATGCATCCCTTAATCTGGCGACCGTGGGGGCACCCCTGAAGACTTGACAATAGGTTCCCTCCATTCCTCTCTCTGTTCTGCCTTTCTCAAAATTTTTTAAAATTATTATGATTTAAAACAAAAAATTTTTTAGTGGCCACTTCTTTCTCAGTAGTTAAAAAGTTAAAGTCTGTCCCGAGCCTAAGGCTCATCAGGCCGGTGCTTATCCCGGTTTCTGTGGCGTTAAGCGACTGAGAGTCATAAACTCCCCCCTGGATAGGACGCCAGTCTATCACAGGGTTAACCCCCAACGCAAGGTTGGTACCCCTTTTACACCTGGGTGGGGTGAGAAAATAGCCGTAAAGTGCCTTTTCCAAGGGCACAACACCATAGCCGATAGCTGGGATCGAAATCGCAACCTTTAGATTACGAGTCCAACGCCCTAACCACTAGACTACAGCGGCGGCTTTTTCTCAGTAGTGGCCTGTACAAAAGTGCCCTCATGTCAGAGTGGAAAATGTCAGGGAGTTTGCAGCAGTTGTGCTTGAGTTGATTATCAATCATAAGTTGTGCTTGAGTTGATTATCAATCATTACTTGTGCTTGAGTTAATTATCCAGAGTTGTGCTTGAGTTAATTATCAATCATGAGTTTGCTTGAGTTGATTATCAATCATTAGTTGTGCTTGAGTTAATTAGCAATCATTACTTGTGCTTGAGTTAATTATCCAGAGTTGTGCTTGAGTTAATTATCAATCATGAGTTTGCTTGAGTTGATTATCAATCATTAGTTGTGCTTGAGTTAATTAGCAATCATTACTTGTGCTTGAGTTAATTAGCAATCATTACTTGTGCTTGAGTTAATTAGCAATCATCAGTTGTGCTTGAGTTAATTATCAATCATTACTTGTGCTTTGGTTAATTATCAATCATTACTTGTGCTTGGGTTAATTATCAATCATTACTTGTGCTTGAGTTGATTATCAATTATTAGTTGTGCTTGAGTTAATTATCAATCATTAGTTGTGCTTGAGTTGATAAGCAATCGTTAGTTGTGCTTGAGTTAATTATCAATGGTTAGTTGTGTTTTCAGTTGAGCTGGTGAGAATTCTTTTATGGATAGTTTACGTGTGTAATTTAGCTGTGATAAATATTTCTTTTGACTCTATGTGTGTGTGTGTGTGTGTGTGTGTGTGTGTGTGTGTGTGTGTGTGTGTGTGTGTGTGTGTGTGTGTGTAGTGTGTGTGTGTGTGTGTGTGTGTGTGTGTGTGTGTGTGTGTGTGTATGTTGTGTGTGTGTGTGTGTGTGTGTGTGTGTGTGTGCGCGCGCATGCGCATGTGCGTGCGTGCATGCATGTGTGAAAATGACTGGTGAAAGGGTTAAAAAAAAATTTTTAAAAAGAGGTTTGTATTCACATGAAAGATGTAACGAGTTTGTTTATTTCTCTTTGTTGTTCACAGGCATGCGCTTACAAAATTGGTGAACTCAAGATCTGGGAGCTTCGCCACAAAGCAGAGCGAGAACTGCGTAAGTCTAATTTAAATAAGACTTTAAAGAAAGAAAACTGAGAGGAAATATGTACATAAGTGAAAATAACTATTATGAAGAAATGGGATGTAAAAAAAAAAAGTGAAAAACAAAGTGAGGGGGGGGGGAGGGGGTGGGGGGGCTAGCAGAAAGGAAAATGACTATGAATACTAGATTTTTTTTTTTTTTTTTTTTGGGGGGGGTTTTTTGGATTGGCTGGGCAGGCAGAAAATAAACAAGAGAGAAAGGGGGGGGGGGGGGGATAGAGAGGTAAGCACAGCATGCAGATCCAGCCTAACTCGGTCAAGGGTCCTGGGCTCAGTGCTAAAATTAGCCTCTTTCTTTCATTCACCAAGTCCAAGTGCAGTCAAGTCTCTGCTATAATTAGCACCAGATGAGATGGGATGAATAGCAGCTGAAAGGAGCTGAAAGTGAAGGAACTGACAGCTGTGTAAAAGTGAAAAGGCAGAGTGAAAGAAAAGGGAAAATTTCTAGCACAGAATTTCCAGAAAGTGGGGATGCTGTTCATACCTGAAAGAGCCCCTGGCATCCCACGGGGGGTAGGGATCAGTAGAAAGAGAAAGAAAAATAAAAAAGGCCAAATTAACGGAACAGAAATGAGAAAAAGAGCTATGCTGTACACATCCACATGTTGGTGATGATGATGCTGTGCTTGGGTGTATAGTCTGCTGCTGCCTACACCTTCATTCTGCTCCCCTGTTTTCTCTTCTGCCTGTCAGCATTTACATTGTAGCAGTGACTGTAAATAGTTAAGTTAAAGTCTGTCCGGCTCATCAGGCCGGTGCTTATCCCGGTTTCTGTGGCGTTAAGCGACTGAGAGTCATAGACTCCCCCTGGATAGGACGCCAGTCTATCGCAGGGTTAACCCCCAACACAAGGTTGGTACCCCTTTTACACCTGGGTGGGGTGAGAAAATAGCCGTAAAGTGCCTTTTCCAAGGGCACAACGCCATAGCCGAAAGCTGGGATTGAACCCGCAACCTTTAGATGACGAGTCCAGCGCCCTAACCACTAGACTACAGCGGCGGCTGCGGTCAGTTAGTAGTATGCTAAATATTTTGTGTTAGCACATAGTAGTTTGTTTGCACATGTGTGCTGTGTGGAATTTAACATTATACGTAAAGGGGTCTATGATCTTTGCAAGAAGACTGGATAACATTATGAAGTAAGGGTTCTGAGTGCGTCATAAAGGTAAAGGTGTCCCATAACCTGTGTGGTCGTAGGGGAGCAAGGCGACAGAGACCTCCTCAGCTTCTCTAGGGGCCAGCATGTTGAGGGCGGCGCCCATCTCCTCTCCCTTGCAGCTTTACCTTCCCTGACCCTAAAGAGGGCAGGTACCCATTTACAGCAGGGTGAACTGGGGGGGGGACTGCACTGTAGGCAAGGCATCATACCCACAGTATGTTCCTCCTCTCAACTTGGTAGATCTATATTCCCCATCAGCCACTGAGGTGGTTTTAAAAAAAAAAAAAAAATTATTTTTAAAGTCTTTTTATCAGGCACAGAGTTTAATATCCCATGATGACTGTTGACTGCAGGACACAAGTTTGACATCCGAGCCTTCCACGAGACCATCCTGAAGTGTGGGGCTGTCTCTCTGCGCTGCCTGGAGACCATCGTCGACGACTTCATCGCTGAGGTGGGGCCCCCCACCCCGGAGCCAGAGCCAGAGCCAGAGAACAGCACGGAGGATGTGGCTGCTGCGGGCGATAACGACGGAAGCCCCAACGGGCAGACAGAGAACTGTGAGGACAGCGGCGATTCGTGAGGATGCCTTGCTTGTGTCCTTTCCTGACATGTGTAACTTTGTGCCACCTACCTGGGACTGGAAGAGAGAGAGAGAGAGAGGGAGAGAGAGGAATGAGAAGAACATGTATTGATCATCATCCATTTTGTCAGGCAGAAATATTCCTTTCACCGAGCTTGCTTAATCGTTGCTGTCGTTGATACAGCGACCTGCAGATTTGAGTGTGTTGTTGTTGTTGTTTGGAGCAGTTGCTGCAGTTTTTGAGATGTTTTTTTTGAGTGTTGGTTGGCTTTCTTTTTTTTTTTTTTTCGCCATTCATGTTCCTGCAGTTTACTTGTGTTGCCGTTTCTTGTCTCTGCAATTCTTTTCCCACATTTCTGTGAAGGAGACACAAATTTGTGTTTGAATGTTATTTTTTCTTTCCATTTTCATTCTGTATGATTCATAATCTCTAGGCAGCAACACATCCGATGAATGTAGAATGGACGCGTTTTAGAAAACATGTGCTGTCCTGTGCATCAGTGGAGAAACTAACCACGATCAGTGAATGGACGGATGGGAGTGAATGCAGGGATATTTATTTCATTTGTCGCTGCCAGTTTCCATTGTGTACATGTACATTACAGTCAGGTCCCGACCACATGAGTAGGACGAGGCATGTTCGCAGTTTTGGGTTCTTTGTGTCGACTGTCTGTCGTGGTCATGAGGGACTGAGAAAACTGAATGGATGAAAATGTACTGTAGCGTTTGTGGCTAACACACTTAGAAGACTGTTCATAGTGTTGTTGTAGATTTTTTTGTGCCTGTTGACTGCATAAGCAATATGAAGGAAGTGTATCTGTGTCAGATAGTTTGGTCCACTTCTGTGTTTTATTACTGTGCCAAGAAAAGTATAGGATCGTTAACTTTCTTGGTGGAAGAACTGACTGAAAATGAAAGTCTACCACTGGTGATGGGTTTTTATGAGAAATGGTTTCATTCATGGGGTTTGGCATCAAAAGTGTTTGTATTCTTTTTTGGGATACACAAAGACTCACACTCGCAAAAGTGAAGAAATCAAAGCACATGAAAAAGTTGTGTGAACTCTGTACATGAAATATGAATCTTAAGATCATTCCTTTAATACATAACAGAAATTGTTGAAACTTTAATGACCGTTTAAAAATTTTTTCTTACAACACCAACAGGAGTGTTAGTTGATGAAATATGGCTATACATCCATGTCAATTGTTGAATGCTTGTGCAAGCTGTGTAGTGCTAATTACTCCGTCAGTTTACTGTGGCAGTGTCACTGCTAAGTCAGAAACAGAACCTGTATGAATTCAGCCATACAGGCTGTTAAATCCTGAGATGTATTTTTACCATTTTTGGGTGGGATGGTAGAAGACTCACTTCGTGTGGTTAAAGAAACTACCCCACTCCCACCCCCCAACCTATTTTAAGATTGACTTTTTGATTAGAGACTACCGTATTTTTACTGTGTCACTGTGTGGTATTTCTACTTTGCTTGAGCCTTACACTTGGGGATCATAGCCACCATTGGTGCTTTTTTAGCTGTCAGATTGAAAAATTAGCTAAAAAGACAAAAAACAAAAAAAAGAGTGGTTAGGTTTGTGTGTTCAGATGGCCTTTTAATGCAATTCTTGATGCTTGTAATGCACTAATGTTTGTGTAAGGGTGTGTGTGTTCAGGTATCTTCGTTGATACTGTTCATTGTTATTGGCTGTATTGTGAGTAGAGGCTGAATGCAAGCGCTTTGATTTGTTGTTTTTTTTCTTTTACAAGATATAGCGCTATATATAAATTCCAGCTATTATTATTGTTATTATTATCTGGCTTGTTGTATAGTTCTTTCTGTTTTTGCTGCACTGTTGTGTCTATGGGGGGTGGATATTCAACCCCAACCCCTTCATCCAAGCTTGTTTTGTTTTGATTTTGTTTTGTTCTGTTCTGTTCTGCTTTGCTGTAAGTAGAGATCCTCCCCCATTTGTACCAACAGTTGTTAATTCTTCAGCTTCCGTCCCTCTGTCACCTCTTCTGCCCTGAAACTTCATGTGTGTTAAATTAATGGTTGTAACAGAAAACAACACTTCATGCCAGAAAACAACATCATGCCCAGAAAACAACACTTCATGCCCCGAAAACAACACTTCATGCCCCAGTATGTTAATGGTTGTAACAGAAAACAACACTTCATGCCCCAGTTGTTATGGTTGTAACAGAAAACAACACTTCATGCCCCAGTATGTTAATGGTTGTAACAGAAAACAACACTTCATGCCCCAGTATGTTACTGGTTGTAACAGAAAACAACACTTCATGCCCCAGTATGTTAATGGTTGTAACAGAAAACAACACTTCATGCCCCAGTATGTTACTGGTTGTAACAGAAAACAACACTTCATGCCAGAAAACAATACTTCATGCCCAGTTGTTAATGGTTGTAACAAGAAAACAACACTTCATGCCCCAGAAAAACACTTCATGCCCAGAAAACAACACTTCATGCCCGTATGTTATGGTTGTACAGAAAACAACACTTCATGCCCCAGAAAACAACACTTCATGCCCCAGAAAACAATACTTCATGCCCCAGTATGTTACTGGTTGTAACAGAAAACAACACTTCATGCCCCAGTATGTTACTGGTTGTAACAGAAAACAACACTTCATGCCCAGTATGTTACTGGTTGTAACAGAAAACAACACTTCATGCCCCAGTATGTTACTGGTTTGTAACAGAAAACAACACTTCATGCCCCAGTATGTTACTGGTTGTAACAGAAAACAACACTTCATGCCCCAGTATGTTACTGGTTGTAACAGAAAACAACACTTCATGCCTCAGAAAACAACACTTCATGCCTCAGAAAACAACACTTCATGCCCAGTATGTTACTGGTTGTAACAGAAAACAACACTTCATGCCCCAGTATGTTATGGTTGTAACAGAAAACAACACTTGTTTGTTGTTGGATGTAACAGAAAACAACACTCATCTGTTGTTGGTTGTAACAAGAAAACAACACTTCATACCCCACAAAACAAAAACTTCATACCCAGTATGTTGTAAATTGTAAAACAAAACAGCACTTGTATATTGTTGGTTGTAATGTTCAGAAAACAGTGCTTGTATATTGTCGGTTGTAACAGAAAACACCACTTGTCCACAGACCCAGCTGTCATGAAGAGGAGAATGAATGAATAAGCTTTGGGAATCCATGAAAGGCCTTTCCGTTTGGGTGTACATAATTTTTATCTTTGTCGTTTGTCAGTAAATTGAATGTACTGAGCTATGACCACATTTTTTCATGCAGCGTGTGACCTAAATTCATCTGTGGACACATGATATTTTAACAGTTGTTTTTAGAAATTTTAGTTTTTGATTTGGTTGTGTATGTTTGGGTTTGGTGTTTTTTTTTTGGAGGGGGGGGGGGGGGTGGAGGTAAGAGTTGGGATTGGGAGGAGGAGGGGGGGGGGGGGGTTGATAAATGTCAGTTAAATAAGCTGATGCTTCAGAGAGTGACAAACTTTGTTCATGGATTGTTTTCAGTGCAGATCATTAATAAAGATAATGAGAAGTCATAATGTGCAACATCTTGGAGAACAGTGTATTGCTATTGATTTGGTCTGTTTTGTTTTATTGGAGTCCGTGCAGTCATGTACACTACTAACCCTGCAATACAACACCCCCCCTATGAATGCTTGATTTCTCTCTCTCTCTGTCTCTGTCCTCTGTCTCATGTCTCCTCTCTGTCTCTGTCTCTGTCTCTGTCTTTCTGTCTCGTCTGTCTCTCTCTCTGTCTCTCTCTCTCTCTCTCTCTCTCTCTCTCTCTCTCTCTCTCTCTCTCTCTCTCTCTCTCCTCTCTCTCTCTCTCTCTCTCAGGAATTATAGATTGTAAGTAGACATATCTACTTTCATGAACACCTGACAACTTCTAGTTAGTATAAATTTCACGAATAATCACAGTGATGCTTCCAAAGAGTAGACAGTAGTGATGTCCATCATGAAATTTATCATATCACTCCTACCATTGATTCGCACACAGCTCTAAATGAAGGCCTCAGACCATGTTTCTGTGGGCATGTTAAAAAGATACCCCCCCACCCCACCCAGCAAAACACCAACAAAAACAAACCCGAAACAAAACTCACGCTCCAAAACAAACGAACGAGAACACTTGAAAACTAAATTTAAAAACTGCCCCCCCAAAAAAAAAACCCCACCCCAAACCCAACAAAAATGCCCCAGTCTTCCCGTGTTCATAGTTTGTAGCTAGAAAGCTGTGGACACACTGGCCTGAAGATCTTTATTTTATTTTATTATTATTTTTTTTTTAAATTTTATTTTATTCTGTTATATTGAGGATAATGGGATAAGCACTCTTGTGCTTTTTTACATCCAGTCCCTGTGTGTATGCAGTTTTGTAAATGTCATCTGTTCCCACCGGCACACGATTGCCTACTCTTACAAAAAGCGGAACAGGATTTAACGTGTGCGCAAGATGTTCTGCGTGCGTTCACACACGGGGCCTTGGTTTATAGTCTCATCCAAAGGACTTTGGGGAAGAGTGGAGTCAACATTGATGTTAACTCCAGGAGAAAAATCTCCTCGAACGGGAATCGAACCCGGGTCGTCAAATACGAGCGCAGTGTTCTGACCACTAGGCTATCCCATCCCTCCAGCATGACAGCAAGCCAGAGTTGTTTTAAAAAAAATTTTGTTCCACAGCTAGAGCTCCAAGGTTGTTCAGCAATGGTGAGATTTTGTGTACGTGACCATTTTTACCCACCATTAAGACAGCCACATTCCAACTTCAGGGATGGTGTCTGAACACAACACCTCTGTGCATGTATTTAAATTTTTTTTAAAATTATCATTTGTTCCCTCCAACACAAAATGGCCTACACTTCCAAAAGGCAAGATGGGTATTTAATGTGTGTGCAAGATGTTAAGCATGCGTTTTGACACAGTGCCTCGGTTTATCATCTCGTTTGAAGGACTTTTAGGGGAATGGAGTTAGTAGTTTAACTCCAGAGCAAAATTCCCCAAAACAGGCACCTCAGGGGTGGGTCGATCCTGGGTCGTTAGATCATGAGTGCAATGTTCTGAACCACTAGGCCATCCGGCCCCACCTGAGATTTAAGCAATTTGATAGAAAGCGCAATCATTCTCAACTATGACAACATCAACTTTCGAACCTTGTCATCATCCGAAAGGAACGTGGATAAAGTGTGCATGCTAAATTTTCTCTGTACAGAACAAATCCTTCATAGTCAAGACTATGGACATAGCTGAATATCTTACTCTGTGACAGTCTTTCAACTTTGCCAGAGGATAGCAGAAAACACAACCACCAATGCCATTGTTTGGTCTGCTACACGCCTTTGAAAAAGCAGTTGGTTGTTTTTCACGTCTTTCTTCTTCTCTTTCTTTTATTCTTTATTTCTGATTTTTTTCCCCTTTCTGTTATTCTATCTTATATTTTTTTTCTTCAAATTAGCCTTTTTTTCTTTCTTTCTTTTTTTTTTAAATAACATTGTTGGCCATTTTTTTTAATGATATAGGGCAAGGACTTTTCCACATGACAATGAATGCTCCTGCATTGACCAACATGAACATCACCACCCTTCACCTCTACCTTACCACGCCACCACAAAAAAACCCTTCCCAACTGATTTTGACCTGACCTGATAAGGAGTATGGCTGCAGGAGAGCACTGCTGTGATGTTGCTGTTGGGCGTTCCCCAGCTTAACACTCTGAGGGTCTGTCACCCAGAGTGTGCCAGCCACTCTTGACTCACTCATCCATCCCACCTGGGAATCACTGTGAGACTGAAATTGCACACTGATGAGAAGTTTGCGTGTATGACTGTTTTCGCCATATAGGCAGCCATTAGCAGCCATACTGACTCGCCATGGCAGCCATACTCGACTTCAGAGGAGCAGTGCTGTGTGAGAAGGGTTGTACAAGCTGTGAATTATGACATTCCATTATTATTATTCCCCTGAGGCAGCTCTCTCGATGAACTACTACAGAATAGGGCTGCTGCTCAGGCTAACACAACTCAGACTTCAAATGTGCTTCAGATTTTGAGGGTGTGTTTTTGGTTTTTTTGTCAGTGTTAAGTTTCGATTAGATTGAGGTGTTTTTTTTTGGTTTTGTTGTCAGTGTTAAAGATTTAATAAGGATTTTGATGGGTTCTTTTTGTTTTGTTGTCAGTGTTAAAGGTTAGATTTCAAAGTATCATTGCTTCTATTGTCAAAATTGAAGGAAAAGACTGTTGCTTGACTTGATTTAGATATTTATTTTTGGGGAGTGATGTTATAAATGTTGATAATAACATTGGGCTTACCATGCATAGATTTTGCTTCAAACTGTCACAATTTTTGGTAGAAAATTTTTGTTGAAAAAAAACAAACCCTCATGGCCTTGAACATATACTCAGCCTGTAGATGTACATATGTATCCTAGGTAATTGCAAATGCCTTCACTTCAATTTGCTTTCTTTTTGTGCAACACTCGACCATGTTTGTTTTATATTTGTTCTGTTTGAAAGAAGAGCTTTTAGCCTCAGGTCTTGTTCTCCTGTCGGTAGTTTGGATGTGTGTCCCTGATGTCATCATGAAATCTGCATCTGAACTTGGCATGTATGTGTATAATACACACACACCACACACACACACACACACACACACACACACAACACACACACCACACACACACAACACACACACACACACACACACACACACACATTCACACACACACACACACACACACACACATTCACACACACACACACACATCACACACACACACACAACACACACATCACACACACACATTCAACACACACATTCAACACACACACACACCACACACACACACACACACACACACACACACACACACACACACACACACACACACACAACATTCACACACACACACACACATTCACACACACATTCACACACTCACACACACACACACGTAAATGTTCATACGACTTTTTATTAATGATCCACGATTCCGTTTTTCTGTAACTTATGTAACTGCAACATGTCCTTCATATCCATTCTGCATTCATTAGAAAATACATCCTTTTATAATTTCTTGGAAATTTTTGGGGGGTTGTTTTTTTTGTGGTTTGTTGATTGATTAACACAGCCGTGATTTGTATGTTCATGCCAGAGTCCTGCTGTGGCTTGTGCTTGTTTGTTCAGCTGAGTCCAGCAAGCAGTGACAGACAGTTGGACCAGTGGACAGAACTAATAAAGATTGCCATCCCCTTTTATCTGTCTGCAGTGTTGGAAGAAAACTGGTGGAAACAGCAATGACAGACAGACCAACAGACAGACAGACACACGCACGCATGCACACTCATACACACACACACACACACACACACACAACACACACACAATTTGATGACCCGGGTTTGATTTGGTGAAAACAGCAATAATAGACAGACAGACAGACAGATGTACACACACACACACACACAACACACACACACACACACACAATTTGATGATACAGGTTCGATTCCTGTTCGAGGGGATTTTTCCCCAAGAGTTCACATCAGCGCTGACTCCACTCTCCCCAAAAATCCTTTGGATGAGACTGTAAACCGAGGCCCCGTGTGCTCATCACCCTCGCCTTAATTTTTTAAAATTTTTATTGTCATCATTCTTTTATTTCAAGTTTAATGGAATAAGCACTCATGTGCTTTTTTTACATCCAGTCCTCATGCGTATGCAGTTTTGTAAATTCTGTCATCCGTTCCAACTGACACATAATGGCTTACTCTTCTGAAAAGCAGAACGGGTTTTAACATTGTGTGTAAGATGTTCTGTGTGCATTTGTTCGCACATGGAACCTCAGTTTATAGTCTCATCCGAAGGACTTCTGACAATGAAGATGGCCAGCTGTGTGGAGTCTGGCTGTTCTGCTGATTCCATCCTGTGTATTGTTGATTGCATGCTTCACACAACACCTCTGTTAAGATCGGATGTAAAGCAGATCTTGGTGAGCCTGTGGTCCGCCTCGTCAACTATTATGAACTCCATAACAAAGTCCTTCACCATGACGAGATAGATTCTGTGGGTTCAGTGTTCTAGTCTGAGTGCACTATATTATAATCTAATAATGTTACTTACCTGGTAGGCTGACTCCACTTCTTTTTAGGCTGTTCCAGCCATCATCAACTATAATTTTCACCTTCACCTGTACCATAGTCCTGTAGACTGTGGAGGAACCACTGACGATTTTGCAACCAGCTTCCTCCACTCCCTGCAGTCCTCTGCTTTCTGTAGCAGGTCGTTCCACTCAAGGCCAGTCCACTCTCTGATGTTGTCTTCCCATCGTTTCCTCTGCCTGCCTCTTCGCCTCCCTCCATGTACCGTTCCTGTAGGACAGTCTTGGCCAGTCCAGATGGTTGTGTGACATGCCTGTACCACTTTAATTTGTGTTTTTTTCATTGAAGTAAAAAAAAAAAAAAAAAAAAATCTTCATATGGTCCAATAGCTTTTTAAATTTTGGTTTCAACTTTGTCATTAGTGATGCGATCCCTGTATGAGATCCCAAGGAGTTTGTGAAAGCATCTCATCTCCATTAAACTATAATATATTATATAGTTTAGCCGCCGCTGTGGCCTAGTGGTTAGGGCGTTGTACTCGTAATCTAAAGGTTGCGGGTTCGATCCCAGCTATTCCGCTATGGCGGTGTGCCCTTGGAAAAGGCACTTTACGGCTATTTTCTCACCCCACCCAGGTGTAAAAGGGGTACCAACCTTGTGTTGGGGGTTAACCCTGCGATAGACTGGCGTCCTATCCAGGGGGAGTCTATGACTCTCAGTCGCTTAACGCCACAGAAACCGGGATAAGCACCGGCCTGATGAGCCTTATGGCTCGGGACAGACTTTAACACTTTTTTTTTTTATACTATATAGTTTAATAATATTGACTGGTACAGTGGTACTCCATTTCAGGTTTGGAATAGCTCAATGGTCAGAGCACTCACTTTCCCCAAGCTAAGGTTAAGCAGCATCGAGCATGGTTACCAATTGGACGGGTGACCGTTTGCGCCTTGGCTTCAGTACAGTTCACCCAGTTGAAAATGGGTACCTGCCGTCTTTAGGGTCAGGGAAGATAAAGCAGTGAGGGAGAAGAGATGGGCGCCGCCCTCAATATGCTGGCCCCTAGAGAAGCTGAGGTCCCTGATGCCTCACTCCCCTACAACCTCACAGGTTATGGGACAATTTTACCATTACCTTTTATTATTATTATTATCATTATTTTTTACTCCATTTCATAGTAGGTTGTTCCAGTCTTAATGTACTTACTATATAGTTGAATAATATTGACAGGTACTTGTAGTTACTATATACCTTGATAATATTGACAGGTACTCCATTTCATTATAGGCTGTTCCAGTGTTAATGGTTTAATAATTTTGACAGGTACTAGTACTTACTATATAGTTTGATAATATTGACAGGTACTCCATTTCATTATAGGCTGTTCCAGTCTGAATCGTAATGTGTGTTAACTGGAAGGCTAGCTACGCCACTTCATTGTAATGTAGGTGGACCAGTGTGTTGTTTTGTAGTAGGCTCCCCAAGAAGGAAGTAGTTAATGACTAACTGACAGCACCGTACCAACAAACAAAGACCGTTTAGTCTGGCCAGGGAAATTGGTCTGGCATTAGACGGGCTGTCTTGCAATGTCCTCTCTCCCGCCTGTCGTTATGTCACGTCTGTCCTCCGCCACTGTTGCCGTCTCTCTCTGTAGTTTTCTGTGCTTTTTTTCTTTTCTCTTCTCTCCTCTGGCTGTATTTCTTGTGTCCCCAGACGTTTTATAGCCTGTTCCCGTTTCTGTCTGTCCCAGACAGTCTGATGTGTTCCTGCTTTGCGACACTTTTTATCCTGCTTCATGGTACTTTTTATCCTGGTTTTCTTAGACATGCTTTTCTCTCTCACCTACACTGCAATGCCTGTGTGCCATTAGGGCTATGATGATTTGCTACCCAGTATGTCACTTATTGAAGAATTTTATTTACTGTTATTAATTATTTTTTCTTTTCATTTATTTATTATTTTTTTTGCTGCTTCATCTTGGAATTTTAAGCTTCCTGATTACCTAGCAATAATGACTTCCTTTGATGAGGTCATATAGAGCAGTTAATTAATTGTATGCTTGTTGGAGTGTTGTTGGGTATCCCTAACATTGCTGAAATGTAACACGACCCCAAACCATAGATATCCCTATTTGGTTCACACACCTGGATAATTAATTACCTGTTCTCTTTTTGTCTGACCTAGTAAATTCTACAGTGCACAGCATACAGTGCTCTCTCTCTCTTCTATTGTCTGGATGTAGTTTTGTTCTATATTCTTCTTGACCTGTCTGTCTTATTCCAACAGTTTTTTGATAATGCTAATGATACAGATTACACGGTAAACTATCATGCAGAGTTAAGGTTTCAACATTAATTACAGGAAGAACAATAAAGCGTGAACAAGGTTTGCATGCACATACAATCTCATGGACACATTTTGGTTTTTTTGTTTTGTTTCTTCCTCCCCAATTTTTTGTTTATTCACTTTGAGTTGGGCATGTGAAAAATATGTTTCCAGAGTAAACTGTTGTTTACTTTTTGATTTCTATTTCTCAGCAGTACCAATATTCCATGATGCTGAAAAGGTTCTTTAAAAAAAAAAGTTTTAAATGAGCAGGGCATGTGTGTACACATGTGAATGTGCATCACGATGAATATGCGCCGAGTTTTTTCTGTTACTAAAAATCAAAATAACTGGAGTGGGAGGAGGTGGGGTGAGGGGCAGAGGGTAGCGCTAGTGGTTAGAGCATTGCACGTGTAATAGGACAGTCCTGGATCAAGACACCACCAAGGCACTTTTTTAAAATTTATATTTGGAGTGGACAATAAATACTTCACCCCCCTGTAAGTCTTTTGGATGAGACTATATTCCGATGTCCTGTGTGCGAACACATGCAGAACATCTTGCACACATACTACAACTTGTTTTGATTTTTGTAAGAGTATGCCATCACATGCCTGTAGAAACGGATGACATCCAAAAACTGTGTGCACACTAGTGGCCTGTTTGGACATGATCAGAATGCACTACCTTAAAATGGTGGGCAAAAACCATCACATAAAAAAGACATCATCATTGGTGAACCTCAGAGCTCTAGCTGAGGAATGGAAAAAAAGAAGAGACAACTGTGTGTATGTGTCAGTGTGCATGCTTACCTGTATGTAATGAACACGATAGTAAAACTTGTGATCTCAACGAAGCGATCCGAAGATGCAGATTCAAAACCCTGTGAAGCTGCTGGTGCTTGTTAAAGGATTTTTAAATATAACCCTAGGTACACTTGTTATGACTCCATCCTCAGTCATGAAAGGCATTTGAGAGGGATTTTACACTATACTAAGGTTCTGTTGGTGTTTGTTAAACGATTTTTAAATAATCCTAGGTACACTTGTTATGACTCCATCCTCAGTCATGAAAGGCATTTGAGAGGGATTTTACACTATATAAGTTCTGTTGGTGTTTGTTAAAGGATTTTTAAATAATCCTAGGTACACTTGTTATACTCCATCCTCATAAAAGGTATTTGGGAGGGATTATACACTATACTAAGGTTCAGTGTGTACAAATACACACCTATCTTACTAAAGGTTCAGTGTACTTGTGCGTACAAACACAGACCTATCTTCTGCACATGTTAAAAAACCCCATCTTCGGTACAAGAGTAGGTCCGCTATGGCCTGTGGTATGAAGGCCTGGGCTCCAACCTTGGCTGCAGCACCTGGTGAATATACTAAGGGTGGCCTGGGAGATTCTGACCATCTTCCAGATCTACTTGAAGTGTAGACCTGCCAGTGCCTTGATATCATACATACAGAGATCAAACGTGCACATTAAATATCCCGTAACTGGGGACAGGATACTGATAGCTCAGTGGTCAGAGCACTGGCTACATTTTAGTGCAGGCCTTGGCACTTTGGCTTATATCAGTAACTGACAGAGTTAACATCAGTGCTGACTCCACTCTCCCCAAAAGTCCTTCAGATGAGACTGTAAACCGAGGCCCCGTGTGCGAACGCACGCAGAACATCTTGCGCACACGCTAAATCCTGTTCTGTTTTCGTAAGAGTAGGCCATTGTGTGCTGGTGGGAACAGATGACAATATTTACACAACAGCATCCACACGGGGACTGGATTAAAAAAAAAAAAGCACATGAGTGCTTATTCTATTATCCTCGATATAAAATATATAAATAAATAATAAATAAACAGACAGAGCTTCAATACACCTGGGCCAGTATGAGAGAATTACCACAAGCTGCCGCTGTTAAGCGTTTTTCTGTTAGTTCACCAGAGAGAGAGAGAGACAACACACCACAGTAAAGAATGATCAGGGAGAGAACTGGTCAGGAATGGAGGTACACACATAATAATGCACTACACTGTGGTTTTATTTCAACAAAACACAATGTACATAAAGTCAATCTGAATAGTCAAACTTGTCATAATGAAAACGCACGTTTGTTTTTATTTATTTTTTTCCTCGCTATCTCTGATGACAATCTTTTAATATCTGAGCCACCTCCAAAAGTCACACGTAAGTAGGAAAACACAACGACCAACTAAATGAGAAAAAAGACAGTATTTGAATACAAGACAGTTTTTTTTTCCCCACGTTCACATGCACACACAATGCCTTCTATAAAAAAAACAAACAAAATAGACCCCTTGCATTCTTAAAATTTCACTGACGGGAAAGAAAACAGATTTAGTCCAGTGGGGAGAGAGAAACAGAGGCAGAGAGAGATCTAGAAGGGGCAAGGGTTTTTTTGAATATCAAATTGTGCGCCTGTATATTTGCACATGTAAATAGTGTGTGTGTGTGTTGTGTGTTGTGTCGTGTGATGTGAGTTGTGTTGAATGCGCATGCATATAAATATATGTATATTCAATCATTCAAGCATTTCCAGCCACATGTGTAAGCATCTGGACAAGAAACAACATGCATACACCAGGCATGGGATTTCACTCCCCCCCCCCCCCCCCCCCCCCAAAAAAAAAACAACCCAACAACAAACCCACCAAAAACAAAAAAACTAGTAAGAGGAAATTTTCAACAAAAACTGAAGAAAAAGTAAGAGGAAATTTTCAACAAAACTGAAGAAAAAAGAAATAAAGGAAAAATTGGAGTGATTCCTGTTAGAACTGTGAAAACTGACAACACAATATATTACCTGTTGTTTTGTGTTGTCAGTAAAGCAAAAAAATCGTTTGACTACACAGGATAAACACATCATTTTTCTTTCACGTTTTTGTTGTCAGAAATGATGACCTTTCCTCCTAGACTAATGTTTACTGAACTACGCACCAAGCTGATCAATTATTAAAAGAAAAAACCCCCACAAAAGCAGTGAAATATTTCACAGCAACAGTAAACTTACAAAGAGGAAAAACAAAAACAAACAGCCCCTCCCTCTTCTTCCCAACTCTGGAAGAAAAACAAAAACAAAACCCCCATGAATCAGGCTTGCTCACTCCATAGCAATACTTTAAAATGGAAAAGAATCAACACAGCAACAATTACCATACCAACACACACACACACACATACACACACAACACACACACACACACACATGCATACACACAACACACACACACAATGCATACACACACACACACACATGCATACACACACACACACACACACACACACACACACACACACACAACACACATGCAACACACACAATGCACACACACACACTCCAACAGCTACACAAAGGAACCCAACACCTGGTGTCTGTACACCCCTGTGACCTAAAGCATTGATGATTCTTCTTCTCTTAGTGTCTGGGCAACCTGCATGATCAATGTACTGACCAATTGAACACAGAGAGTTCTATCCACTTGTAACTGCCTGATATAATTATTTGGAACGCCTTTAACCCCCTCCCCTAACCATTTGTTTATCACATGGGGGGACAGTAACGCTTAGATTGTTGCCCGTACTGGTGGTTATATATTTACTTACACCCCAGGAAATGTCACCCCAGTCAGTGGGGAGTTCACGTTTGGGTCTTAGGCACACACACACACACGACTTCTGGTGAACATGATGTTTTACTTGGTGCTCTATCACCATTGCAGATTCTTCCCCCCCCCTTTCCAGTTTTAGCCAGTGCCATTTCGGAGCCGAGTGATCATCATTTGTTTGAACAATTTCAGACACTTAGATGAGCAGATCTTTCCATTTCGAAGGACTAAAGCATTTGAGCTTTTTTTGCTAACAGCGAAGATATTTTGCTCAGCATTCAAGCATCAGCTTACACACACATTCTTCCCCACACTTTTTGGTCAGCAAGAAAATCCTTACCGGGTATTCAGACAGTGTGATGCACCATCAAATCTAATACTGATTAAAATTCTATAACAGAACTGAAACACGTTTTGGCCATCTGCAATTCTTCAGTTGTGTTTTCCCACTGTCAACTTCACTTTCTCTCTAGCAGTGTTTCACTGAACTCACTGGAAGTTTTTTTTTTCTCTCAGAAATTCTGAAACTAACTTGTTTATGACCTTGAAGTGAACATCTCTGGCAAAATCAATTAGCCTTGAAGTTATTATCTAATCCCAACAATTACCAACGTCAGTCTAGAGCATTGTTCAGTATTTGACTCAAAATCTGATCTTGACCTGCTCCAATAAGAGCTATTAGTGAATGGCTTGAACTGGAAAATAGCACAACATCTTTCTCAATCTTATTTCCATTAAGGAAAATATCTGGTTGCTTCTGAAAGTCATGTAAGAATAGTCCCCTTTCAAATGAGATAAGCTTTCTCTGAATGTTACCATTTCTTGTTTGGTAATTTACTTTTGTACTGGTGGCAGAATAGCAGAAAATAAAGGTAGCTTGGACATCTGACAAGTGGACGGCAGAAGTATGCTATACGGTGGAAAAATCCCATGCCTGACACACACACACACACACACACACACATACTCTCATACACAACAGAAACACCAACAAACCGTTCATGTGACACACAGCTGGTAAGATCTCAAACAACTACAACAAAAATTAACACTTTAAAAACAGACTCGAAAGCAGTTAGGTAAGGGGTGCAAACTAAACAACAAAAGAGGCAAAGCATTATTTCGTTATGTCATTTTTTGTTGTTTTTTTTAAACGTCTGCTTGACAAGTAAATAACACCGGCAGTTTTGGTACACTTCCACTTCTGCGTAAACCAAGTTGTAGTCTCAGACAGTGACATTTTGAATGGAGCGTACAACTGATCAACACACAATGCCATACAATATGCAGCATCTGAGGATTGACAACCACCCCAAGTTACAGTAGTATCACTTTTCATTCAAGGGCTCTGACCTCCTGCATCAAGAAGTTTCTCTAAAGGCTTCCCTTACCTCACACAACAAAACTCAAGGTTCTATTACATCCATTTGAAACTGGACTGAAAGCTTTTCAAAGAACAACAGCAACAACACATGCAAAAGACCCCCTTCCTCTCCCCTCTTCAATAAACTATTTAAGACCAACCCAAGCCATGGGCCTGTGGGATTTTTATTCCCTACCTGGGGGGGGGGGCAGGAATTTGTCTTTTTTGTGTTGGTCTGCAAAAAGCAAACCATCATAAATATATAGGACGCTCCTACATTTACTTGGAATTTGTGCATGAGATTTAATTTGGTAACACATCTCAGACTTGACCCTTTCGCTGCTATCAAATTTTGCTCAGGCACATGCTGGACGAAACAGAGAGAGCGTTGAATCATGACGAATAACGGTCGACAAACGAGCATTGCTGGTGACGGTTTCTGTGACGAATGCTGTTTGTCAACAGCGCAGTACAGAGGTGAAGCAAAGGCATTACACGAAGAAATTATTGTTAATTATTGCTAATACCAATCTACACTCCACGCTTCACGAGCTCCCGCACTGTCTTCCTGCTGTCTCCATGACCGTGTTCACAGGCCAACAGTCACAGGCACCACTGGCAGTCAGTCTAGATACCAACCTGTACTTTTTCCACTTTATTTCTATCCCAAGATGGACCCGACACCTTCTTCTATAATACCAGGATTTTTAGTTTTGGCCAGATGTGTTTTTTTGGCAAAGCTTTGTTACAATAATGTTGGATATCTGCCTTACGGAGAGAAACTGATCTTTTTTCTATGACCACCATCCAGGCTTAAGTATACATCTGCAGTTCTCTTGCTTTTATGTGACAATACTGAGCTATGTGCCAAAACAGTACTGCTTGTGAACTGGTTTGTTTGTAGGAGATTTTCATTGGACCAATCTGAAAACATCTACAAAAACCCAAGAAGATATCATAGGCAACAAACAGCAACAGAAAAAAACCAACCCCCAAAATAAAAGCACTCCACATCACATCAGTGCCCTCTGTCTCTATAGTCCTTAACATGCAACATTGAATAATTTTTAAAATGTCATATAACAATTACAATTTTATCCACAGGTGAAATACATACCCCCCCCCCCCCCCCCAAAATCACCTCCCTCTCCAAAAGTTCCCTCCCTCTTTCCCTAATTTTCCAATGGAAGCTTAACCACATAATTCTGATACCGTGAAAATGTGAACATTTCTTAACTTTGCGTATGTAGTATATACACACACACACACCTTCCTTTCTATAAAGTCAATGAACTTGATTGTTTTAACCAGATGACCTGTTTTCTTTCCTTTTGTCAACATTCGCAAAACTTCTCTTTAAATTGTGAGTGCACAAGTTTCGAATCTAGCATGTAATTATATGTGGGAGAAAATGGTGAAAAGGTAAACGCAGCGCAGACTACAGCATCACAGATCATTTACCTGTTCTCTTCTACACCTGGCACGATTCCTATAAATAATACTCTGCCAGCCCATTTTCATTCTAAATGACTGACTTCAGTTCCAAAACTTTTCATTACATCACACTTTTAATCCAAATTCCATTGAAAACACCATCGCATGCACTCATAACTCATTGCATAAAGAATAAAATCAAAGAGAAAATGGGTCCACAGTCTTCCTTTGAATAATCCCTTAAATAACAGAAATGCTTACCGATTTCACAACCTGCTCTCTTTTGGGTACATAATAAAGCACCTACATATGCGAAAACGGGCGTTTCTGAATGACGAGTTCATTGTCGAGTTCCACTTTAAAAGGGTGCAAGACTGTCTCAAGAGTAGAATATACAATTTCTGATGTAAAAATACACGTTATCCATTTAAAATGAAAAATGTGAGAATTAAAAAAAAAAAGAAAAGAATTTGTACATAATTCACTCTTTCTGCTCACAAGTTTTATAACTTCATACATACACATTTGATGTTGAGAAAATGCAACGAGACCTTAAAAAAAAAAAAAAAGCAAAAGCTTTGTGACGATCAAGCATGCTGACAGATGTGTTTGTGGTAAATTGTTCTGTACTGAAATACAGGAGACAGATGCAGAAAACCAATCTGAAAGAAGTAACAGGGTGGTGGAGTAGCGTGGAGGGAGGGGGTAAGGTCTGATCTGAAAAACTGTGACTAACACGCCTCGTCTTCTATTACTCAGTCATCACATACAGGACCATTTACCACCCAACTTATCAGACTGCCACCACTGCATCTGTCCATCAGAACAATGTTTATTCAAATGTAGCAAATATTACCAAGCAATGCATTTTCAGTGGCAACATGCATGCTTACCAAATAGAAACAACCTCTGGCTTCTAATCATACAGAGTCCAGTCATCACTGGTCTCAGATTTTGCAGTAAACAGTTTCAAGGTCAACTCACAAAGCAGACCTGCCAGTGCTTTAATTTAAATCCTCTTTGTGTATACATGCATACAGAAAAAATCATATACATACCAAATGCTCAAGACTCCATAACCAATATCAGCATTTGGCGGTTGCAAAAATTTCAAAGTACTCAATCTGACTCCCTTCACCACAGCACTGGGTTGTGACTGGTGAAGCTGTAGTATCTGCAGTGTTCAATGGATGGACACCTTGGTCAACCTGATCTACTGTACCAGTATAACATACGCAGACTGTTCAAGAGTCATGCCTCCTTGAGAAAAGGATTCACCTACACAAGGTGAATTTTCCTCAGACAGGCAGTTCTTCTTCCCTCAACATAAAGATATTTATCTCCACCTCACCAGCAAACTGGCACACCAGGCTTTTATCGACTAAGTGTAGATTGGGAGGAAAGAGCTGCAATGTTGCATGTGTAGCGACGTAACACTTGCTTTCTCCTTTTTCCATAAATTAGTGTGATGTGTTACTTGTTACAAATGTTTGCCCGCTACTGAAGGCAACACAACAGATGTTAGCTTCTTCCAGACAGAAAATGATTTTGGAAGGAGAAAAACAATTATTCATAGAGAACTAGGAGTTTTCAAAGACAAATATAGCAATAACATTTTGTAAACTTTTTTAGACATGAAGAAATAGTCCTTAAAAAAAAAAGTGTCAATTGTATCTCCCAATTCTCATAGACTATTCAATATTTACTACACATAAAATCAATTCCATGTATGTACATGTTGCCCTCCCCCCCTTCACCCCCCTGAAATGTCTTTGAACTATGTACACTGTAAGTTCCGGACTAGAACACAGATATTACAGAAGCTGTCCACAGATAAAAACAAGAATTGAAAAACAGTATCAAATAAAACACTTGGCCCCTTCCTCGAGGCACAAAACACAGATAAAAATGTTTCAATGATATTTTCAACTTGTTGTGCACCATTTTCTTTCTTTGTAACTTGCTTCGAAAATGAACCGATTGCACAAAATCACAGTCAAGCCAGCCAGAGGTCATTAAACAAGCTAAAACTTTAACTTGCAGATTTCAAACCAAGCCTATCAGAACTTTTATTACATTATGAGCTGCTTGGGGCAGTGAGTGCATTTCTCCTAAAGTTACCTCTAACTCACAACTGAAGTATGGAACAGAATCACAATGAACGGGACAGGTTTTGATATCCTGTTTTTGGAAAACGAGCCTTGAAGTCTGATTAGAAAAAGTTCGATGACCTCTCACCCTAATTACAGTAGAAGTTTAAAAGAATCTCTCTCAAAACATGCTCCTCTGGTTAACTATTTCGCTTCGATGGGGGGAATTCATCTCTTGAATTCATGACACGTACTCTGGCATTTCCACCTTCATGCCCAGGCCTTATTTTGCTGAGATAAGAATCTATACTCCCTGTCACTATCACACACCTCGGACTTGCCAAATTTGAGTATCAAACAGAAACAAAGACTATCATTTTAGCACTTTTGGACACTTAAAAAAAAAAAGTCACTTTTTTGGTGCTTTTTCTTTAAGGTCTAACTATCTGTGAATGTTCATCCTGCATGCAAACAAAACTAAAATGTTTGAAGACAAAGATGGACAAAGAAGGGGGCAATGGTGGGGGTGGGTAAGGTTTGGAGGGGGAAGACCGTGAAATACAGGGTATGATAAGCACTGGAAAGCAGTCTGTTATTTTTTTCTGAATGTAAATTACTAATTCTAAAAGCCACAGTTCAATCAAATTGTGAAATATTTTCTAGAAAGTTTATAAAGCAATCCTTTCCAGGAAAAAAAAGAAGAAAAAAAGCTGAATCTAAACTGGAGAACTGAATTGCCATTGGAGTGCTTTTTATCAAACAATGAACAGTTTCCCTGAATAAAAAAAAGTCCCAAAGTAAGTCAAAAGATATAATATTGTTACAAATTTATGATTTGTATGCCCTTAAAAAGGGGACGAGATAGCTCAGTGGTCAGAGCGCTTGCTTTCCCTAAGCTGAGGTTAAGCAGCATTGAGCGTGGTTACCAAGTGGATGGGTGAACGTTTGTGCGCCTTGCCTCACATAGATTATGGGACACCTTTACCTATGTTCTTAAAACAGTATCGTTTTCCCCTTTCATCAGGATATGAAAGGCAAAGATAAATGTGTCCCATCATCTATGTGGTCGTAGGGGAGCAGGCGTCAAGAGACCTCAGCTTCTCCAGGGGCCAGCATGTTGAGGGTAGCGCCCATCTCCTCTCTCTCGCTGCTTTACCTTCCATGACCCTAAAGAGGGCAGGTACCCATTTACAGCTGGGTGAACTGTACTGAAGCCAAGGCACGCAAACGGTCACCCATCCAACTGGTAACCACGCTTGCTGCTGCTTAACACTGGCAGGGGTAAAGCGAGTGCTGTGACCACTGAACTGTCCTGTCCCAAGATCATACGATATCACTTCTAAATCATGCATATGGTTATCCATCAGATGGAGCTTTTTCTTGTGATAACTATATATAGAAAACAGGTTTTATTTTTGAAAATCCCAAAACAAATACTAAACAATCACAAAAAAAATATTGATACCCCCCCCCCCCCCCCTCCTACCAACCAAATAGAAAAGAACAATGCCAAATCAAAAGCATACAGGCACAAAACCATCAACAAGCACGAACAGTTGTGTTTTGTAACAACGCTTTTGATTGGTGGCTTCATAAATCCTCTTTGAAAGAAGTGTACAACAAGACAATGCTCTGAATAGGTTTGTTCACATCTCGATTACTAGCTGTGATGCAATGTACAGAACAACAAACCACAGTATAGTTTTTATACAATATAGGTACTGATCAATCAATCAATCAATCAATCAAATTTTTGAGTTAAAATCAACAACAATGAAAATCTGCTTTTATGACACACGCATATTATCTTCAACAAAAATCTCACACCACACACACTCAGACAATATTTAGTTTTGAATACAAAGACTCAAGTTCTGTTTTATCATTAAAAAAAAAAAAGAAGAGGGGCAAGGGAGTGGGTAGCAGGGAGGGGTAGGGATGCCACCTCCCCCCTGAAAAAAACTGCAGCCCCAACACCACCCTCCCCCCCCCTCCAACACACATATAATACACACAAAAACCACCAATGCCCCCCCTCCCCCCCCATCAATCAAATTATTACTTCCCACTCATCACTAATGTGAAAATCATGCATCCTTCTGTGTGTGTGTGTGTGTGTGTGTGTGTGTGTGTGTGTGTGTGTGTGTGTGTGTGTGTGTGTGTGTGTGTGTGTGTGGTGTGTGTGTTTTGTGTGTGTGTGTGTGTGTGTGTGTGTGTGTGTGTGTGGTGGTGTGTGGTGTGGTGTGGTGTGTGGTGTGGTTGTGGTGTGTGTGTGGTGTGGTGTGCGTGTGTGTGTGTGCATGCACACACATGCACTTACATTTATACCAATATACACATGTATGCTAATGTGTGTATCACCAAATTGCCAATGCCGTTAAGCTAAAGAGAGTGTACCAGCATGAAACAAGTTATATGTTTAACAGGCCCAACATCAAACTTTTGACTGGACAGTGAATGATTCCTCCCAAACACTGGGAACAACAGGGGAGAGAAACGGGTCCACAATCAGTATAACTGCAGCACTTTAAATTCAAAATAAAGAAAAAAAAAAGAAAAAAAAAAAAAAAGGAAAAGAAAAGTTTCTTTTTTAAGAACATAAGACGACCTTCCTAAAGCTAACACACTCTGTAAAGGAAGATGCCCTGGTTTTAAAAAAAAATATATATATATTATTTTTTCTTTTTTATGGAAGATGTTCTGTTGCTAGCATAATTAAAATCAGTACACAATTGCTCACCAGTTTTTACACACAGTGTCATTCCACTGTTTTATTTATAGCTCTTGACCCCCCCCCCCCCCCCCCCCCCCCAACATTTGGTACATTTAAAATAAACACACCCCATTGCTAAAAGTCACACCATCACACTCTGTGTGTCTAAAAGAAAACTGCAGATCATATTTTCCCCTTGCATGGTAAAGTAACAGAAAAAAAGGTTCTGGTGAATTATTTCCCTCTCCAACAAACTTGCATTGTGCTATTAACCCCCCCCCCCCCCCCCCAAAACAATGACACACACACAAAAAAAATATCAAGCTAAAATTTAACAATCTCTTAAAAGCCCAGTCAACTCTATAAACAAATGGTGTGAGCATGTTTTGTATCTCATATCTTTTTGACTTCATTCCAAATACAATGAAAAATGTTTAAAAAAAAAAATCTACACCACTTATTTTTATTCTTTGAAAAAGTAAACTGCACCTTACATGAAGTCCAAGTCTCTCCTCCAAGATGAAGTACAGTCAAGACATAATAAATGTACTGTTAGAGATCACCCCCCCCCCCCCCCAAAGTGTAGATATGGTGACTTGGTTGTGAAATTTATAAGCTCTGATAGGAGGTGAAAGAAGCTAATGACTAGCATACATAACAAAATATGTTCACTGCGTGAAATAATGAGCATGGTGCTACCGCTAGTAATCGTATATGCAGAGCTAGTTCATGAAACAATCTCAATAAATCGGAGAATGTATAGATTCTTACCCAAGCATTTTTTTTTTCTCTAATAACAAAAGAAATGAAGTAACTTTTATGCAAGAAATATCCTTGCCACCGGACTCATGTGGTCACTGTCTTGCTAATATTCGTAACTCCACTTTTGCATTTACTGACCAGTCTGAATGAGGAAAGACAAAAGGCAGGATTTGCCAAACTTTGTTGTAAACTGAAAGAAATCAACAATTCCATCCACAACTAATTAAAATACTTTCTTTGGTTTTTTACACACTCAACTGAACAGGCTTAAAGTGACTCTTTGATATAAAATTAAGCACTGGTGACAATGCTTTTGCCTTATTGGAGGAATTTGTAGACAAAAACACTATTCATTTTAAAACATTACTTTAACAGGATATCACATTTCCTTCCTAAAAAAACCAAAACAACCCAACAACAACAAAAACCCACCTTCAAAAAGGCAAACTGAACACAGAAAAATACATACTGAGCAGAGACAGAAACAGATATAGAGACAGATACTATTAATAGCTAAAGGCATTTCAGCAAATCCAAAATAATCTCCAGTTTTAAGGTTGCAGCTCAATGAATTTTGGAAAAAAAACCATGAAAAGGTCTGGATTGAGGACACTTCCTTCACACCAATGGGGAAAAGAAGAGCCCCTACCATTTTTTTTCTGCTTAATTTATTAAGAACCCTTTGCAGATCTCTTCTGACACATTTGAAAGAAATTCATAAGACTAGCAGTACTTCTGAACATACCCCCACAGTAATTAATCAATCAGATTTGCTCTGAAGATCCAAAAGAGCAGTTATACAATCTGTGGCTATCTGCAATTTATGATTCTATTCAGACAAATGGAGCCCGTCCAGAATTCCGTTAAATACTGTTTATGCCAACAGCTGTTATACACAAGTCCACGTGATTCAGCGTTAAATCCTTGGAGGGGTTACAGGTCTCCTGATGAAGAGGAAAGCTGTTTTCCTGCTCTTTGCTGTGATCTGATCCTGCACTTTTTGTTTGTTATAGTTGCTGTTCCCTTTTCAAATTCTGCAAAAGTCTGTTCAGACAGAGCGCTCTGCAGCTGGACAAGAGCTAGCTGAGGCGGGGAGGACAAGCAATCCTGTAAACAGTTGTGTCTCAGTAGTTCTGTTGAGAAAGTAGCCAACGTTGAACACAAAGAAGATCCATGACACAGGGGTCTGCAGACTGTTACCAGCAGACGCTGAAAGTAGCCAGGCTGGCACAGGAAAAACCAATGTGGATGCATTCTGTACTTGTCTGCAGCCTTGGTGTGGAGATGCACGCACACACCTGCGCGCACGTGCAAGCACGCATACACACACTCACACCCTCACACACACACACTCACACACAGAAATATGCCCTCCCTGGACACATGCATGCACGGTGCCCACAAACTGACTACAAGTAATGCCTATCTTCAGACAACCACAGGGTTTGGGATGATTTCCTGAAAAAAAAACAGGACACCTACAGGTCTATCACCATGTGCATCAGTCAATCTGACCTACTGGTATATATATGGGTCATTCTCCTGAAAACTGGACAGAATTGTGACATGACAGCTAAAATTTTGAAATGCAACATTTCCCTTAATGTTGGTTGGGAATGAAAGCTTGATATCTATTCTTAGCATACATATAAAGCACAAAATGGCACAATGCCCAGAACTTGATGAATAATGAATTTTGTTACATCATTCAACACTGTCTCGTGCGTTACAGAAGACACCAAAAAGACAAAAATAACCTTGTTTAGAGGATTTTTTATCGTAAATTTTTGGTAGTTTTTACACACAAATCCACTATATATTGGCTTGTACTACACAACAGAAAGTTTTTTTTGTATTTATGGCCCTATCTTATCAATGTTGCTGAAATGATCAAACCAAACGTAAAATTTTCAGTTTTTTATTTCTTTCTATCAGACTTGTTTTATACACTAAACAGACACTGAAATGTGGTAAATATTCAACAGAATTCATCTTTTCAAAATGGTGAGTAAACATTGCTTTTGTTTTTTAACAATCAAGGCAATTTCAGTAATTAATTACATGTCTCGCGCATTACGTAGACACGTCTCGCATGTTACACAGACGCCATCATGTTGACAATACAAGAACTGAGTTGTTTGACAGCAACTTAACAAATCAAACAAGGAAACTATAACTGTTTTACATATGTTTAAGGATTCCACTAACAATAAAACCCAGAATCACTAACAGGAGAACATCAAAACAATGAATCTCCATGAACTACTTTCTCTGTCTTGCTGCTTCATCAAATTCATGACACAGCTACCTTCCCAGTAATTGTGAAGCTTGACACTAACTCTGGAAAGAAATATGATCACATGGAGTAGGTTTCGGCCTACACTTCCACTTCAGTTGAAAATGCAGTAAGACTGTAATATACTGCTAGATTTAAAGCTTTTAAGTCTCCACGAAAGAAATATTGTCCTGGGCTCAAGATGTCAGAATCATTTTGTGCAGTTACGGATAGAAACTTAAGCATCACACGCATCACAATTCACTTTTTTTTCAAGCTAGTACATGGATTGTAATGGATAAAATCAAATGAGTTTGAATTCAATTCAAATGAAAGAAGTACTGCCTCTCACCCGAAATAATTTTGTGTTTACACACATTTTTGTGTGTAACACAAAAATGGACATATCACACATTATCTCAAGCCCTTTGTTAAGTACTATGAATCTAATTAAATCTGTCACACACATTGCATAGACACCTAGCTTATGGTAGAAGGTGTAATGTGCAGGACAATGATTTTAAAGTTTTATACAAGTTTTATCATTGGAGCTAATATTTTAATTCATAAGTTGTTATAGCACATCCCAGTTGGTTTGGCTTGCACATTCAAATATCTTATCAAGATCTGTCAAAGCCTTCATCTATTAACAATAAAGTATAAATCAGATATGTAACGAATGTGACTCAGACACATGGTAGTGGTGTCTTTGGTAACGTGCAGGGCTAAATTTGTTTGTAACAGAAAAGCGAAAGACAAGTGAACAGAAACAGGAGCTTCAGACACCAGTTGTTTCATAAACTACATTATTTCACTCACGAGAAGCAATGGAAAGCTGCACTTACAACAACTTTTCTTTTTCTTTTTTCCGTATCACGCCACATTTCAAGACGCCAAACACATGGCGTCGTTAGTAACGATTGAGAGAACAGGTCAATGATGTCACTTAATGAACACTAAGTATTTATGACAGTAGAAGCTGTATGCAAAAATAAGAAGTCCAGCATATTTCCCTGCGTACAAAACCTTCAAATCATGACCTCAATTTCATTATCTGGAGTGCATTTCTGTTTTTGAGCCAAGCCGATGATTCCACGCCTTTTGACAAACGTCCCATGTTGCTAGAATCGATCGATCTAACAGCTGCTAAAGCCTGTGACAATCTGAAATCATCACGAAGAAATGATGAATAGACATCTCTTGAATCTGTAGTAACAATCTTTTTATGCATAGTATTCAGAAAGAATAAAAATCTTTCCTCCAAGACCTCAACAGGGCTGTTGCTTGATGGCGTATCGCGAGTTACACAAAGAAAGTGAACAAGACACCACAGGTTTAGAGTGCATGTGTACCTCAGCACACACTCTCTCACAGCAGACAACGAATCAGAAAGCTTCCCCAGTGCAAACGTACTGAGATTCATACGCGAAGGTCGGTAAGAGTTCGCTGTGACTGATAAAATAGTCCCTTTGTTTGTTCGAACATTACAGCTTTTGAAAGACACCACGTGTGAAAATCGTAATAGGTAGCTCATTTCTCAGGATAGCATTATCCTTTCTTTATCCAACTTGGTGAATAATAGCACAAAAAGCATTACTCTTGACACAACACTTTGGGGTAAAGGTCATGTTCTCTATTTTTAGACAATGCAGCTTTATTCATCGAACATGACAAAGACGCCGAGTGTAATGCGCAAGACGCTGATTTTCTTCCTGGTATTTCTTTATGATGCAATCATGTTATATACTTTAACTTAACCAGAAACAAAGTTCTTCATCATACCTTTGCTTTGATAACAAATTTGATTCTTTACACTGAAAATCTAGGGAAATATCAACAATTGATATGTCTGCTCGAAACCATGTCACAAACTGGGTACAGGAAATCCTGTAAATTTTGCACATAAATGGCTTGAGGCAAGTAAAATAATGCACACACACAAATGATTTCATTTCCTTCATTTCTCCAAACATAGTCCACATAAAAGATGTAAAACATTTTAAGATTTTTGTGTTGGAAGATATTTTATTTGGCTCTAAAAATAGTGACCCCCATCTGGCCAGTTTTCAGGAGAATGACCCATATATATATCACTTGATGGAGAATGCTTCATCACTCTGCCAGTGCCTGTACACTGGCTGCAGAGACTTGGAGATGGAGGTAGTCACAAGTTATACATGATCGCTATCCATTATCACTATCCATTCCAACACAGATTGTTTTTCCTTACTATCATTATTCTTGCAATTCGATTCACTCTTGTTTTTCCTTACTATCATTATTCTTGCAATTCGATTCACTCTGAATTCTACTCTAATAATCCTTCTACTTAAATTTTGAAGCAAAATAAATGCTAGGCACCATCCAAAAAACTAACTAAAGCCATCAATGCAGGCTCTTCTTTTTGTATAAGGTTTTTTTTTTTTCTCCTTCTAAAACTGAAATCATCTCAAGAACTACTTACTGGCTATCAGGTTAGAATTCTACTTCAAAATGAAAACAACACTAGGCACCACCGAAAAAAACCCTACTGATGACACCAAGAAAGAGTCCTCTCCTTATATATATATATTTTTTTTTTTTTATTAGCAAAATGATTTAATTTTGAAGAACTACAAACTATCAACAAGGACTACAGGCTATCACACAGAAAAATACCCCCCCCCCCCCCCAACAAAAAAAAGAAGAAAAAAGAGCCCCCCCCAAAAAAAAAAAAAAAAAAAAAAACCCAAACAAACAAAAAAGACCAGTCTTCTACCACTGGGGAGTACTTTTAAAACATCAGCAACTTTCTGGCAAGTCTCAGAGACTGGTATGTGAACATCACTACCGAGACTCGCATTTTTAATCACTCCGCACATCTTTAAAAAACCCAACTCTTTCCCCACCTTAATTAAAACAAACCCCACATTTTCTCCCCAAACAAAACAAAAACAAAAAAAAGCAACGAAACAAATCATTATATGATTTGACATAAGTAATTTCACACCCGACAAAAAGACCCCCCCCCCCCCCCCCCCCCCAGAACGTCATCACTTTCATTCACTGTACAATGCTACACCGCTCTTCTTCACAATTATTTCATTTGGTCAAATTCATTATCCTTTGAAAGAATAACCAACAACAAAACAAAAACAAAACCCAACAATCCCCCCCCCCCTCCCCCCAAACATACACAACAAAAACAAAACCCAACAATCCCCCCCCCCCCCCCCCCCCCCAACACAAAAATACACAACAAATTTAACAGATGACCAAAAACAACACAAAACCAGAGACAGCCCAATGAGACTAAAAAAAAAATTAAAAAAAAAGAAAAAAAGACACACACGAGAAAAAAAACCATTGCATACAAGAAAGAACACTTTGTTGAACATGAGATTGAGAAATGGACTGAAAACAAATAAACAAAAAAAACCAAAAAAAAAAAGGCAAAGCTTTCTTTCATCAACCCACTTTTCCACCACCCCATTCGTCCCCACTCTCCAAGAGCTCATCAGAATCTCTGTTCATTCCACCAACGAACGCGGGCTGCAACGACTCAGGACTGGTGACCAGAGTTCCGTTGACTATCGATCACTTTCCCTTGACCTTTCTGCCAGGGAGCCAGCACAAGCACGAGGCAGAATCCTGAAGAACATCCACTGTGCGAGGCAAGGAAGGAAGGAAGGAAGGAAGAAAGGAAAGAAAGAAACAGTGTGTGTTGTGTGTGAAGTGGCCTGAGACTAGGGTCTTTGCAAACTCAAAGCTAGGGTCCTTGCACTTCAATGCTAGCTAGCTAGTGTGCTGGTCCCAGGACATTCTGGTTGTTGAACACGTCACAGCAGGCAGCCCCAGTGAGTCAGACACATGGGCGGCAGATTTTAAAGTAAAGCCTGCATCACAGTTTTTGCCCATCAGAGTCAGTGATGTCTTCATGCTGGTGACTCGGGTCTTTTCTGGGACCTCTTTTTATGTTGTGGTGGTATTTGGGTCTATTTTTTTACCCCGTGATTATTGCTTTCTATTGAATTTTGTTGATCATTTCAAGCCTTTACTACAGCCTGCCTCTTCAACATCTGTTCTATTCTCAAAGCCACAGAGGTTAGCAGGTTTCTCATCTAAAACAAAACAAAAAACTCAACAAAGGACCCCCCTCCCCTCTCCCAAAAGACCCCCACAAAACAGCAAAAAGCTAAAACTTTTATATCCTCTTAGTTTATCAAGTATTCCTGTTTAAATGTCAATCATGAAATATGAAACATTATTGCAAAAACAAGACAAATCACATATCATAAGTGCATTATCTTATTCCTCAGAATTGTAGAAAGAACAGTTCTGAAAAAAAAAACCCAACAAAAAACCAAAATCGAACTGCCATAAATCAAGTTCATTCAGATCTACAATCATACCAACATGTACACGTGTATGCTTATATACAAATCATCGTGCTAACTCTCATGCAATCCCCCCCCCCCCCAGCATATGAATATGTATACTACGCTTCATGCTCGTTCATTCCTTGAAGCTAACCAGTAGTAGTCTCCTTTGTGTTTGGTCACTTGCACTGTTCTGTAGAACCAAATTGCCACTGGGATCAACAGCTTGATAACATGCAGCCTTGGTGGGGAAAAAAAATCACTTCCAAAAAAAAAAAAATCACTTCCGAAAAGGAAAAAAAATCACTTCCGAAAAGGGAAAAAATCACTTTGGGACATAGTGTTGAATAACTTAAGAGACTGTTCCCAATATCCCCAGGTTGATTTTCAGTGTAGATGGAGACACAGGTTTGTGAGATTGAGACACTGCGAAAGGATAGACTATAATTGGGGGTACTTTCAAAGTTTTTCTATGTTCTTTCTTTACATGCTTTTCCAAATTAGCTGTAAAAAAAAAATCTTATATTTCATTCATCACTGCGCTGGGTTATCACTGTGATGTAGCAGCCTTTAATACTATTTAAGTGTGAACTAAAGTAAACTTGTGAATTTATCAAAATAAAAATACAGGTAAAAAAAACCCAAACCCAACACACACAATCATCCAACCAAAACAAAAAAACAACAAACCGAAAAAACCAAAAACAAACATCTAAACAAAAAAATGTACACAGCTCCATAAAATCAGACAATGCTTTGAAGATACGGCAAAATGATATACATATTTTTCCCCCTCCAAGGCAGCATATGATGACGATGTACTCTGTATTGTGTGTGCATTGTATGTATTCACCAGTGTGTATGCATGAGTTTCTGCGGGTGTTCATGTACGCTGTGAACATACACGTGCCTGTGCACACGCACAGACGCATACGCATGGATGTCTGTGTGTGCACCCATGTACTCATCCTTTTTTTCTCCCACAAGCACACTACTCCCAAGGAACAGAGACGCGTCAGCCATTCTCCCCCTAACGTCAGTGCATTCTCCAGCTTTCCTCTTCACCTTAGTCAGCAGCCCACAGTGTCTGGTACAGTGTTCATGAGCGAATCCTATGTACACTTCCTCCGTCCCCTGCCCCTCTGGGCTGCCTCGCACCGTGTTATGTATCATCTTCCTCCTCATCACCATCACCACCACCACACATGGTCTTTTGCACCTTCACTAGAGAACCACACAACAGTTGTTGCAGCCTGTCTCTCCACTCTTGTCCTTCTTCAACTGACCTGCACAAGCCACAACAAACAAAACAAAAACCATTAATGCCACATTCAAATCTTGCTCAGGAGGATTTTCCTCTGGAGTTATCATCAGTGTCTATTCCACCTCTCCTCTCTAAAGTCCTTCGGATGAGACTATAAACCAAGATCCTGTGTGCAAATACATGCAGAACATCTTGCGCACAACATTAAAACCCATCCCACTTTTTGAAAGAGTAGGCCATTGTGTGTGTGTGTGTGTGTTGTGTGTGTGTGTGTGTGTGTGTGTGTGTGTGTGTGCGCCTGCGTGCATGCGTGTGCACACACCCATGCTCACAAATGCATGTTAAAGTGCACATGTGCGTGCGTGGGTATGCATATATGCATACACCAATACATGCAAGTCTGCTTGTGAGCAAATATATGCACACATACCTGGACATATGTGGTGACAAATGATAGTCGCATTTTTATCACCCTCTTTCTTTGCCTCCCCTCCCCCCACCCCTCCCCCCCAATCCCCCTTGCTTATTTTCTGCCTACCCAGCCCATTCTCCTGCCTTTTTTCAAGCAAAGGTTTTTTTCATGAAATGTTTTCTTATGAACTTTTTTTTTAATAAGCTGCCCTGAAGTCAAGAATGTGTTGTCTAAGACCAGCAGGCAGACCTCCTGCAGAGTTACAAGCACAGGAGAAGACCAGGCACTGTGCATTCTACACAGTATGAGGGAATGTGGAGGAGGAGGAGGAGCTAACATATTTTAAAATATTCAAACAATCTTACAGCATTTTCATAACCCACCTATCACTGTCGTTTCACGATTTGAATATGAGCAAAAGCCTTTTAAGTCAATTCACACATGTACATCACATCACAAATGCTTTTTTTTTTTTTCCTCATAAGGTTACCATGGATACAAATAAAGAAGAAAGCTATGAGAGATTCTATTCTTCCTCCTTTCAACTTTATACAGCAAAATGCCTAAACATCCATTTTGTCTATGCAACAACCTGTCTTATGCATACCTTTTCTGGTCTTTTTAAAAATAAAACAAAAAACTCATAACAGGAAGAAATACACACACACACACACACACACACACACACACACACACACACACACACACACCACACTCACACTCACATAGAGCTATCCCCCTACCAAGAAAAAAAAACACACCAAAAACAAACCAAAAAAAAAGCAAAGAAAAACAATTATCAGCACTGTTTTGGCCATTGTGCAGAAAAGGCCAGGGCATGATCAGACAGAAGTGGAGAAGAGGAGGCAGACAAGCAGAGCAGAGCAGAGCAGAGCAGAGGAGGTCTTACCTTGATTATTGGGCTCTGGTAAGTTTTCCCTTGATACTAAATGCATGACTGTCGTTTTCCCCGTAGGCAACTGCAATGCTGCAACAGGAGAGGGAAAAAAATACCACCTTTACTTTACAAAAGAAAAACAAAACAAACAAAAAGAAATCTCGACAAATAATTCTCAACCATCCCTCATAAAAGAACACAGACATGTGTCTCCACTCACTATACACACACACACACACACACAATGTATGCATACATACTTGAATGAAACAGAAAGAAAAGTAGTTACACATCAAAAGTGAAAGAGCAAGCAGAAAGATAGTATATATGGAAGCAAAAGAAAAACTACAGAAAAATGCTTACAATATTCTAAGATTTTTGTTGTTTATCTATTCTTTTCTACAAAATTGTCTTTTTCTTAAAGCGAAAAAACGGCTGTGTAAACAGGAGGGGAGATTTTTTGGGGAGGAGGGGGCATGATTTGGGGAGATGCAGAAAGAAAGAGGAAAAAAATAATGACATAAGATGACAAGACCTTGCCTAACCCATCAAGAACAAAAATGGGGAAAAAAAACTTCTTCTCCATGTAAAATAAGCTGTTTCCACCATCTCCAATACAATATAAAAAAAAAATCCAACCAAAAAATCCCAAAAGCACACATGCACATAACACAACCACTAACACAGACAGACAGACAGGCAGACAGACAGAAAGAGAGAGAGAGAGAGAGAGAGAGAGAGAGAGAGAGAGAGAGAGAGAGAGAGAGAGAAGAGAGAGAGAGAAAGAGAAAGAGAAAGAGAAAGAGAAACACACACACACACACACACACAACACACACACACACACACACACACACACACACACACACACACCCAGAACAAAGAGACTAACTACTGACATTTACACACAAAGAAGAAGGAAGAGGGCACGGCAAAAGACATCATGATTACAGAGAGCTGGCCAGAAAAAGAGATCTTTCACCTTACAACAATCAAGACAACATGCACTGTATACATAAACAAATCTGCCAGACAGAACAAATAATAAAGCGACCTGCCAGAAAACGAGGACAGAAAAAAAAAGAAAAAAAAAGTCAGAGTGATTAGGCCTCAAGACGGCCAGACAACTTTTTCACCGATAATCAATGATGACAGCACCGTGACAGCAGACCGATCAGGAGCAGCACAGTACACTCACCATCACTCTGTACTATACCACCTGCCCGCCAGTACTTACTTCATCACTCTCTCTTTCTCTGTTATTGATTTTGTCATATCATCTACTGGGCACGCACACACACACACATACACACTTTCTCTCTCACTCTATATCTTCTCTTTTCTCTCTCTCTCTCTCTTTCCCTCCCTCCCTCTCTCTCTCTCCCTCTTTCCCTCCCTCTCTCTTTCCCTCCCTCTCTCTCCTCCCCCCATCTTAGGTGGTATAGTACAGAGTGATGGTGAGTCTACTGTGCTCCTGATCGTTCTGCTGTCATCATTGATTATCAGTGAAATCAAGAGAGAGAGACGATTTTTTATGAATAAAATATTGTTTCTCTCTCTTTCCCTCCCTCTGTCTTTTCCTACCCCTCTCTCTCTCTCTGTGGCTTCACCAGTGGTCATCAGCACAGGAAAGACAGCTTTATATTACTAGGAAGGTCTTCTGACAGATACGAGCTAACTGGCCACAACGTCAATCAAAAGGCACGAGTTTGAATCTCATGTCTGGTGCTCTGCTGGGTGACTTTTGTCATAGGGGTTGGTTGCTTTCTCTTCTCCTTCACAGATCTATCTTTCTACCAACCCTAAAATTTCTGTCTAATCATACAAAGATCTAGAGATATCAACGGCAGTAAAAAGTGGAATGCATTGATCACAGATGATTTTCTTTTAAATGGGTATTTTCTGTCTTCCTCTAGATACCTGTTGCATAAGATTTTACATTTAAAAAAAATCATTTCTGTTTTGAAAACTCAAAGCTCTACTGTTTTTTTTTTTTTTTTTTTTTTCCTCCATCAGGTTTCTACCATTTGACTGCCATGACATGACCTGCTTTTCAGGATAAATCATCATTTTGGAATGACGTATCAACACACACTGTGCGAGATATGACTAGTTAACATTTCTTCAAAGAACTTATAGCCAATGGAATGAAGTAAAAATGTCAATGGTTCAGTTGTTGTTACAAGACCACACCTGTATAAGACGACACCCGCACAATTTGTTCCAAGACCACACCTGTCCAATTAGTTACAAGACCACACCTGTACAATTTGTGGCAAGGTGTGTGATCATGACTTTAAATGCTTTAGAACTAATATGCACAACATCAAATAACATATTATGGATCCAATAATCAGCATATGTAACCTTCCATCACAAAATGATTTGCACTGCAGCTGACCAACTTTTACACCTGGAGTCATTTTAGACAGGTGGGAGTCAGGTTGTCGATTCTGAGATTTTGATTTATTACATATAAAAAACACATGGACCTATAAGCTTTCTTCTACTGTGTACTGAAGAATCAAGGAGAAATTTTGTTTTCTTTTGCTTTAAAAATGTTGATACGGGCGCTTTGAGTGACAAGTTAAAAACACCCAAGCCCTCATCCTGACCACCTGTTGCGATACAGAAATTTGTCAGGTTTCCATTTATGCTACTTTCTATAGCTTGCTAACATTTCCATATATACTGTAATAAATGTTCACAGAATTGTTAGATTTTCATTATGTTTTTTTATTTATTTATATATTTTGAATAGTCTTTTTATTGCAGATTAATGTCATGTCAAGAACTACTTGTTAGCTTTTCAATCTTTTAAAAATTTATTTATATATATTGAATAGCCTTGTTTATTGCAGATCAATGTCATGTTAAGAACTAAAATTGACCTCCAGTGCAATGCGACTCATCATGTGGCAGAGGGTCACATATAAAAAGTGACTGTTTGGAGTGGCTGTCCACACATAGAAAGCTCAGTAAAAGCCTACAGATACCTAGATAATCATTGCTATGCAACAAGGGCTCAGCAAAAAAAGAGAAAAATCTGGCCAAGGCCACATTCAGTAGAAAGCTAAGAAAACGAGGCAGTCTGATGTATCGGTATACTCAAGCCACAGATAGATCTCCATTAGCAGAGAGCCACCATTACAAACCATATAGATAATTCATCATCAAGTATGCTATCCCACCCCCTAGTAATGGCCATTTGATTTTTCTGTTTCTCTCCATTACTCAAAATGACAAATAATCAAGAACAGAGTTAGTGGATCTAGATAAAGCAGTAACAACAGACTTTGTAGGAAGTTGATTTCATTTAACAGTCTCTGAGGAAAATGCTTTCAGTTTGAATGATTCTCTCTCTCTCTCTCTCTCTCTCTCTCTCTCTCTCTCTCTCTCTCTCTCTCTCTCTCTCTTGTCTCTCTCTGTGTCTCTCTCGTTAGGGATCTGCTTTTGTTTGTGATTCTCATGCCACAACATGCTTAAGCCAAAAAAAGAAACTTTCAATCAATAGTTCATGTCCTTGACAAATAAAACTGAGTTTTTATTGGTCATATCAGACCAATATTTGGTGGCTTTGGGTTCTGTGCAAGAACATGAAAGCAAAAAACAGAGAAACAAGGAAATGGATATAGAGTCAAGGACACTGCTGAAAAAAAGAACTTGATGATAAAAATGAAGCATACTCAGGTGCAAAGAATAAATGAAAAAAAAAGAAGAGAGATACCAAAAAAAAAAAAGCACTGAAAACAAAAGTGTGAGTGAGAGAAAATGAAGGAACAATCAATAAATGAAGGAACAATCAATAAATGAATTGAGAGAGAGAGAGAGAGAGAGAGAGAGAGAGAGAGAGAGAGAGAGAGAGAGAGAGAGAGAGAGAGAGAGAGAGAGAGAGAGAGAGAGAGAGAGACAGAGACAGAGAGACAGAGACAGAGACAGAGAGACAGCAGAGACATAGAGAGATGGGAGGGGACAGACATGAATAGGGAAGACAAGCAGAGGGGACAGAGACTTGAGTTAGGGACAAACAGTTACAGCAAGCAACAGAAAAAATGAATGCAAGATGTATAAGAAGCCGTTAAACTTCACACCTGCTAGTGCTATAAATCCCATCACTTGGGGAAAAGGAAACTGCAGAGAGGTGGAGGGGGAACAGGGTGGGGATGGGAGTGTCAATAACCACCACCACTCATGACGTACTCCCATGCACATGTTCACATACACACACATTATCTCTGAGAAGTGCACTCCACATGACAGAGGTAGAAATGTGAAGAAAAGCTGGCTTGCTGTAATGTTTGGAATGATTTGGGCCAGGAACAATACAGTAGTTACAAGCTAACTTGGCCAGTAGTGAACTGGATTCCTGGCTGGAGGGTTGTGAGTTTGAATCCTCTAGAACGGCAGTGCAATAGATTTTTGCTTATATGGACTACAATATCTGCTGTCTATGCATTCGACGACGTCGACGAAGAAGAATCCTATAAGAGGTGTGTAGTGAGAGAATGTGTGAGCATTTTTTGTAGTCATGTCTTACTCCTGCTGGCTCCTACCTACAGTAAGTTAATTACAGGCTCAGTGAGAAGACTGGGATTACACACTCAAGCATCATCCACTTTAGGAATGTGATTTTGACATTCAAATAACCTGATCAACACTGCAGGTATCTGGGGGATTTCTTTTGCAGCACGCGATATAAATATTGATCCAAACACTCTCCTTAACCATACCTGGGTCACAGTCATTCCTGTGAAACTTGTAAAGGAGTAATGTATCTTCATGCAATACAAAAACTGAGGGCGATGGCGCTACAGTGTACTTATAAAGGGCTATGGCCCGCAGGGGATAAGGTAAATAGTGCTGGATACTGAGTACAAGTCCCATGCCTAATCAAAGAAAAATGAAGGATCACCTGATTACTCTTACAATGTAACTCAACAAATTGTTTAAAACTTATTCTATACTTTATCCATCACGAGCCGCTGCTGTAGTCTAGTGGTTAGGGCGTTGGACTCGTAATCTAAAGGTTGCGGGTTCGATCCCAGCTTTCGGCTATGGCGTTGTGCCCTTGGAAAAGGCACTTTACGGCTATTTTCTCACCCCACCCAGGTGTAAAAGGGGTACCAACTTTTGTTGGGGTTAACCCTGCGATAGACTGGCGTCCTACCTGGGGGGAGTCTATGACTCTCAGTCTAACGCACAGAAACCGGGATAAGCACCGGCCTGATGAGCCTTAGGCTCGGGACAGACTTTAACCCTTTGACTGCCCATATAAAGAACCAGAGCCTGAATCTGCTCTGCCAAAGGACTTTTGCCCAAATGGGGTAATAATTCACCAAAAAATCTAGCATCTAAACTACCAACAATTTGATATTAACATGTGTACAACTTTTGCACAGAATTAAATTCTGCATTAAACCAAACTAATTTGAAGGCCAAGTTGGAATTTATAAACATGCCTGATTCATCCAAAAATAAACAAATAAAAAATAAAAAACTGCTCCAGTCAGCCAACGAAACTGAAGAAAAAAGAGACTTTCCGTCCACGCAACGGGATTTCCCAACCATATATGGGTAGAGGGAATCCCACACAAGCTTAAAATATCAATTGTTTTGGAATGGACCTTAAAACGAAGTTAGGAAAATTCGGGAAAATCGGTGCACGTCATATGACGTGGTAAGGCACTGGGAGTGCGCTATCAGTAACACGTCATATGACGTGCTAAGGCAGTCAACGGGTTAACTAACTTATCCATCCCGAATGCAGGCATGCGTGCTAAATGCCTCAGCAGCTCTTCAGAAGTACCTGTAGGCAAATGCATGACACGAGTCATGAAAATGCGCAGGTATTAAATTCCAATAAGAAATTATACACAAATTTTCATTTTAGTTGGTAAATAATGCACAGTCACCGTATGCATGATGCATTGCAGTGTGCGGTCACCAACTCTCTGAAGACAAAGAGTGCATTATAACAGCCCATCCAACTGTACACACCTGCCTCCCCCCCCCCCCCCCCCCCAACCTATCACCCCCCTGTCCTCCTGTTATTGATTTTGTCATCTCTCACTGGACACACAGTCACTACATTCCCCACGCCTCTACAGCATCAGATTCCTATCACTATTTCACCCTGACCACCCTTTCCTTCTTCAGGTTTAAAGCAAGCAAAAATATATATATATATATATATAAAATCCATGTCCAGACCTTCAAAAAATAATACAAAGTCGTGGATACACATCTACTTACAAATATTAAACAATGACAGGTCGTTTAACAGTGGACAGTGTCATAAAGGGTCATAAAAATTCCTTTGAGAAACGGTGTGAAAGAGCAGAGTACATTGCAAAACCTCATTTCATGAATTATAAAACACTCCAGACATAGAGAGCGAGAGAGAGAGAGAGAGAGAGGAGGGAGAGAGATGGGGGAGGGGGGGCAAAGAGAGAGAGAGAGAGAGAGAGAGAGAGAGAGAGAGAGAGAGAGAGAGAGAGAGAGAGAGAGAGAGAGAGAGAGAGAGAGAGAGAGGGAGGGAGGGAGGGAGAGAGAGGGAGGGAGGGAGGCAGGGAAGGAGGCAGGGGAGAGAGAGAGAGAGAGAGAGAGAGAGAGAGAGAGAGAGAGAGAGAGAGAGAGAGAGAGAGAGACAGAGAGAAAGAGAAAGAGAAAGAGAGAGAGAGAGAAAGAGAGATGCACACACACACACACACACACACACACACACACACACACACACACACACACACACACACACTGTACTTAACCTGTTTCATGTTTTACACTGTTTTAAGCAGATGATAAGAATGGGTAACCACATTTTTCGTCTTCTTTTTTTAGTTGTTGTTGTGCCTCTCCTTCACGAACCTGCCAGCACTGTTACTTCCACAGAACTCACACCAACTGATCACCACAGCCACACCCAGACCCATTCTCTCATACCCCAACAGCCGAGTTTCCATGGGAGCTATGAATATTAGGCCTCCTTGAGACCACACCACAAGAGGCCCTGCACTATTGAGGTCTAGAAAATTTTGGTGGTGTTCAGGAGACATTTCTGATGCAGGATACTATTTACTAAGCTTTTTGTAGCAGCACTAGTAACTTAACATAGTAAACACATGGGTGAAACACCTTTACCCAGGAGGGCAAGTGTGAAAGGGGAGGAGAAGTGTGAGTGTGTGTGTATACATGTCTCCGTGTTAAGTGTGTATGCCCCCATACAGTACACATGGACTAGAACCCACTAACAGCTCCATATTGATTTTCACATCCTGAAGGGTTTTGTTTCTAGACAGAAAGAGATAAAATGGAAACGAAAACACAGCAGAAAATCAACAACAAACAAAATCATCACCACAAAAATAAATTTCCGTTTATGGCTGATATTCCATTCCCCGTATGGGCACTGTGAGCTACATACTTGAACAAAAAACATGACATCCACATGCATGTTCTCAGATGTGTGACATCACACCCACACATTCATGCTTACCCCCCCCCCCCCCCCCCCCCCCCTTACACACACACACACACACAAAACAACCACAAACAATGCAAACTCACCTGCTAAGGTGACATTTCCATGCAAGAAGCGACCCTGATAGATAAGACGCAGTATGTTGGTTGGCGGAAGCTGCTCATCTGACCAGTCTGCAAACATTTTAGGGAAAAAAAAAATGCTGTCAGAGCCATAATACATCTATATATTATATATATGTATTGTACTGAATCTACTTCAACCACTCTGAAAGTAAGCTCCTTATTTGCTAAAGTATGCTAACTTGAAAAGACAAAACACACACACACACATGTAGATCCACTGTGTGTGAGTGTGTGTGTGTGTGTGTGTGTGTGTGTGTGTGTGTGTGTGTGTGTGTGTGTGTGTGTGTGTCTGGTAAATTACTTTTGGGGTTTTATGGTACCTATTTTCTGCCATTCTAAGTCCGTTCACCTTTCTGACTCTATGCAAATCTTAGCACTTTTCCCTCCACATCTATGGTCAGTTAATCCTTTCAGCAGGGGATGGGACAGCCTAGTGGTTGGAACATTGCCTGTGTTTGAGCCACAACCCGGGGACCCATTTGAGGGGGATTTTCTCCATGGATTTAACATCAGTGCCTAGCCCACTATCCCTAAGTTGAGACTATAAACACATATAATACATGTGAATGCATGCAGAACATCTTGTGCCCACATGAAAAACTGTTCCACCTTTCGGAAGAGTAAGCCACTGTCAGTAGGAACGGACGACAAAACTTATAAAGCCACAAACATACTGTTGTTATGTTCAGACATCATCCCTGAAGTTGGAATGCAGCTACCTTGATGGTGGGCAAATGGTCACATACGCAAAACATATCCATTTGTGAACCTCTGAGCTCTAGTTGAACAGAAATTTAAGTTTTTTTCAGTGATCTATCATTTGATAGATGTGTGCACTCAACGTAAGAAAGAATACACACAGGTCTGGTAGTGTTAGGGTGTCCTGATCTATCATTTGATAGATGTGTGCACTCAACGTAAGAAAGAATACACAGGTCTGTTAGTGTTAGGGTGTCCTGATCTATCATTTGATAGATGTGTGCACTCAACGTAAGAAAGAATACACAGGTCTGTTAGTGTTAGGGGTGTCCTGATCTATCATTTGATAGATGTGTGCACTCAACGTAAGAAAGAATACACACAGGTCTGGTAGTGTTAGGGGTGTCCTGATCTATCATTTGATAGATGTGTGCACTCAACGTAAGAAAGAATACACACAGGTCTGGTAGTGTTAGGGGTGTCCTGATCTATCATTTGATAGATGTGTGCACTCAACGTAAGAAAGAATACACACAGGTCTGGTAGTGTTAGGGGTGTCCTGCCTGCCACAGCATCCCACAGCTGCAGACATCAAAACCCTAGCAAGTAAAAGAGTGTTGCTGGAAATACCCCTTCTTTGTGTTTTAAAATATTTTGTGCCCTGTTTTGGCACTTATCATATATAGTTACACTTAAGTGTTCCTCATCTTTGAATCCCCCATTAATCAACAGAGTGTGGACAATGCCAATAAAAGAAAAAAGGTGTGGCTAAGCAGCAGATGCACTCGTTATATGTGATCAGTATTTCACAATATTTGTGGTGAAAATAAAACACCACTGCCTCAGCACACAACAAAAAGCTATATACAATACTTTATAAACATTTCACAGCCAGTTGACTTTTAATCTTGACTATATATATAATATATATATACCAGGAATGCAAGTAAGGATAAATAAACCAACCTGGAATCAAAATTTAACAGACCTTATGATATAGGTAAAAAGGGTAAGGTAAAGGTGTTCCATAATCTTTGTGGTCATATGGGAACTAGGCATCAGAGACCTCGGTTTCTCTAGGGGCCAGCATATTGAGGGCAGCGCCCATCTCCTCTCCCTTGCTGCTTTACCTTCCCTAACCCTAAAGAGGGCAGGTACCCATTTACTTACAGCTGGGTGAACTGGGGGGACACTACTGAAGCCATGGTGCACAAATGGTCACCAATCCAACTGGTTACCATTCTCGACAATGCTTAAACTCTATACTGCATTGTTGATGAACAGCGTTTATCATAGAATCCGCCACTAGCAATGCCAAGTTGACAATCACTGTTCGTCATGATTCAACGCTCTCTGTTTTGTCCAGCATGTGCCTGAGCAAAATGTGATAGCAGCGAAAGGGTTAACTTGACTTGGGGAAAGTGAGCGCTCTGACCACTTCGCTATCCTGCCCCCTATAATATAGGCCAAATCCTGTTCACATAATATTAATAATAATGGCAATAAAACTTTTTTTTTTTTTTTCAATGCTCAGATTATACCTTCTGGCCAGTGGCAGAAGACATGGTCTGTGATTTCTGCTGCAGAGTCACTGGGGCTGAAGAGAAACTCATGGGTTTTCCCACTCACCAGAATCAACCGCAAATTGATCTGCAACCAAAAGTCAGCAATGTAAGCGAAACTCAACAAACAATCCTTTTTCTCAAAACACACACCACACACACACCACACACACACACACACACACACACACCACACACATGGCATGACATGCACTGCAAGACTCAAAAGTATGATATGCTCGAGTCAAACAACACACACAAACCCCATACTGCACCATACTAACGACAGGAGGAGCAAAAAAAGTACTGACATGGCTTACTCAATCTTCTATCATTATGCTTGTACACACAACACTTTTCTTTTAATATGCATGGTGGTATGAGTAACATTCAAGGAAGTATGGAATAAGCAAATCTGCATAAAAACTTCCCGAAGAACAATGCACTCCCCTTTCCCCGTAAAACGTGACACGTTGTTGTAGACAATGAGACATACATAAAAATTACACATAGTGAAACAATATATATATGCACACACCCAATTTGTCACAAGGCAAAAAAAAAAAGAAAAAGAAAAAGAAGAAAATGCAATATCTCACCATTTGGAGATGAACAAATCTCTATTGACTACAACACGCCTAGTGACAAAGCCTTCAGCTACTAAAAAAAAAGCACAGCTGCTAATGGGTTATTCATAAGCTATTACATGTGCACACATTGCTCCCAGTCCGATACTGTGATAGATTGTATTCCTGGTACGATTACATGTACATGAGCATGGGCATTAACCTCTGCCATGAAATAATACAGAAAAACAAAGCTCACATTCTTTGACCACTTTTGACTTCTAAGTACAGTCTGGAGGAGGTAGAACGCTGACTGTTGTGTTAAAATTTCTTGGTGAATCTCATTCACACAGAAAGCAAGAAACTGAGAAAAGTCAACTCATTTATCGAGTTGATTTTCTTTACTTTCAGTCTAGCTGAAAATCTCTTGGAAACAAAACATAGTCTCCATACAGTAGTTCCAAAATAGGAAAACTTCAACTGTAAGCTTCAACTTCAAAAGACTTCTTTTGTTATGAATACATAGAGATCTACTGTCATGCACTCTTATGTTATAGATGGATCTCCCCCTCTCATCAAAAGCTCGATCTATAATAACAGTTCCTAATTCACATATTTAAGGCACCCGTGTCTTTTCCTACATACAATTAATTACTACTAACGAATTACATGTTTTGATGACATAACCTAGGCAGGTCGCACCTATTGCCTAGAGGAGAGACCATAATTTCAACAACTGGCAAGAACTCCAGACTCATGATGCAACCTGGCCAATTACAAAATACAGTTCAGATAACTGTCACTGGTGAATGTTGTACACATAGAGATAAAACTCAGCTAGCCCAAAAGCAACGAGTCGAATGATGTAATTTTCTTCATAAAACTCATTGTATTAATATACTGTATATATCCACAAACAATAACAAATATATTCCTAGTGCAAAACAAAGCAAACTAAGCTCTTGACATAATTAACAGTTATCCTCACACAGAAGGTATCACTCCCTTTGCAATATGAACATTGAGTACTATCATAGTATCCATATCATTAGGGAAATTAAATCTACTGACAACATAATGTTTTGATTTAACTTAGTTTTGCCTGCGTGAATCGAATGTGTGCACACAAGCACATGTGCACATACTACACACACACACACACACACGCACGCGCACACACACACACACACACACACACACACACACACACACACACACACACACACAACAGAGTTCTAACCACACACACGAAAATGAGAAAACCCTTAACAGTGAAATGACAAAATACACTCTGAAAAACAATAATGTACGACACTCCGCTCCGTTCTTCCTCTTTCAGTCTTTTTTTGTTTTTCTGTCAAATCATCATGTGACAATGGACAAGTTTCTAATGACAACCACATCACATGCCTTGTGACAAACCCTTGTGCCACGAAGAAATGCTGTACATTTTGTGAGCACTCTCAGCATTGCTTTTCCCAAGGCTTTTGATGCATGCAGGCTCATCTTATTTCTAGAAGTTTGCATGCATGTGTGCACATCAGCACATGTATACACTATCAATAAGTATCATGATTAACTCACACACATACACGGAGTCACACACATGTGCTCACACACGTACACACACACACACACACACTCACGTTATATAAAGCACTTGACATACTACTCAAAAAGTTCTATCCTGAACAAAGGCTGAGCTTACAATTGGTTACTAATCAGGAAAAATACAATCCACAACATTCCTCCCTTCTGTTCCTTTTTCAGCTTTTAGTTTTGAACGAGTGAGTGAGAAAGTGTGTGTGTGTGTGTGTGGTGTGTGTGTGTGTGTGTGTGTGTGTGTGTGTGTGTGTGTGTGTGTTGTGTGTGGGTGTGTGTGTGTGTGTTGTGTGTGTGTGTGTGTGTGTGTGTGTGTGTGTGTGTGTGTGTGTGTGTGTGTGTGTGTGTGTGTGTGTGTGTGTGTGTGGTGTGTGTGTGTGTGTGTGTGTTGTGTGTGTGTGTGTGAGTGAGAGAGAGAGAGAGAGAGAGAGGAGAGAGAGAGAGAGAGAGAGAGAAGAGAGAGAGAGAGAGAGAGAGAGAGAGAGAGAGAGAGACAGACAGAAGAGAGAGAGAGAGAGAGAGAGAGAGAGAGAGAGAGAGAGAGAGAGTGTGTGTGTGTGTGTGTGTGTGTGTGTGTGTGTGTGTGTGTGTGTGTGTGTGTGTGTGTGTGTGGACAGTGTGTGTTACTGATTTATTTTTTATCTATGTTATTTTTATTCCTTTATTTTGAGGTTAATAGAATAACTTCAATAAGCATTGTGTGTGTGTTGTGTGTGTGTGTGTGTGTGTGTGTGTGTGTGTGTGTGTGTGTGTGTGTGTTTTAAATAAAACGTTTTTGTCCAATTTCATAAACAGATTAAATCTACACCATTTCAAAGACAAACTGCCTGCTATCACGCATCTGAAGAATTGCAGCTCCGCACAAAACTGAACAAGACATTTTAACAACACATCTTGAACAGGAGACAAAAACAAACCCGTCACAACTGTGAGCTAATTTAGCCACAGATCCTGAGGTCAGCTTTGTCTGGCATTGTTTTAACAGCGCACACTCTTTCCCCAGTCGTGCCGCTTGGCAACAACAGAGCTGGCAGACTTGAGACCAAAGCTAAGCATCTTAGTGTCCAGCCGAGGATCAATCAATACAGTAGACTACAATTCAACCAGCAGTGGCTGAGGACGACTGCTTAGAAACACCCAGAGTGGGAACGGTGGGAAATGAAGGAGTGTTAGGTTGCTGTCACTGTTTGGACAAAATGACTGATTGCTTCGGTGTAGAAACAGTAGTCCTCTAAGAGTGCCTCTGACTGTAGTATTAGCAAACAAAGCCAGCCGCTTTCTGCAGTAGAAAAACTCTTCTTAAAAAACAACAACAACAAAACAAAACTACCAGGCTTTACCCCTGTTAAATAAATGACAGGCTATTTCCATTCCACTAAATATTAATTAGAATTAGAAAAAAATAAAAACAGGTTACCATTCTAGTCTGTAAATTCTACACCACTGAAGCTAATGTCGTTCTTGCGGCAAACGGAGGCCAGTCATTGTCCTTTGGATCAATAACCCCAAAACCATTTTCGGCACTTATGGGGAGTTATGCATGCAGACAAAGCCAACTTTCCAGAGCAACAGACTAACGCTTGCATCTCGTCATGCTTTTATTTAGTACTACTGTCCCAGCTTGAAAAGGTAGACCTGTATGTTTCAATTTTAAATGATGTATCATGAACACGACGGACTAACAGTACATTTAGTTGCAAATGTAGCAATGACAGACTAACAAAGTTTTAGGAGAGCTGCATAAATCTGGAAATATTCTCTAGGCTGCTACTGTGCTAGCCTTTTACTGACAGTATCAGTGTCACTGTCAGGCAACCTAGTAATAGTGCAGTACTACACTTACACACAGGCTACAGACCTAAGCATTACCCAGATAATGGAAGGAAAAAGTGGTGAAATCTGTGAGTAGTAGCAAAAGATAGGCTGGGATACCTGGATAGTGCTGAGGAGGAGGGAGAGAGGGAGGGAGGGAGGGATCACAAACATTGAAACACTGGATGATTCAACAAGATAGAAACTAAAAAAGGTATATTAAAACTATTATTGTCATAAGTATATTACTGTTTTAAAATATAAAAAAATCAAAACCCATTAAAAAAAAAGAAGAAAACCTATAGGATCTGAATTTACACATGCCTTTATTAAAACTATAATCTACCCCCCCCCCCCAAAAAAAACAAAAAAAAAAAAAACACCAACAAAAACAAAACAACAACAACCCCCCCCCCCCACAAACAACAACAAAACAAACACCCCCGCCCCCCAAAAAAAAACCCAAACAAAAACACACCCAAAACAAGCAAACAAACAAAAAACCCAACAAAACAAAAAAATAAACAACAACAACAAAAATCCTCCACCACCACCCCCCCCCCCAAAAAACCCTCAACAAAAACAAAACCTCCTTCAAAAAAGGAAAACTATTTTTTATAGCAGTAATTAAGGAGGAAGGGGAGTGGGGAAGGCATGTGAAAGTCTTCTTGGAAATGAAATAGATGATCTATAGATTGATTAATTTTAAGTTCATAATATTGATAAAGTATCTAGAAACAATATCAACGAACAATTTTTGATGCTGACTGCATCAGTGTATAGTTTTTGTTTTGATGAGCTTTTTAAAATTTGCTGTACTAGACATGTGCACAGGTCTTTTCTATACTACATTGACACACCCACCCACACCATTGATTCTCTCTCTCTCTCTCTCTCTCACACATGTAACACAACACACACACACACACACACACACACACACACACACACACACACACAACCACACACATTTTATAAGAAATTGTATTCTGTATGAAAATCTAAGGTATAACACATAAGTACTTGGTCCCAATCGATCAGCCATACGTAAATGTGTTGAAATATGGCTCTGTCTGTACCATTCGTACATTAAGTTTATATCTTTTTATTGCCTTAAAAATAAGGCAGGATTTTGTTGAAAACTTGGAGACTTGACAAACAATAACAGCATTTAAAAGAGGTCAAATTAATCTAAAAGGACACATGTTCACACTTGATGTGTTTTAGCAGTTGCCACATATGTCATGAGGTTTTATTTTATTTTTGCATTATTTGCTTTGCTGTGCTATGCTTTGTTTACCCCATTCTTGGGGCTGGTGGCCTGAAGAATAAATCTTGTTCATTGTTCACACACACACACACACACACACACACACACACACACACACACACACACACACACACACACACACAGTGACACACACACACACTTTTTGATCTTCATAGAGCTCTGAATTATTTATACTCTCAAGTAAGACAGACTGAATTTATAACCTGTACCAAAATGTGTTGGGGAAGGGGGGGGGGGGGAGAGAGAGAGAGAGAGGAGAGAGAGAGAGAGAGAGAGAGAGAGAGAGAGAGAGAGAGAGAGAGAGAGAGAGAGAGAGAGAGAGAGAATGATTGAATAATCTTTATTTTTCAAGGGTTAAAGAGTAAGTATTACATACTTTTTTTCATCTGGCCCTTGCCCTGATCAGGGAATAAAGCTAAGAACCCCCCTCTCTACCCCTACATGTATACCAGCATCACCAACACATGAGAAAAGAGCTCCTGTCTGTGATTGTGAAAAAACCTAGTTTTGTTTTGAAGAGTTAAAGAAGAATCTACTTCTACCCCCCCCCCCCCCTCCCCCAAACATACAGGACATTTAACAAATATACATCCAATATATCCATGGATAGCAAACTCATTACCTGATTACCTCATGTATTATATCATATTCATTTACAATTCAAACAAAACACCTTTTAACAAGTTAAGTCCACTGGTCAGAAGTCATAAATTCTGTATTGTATCAATGTTTACCATACCACTTAAAGTCGCGGCAGAGTTCTCTGCATGACACTGGGCTGCTCTCCTCAGGAAACAGCATGTTGCCACGAGAGCAGCGCTGGCCATTACTTTTTCTCTTTTCCTGTATGCATGCGTGTGTATACATAATTTACATTTAATATATATTTTTGATGTGTCTTTCCCTAAATCATAACAGCTTTTTTTCAAAAGAATTTTGCCAAACGGCAACTCTTTGTTACTGTAGATTCTTATAAGTTATATATGTGCGCTAAATGCGTGTTACACATGGGACCTTGGTTTATCGTTTCATCCAAAAGACTAGCACCCAGACCAGCTCTCACAGTCTATAGTGAATGGAGAAAAAGGTTTGGGCCCAAATGGGGATAGAATCACCACTAAACCATGAATCCACCAACAATGGGGAGCTCTACATTGACATACATGTGCACATTTTGGTTTTAAAAAAAAATCCATTCCAAGGCAGAAACTCCAAAGTCCACCAACGCAGCAATGGTGAGAATTTTTGTGTCTATACTGTATGCCACTGTTTTTGGTCATCATTAAACAAATCTGCATTCTAACTTTGAGGATTAAAAAAAACAATTATACACTGAAAGACCATTGGACATTGCAGCAGGATTAAAACAAAGAAAAAAGATTATAAACTGAAAGACCACTGGACCATGCAGCCTCTTCTCTTCAGTGTTTGAAGGCCTGTTGAAATTATGCTGAATGAAAACATCTGGAGATAAACAGATTATTCCTTTTTTTTCTCAATCAAACTAACAAAACTTTCCATATCAATTTCTACTTTTAATGTTAAAAAACCTAATTATCCACAGCTCTTACTCCTCTCCTTGTCTGAAACTTAAAAAAAAAAGAAAAAAAAAAGTTGGTAATACTAATAGCAATCAATGTTCACTTAACTTTTTAAGTTTCTCTGAGATTCAGTTTCAAATCAGAGATGAAAACTGAAATTTTCTTTCTATACCAAAAACTTCTGTACTGCTAATGCTATGTACTTTTCTGCTGGGAAAAAGAAAACCCTTTGTTTGCAGTTTTTATATAATCACATCATCTCTACAGATCTTCACTCCTAAAAGAAATATCTTTGTACTTGCCCCACTGACACTGACATTTATAATTACCTGACTGGCACATGTATGTCTTTCTTTGCGAGTCTGCAGGGTGTGTGTTTATCTTGTCACTCTGATATTAAAAAGTAAGAGGATCAATACTCATTGCAGAACAAAACACCCTTTTTTATATTTCAGATAATTGATCTCCAAGAACAACACACAGATAGATCAGAAACAAATCTTTGGTGTCTTTTAAAAAAAAATTTTTTTTTTTTTACATGATCCTGGTGATGACGGTTCCATCACAATATTGTATTAGTTTTCACTTATTTCATAGCTAGCTGCACAAGAATGTGGCAACGAAAAGTCTATTCAGTATCCCAACTGGGATAAAATTTTCATTTTGTGAACTTCCTATTACCATTTGGAACATACTTCAAATTTAAGTACACGACATCATCACTAGTACTACTAGTAGTACTTAACACAGTTAACTGGCATCTGATTTTGTTTCAAGCTGTCTAGGCAGGATCTACAGCCTATGTGAGTTAAAAGTCATGACTTTTTTCCTTGGGGACTTGGTTTTTGTGGGGAGCTGGCATAACTGTTCACAACAGGTGCCAGGAACAAGAAGTGAAGAACGGTCAAGAAAAGTACTGAGGAAGATGAGTTGGTTTCTCTTGCATGAGATGATAAACCAAAGTTCATGCAGTACACGTGATATTTTGTGCCCATAAAAAAAAACTATCAACAAAACCAAAACTGTTAAAGAGAACAATATGCCTGGCAAGTCTATCAGGAAAAAAAGGCAAACAGGAACACACATTACACACACGCACAGGATAAAGAAGAGGAAACTTTCTCCGTTTTTGTGATACATGCTGCAGAGGTCAAATAACATGGGCAACAGGAAAAAAATGGAGCTTTTAATTAAACATCATAATATTTGTTTCATGTTTGATTACAGTTTCACTTAAAGTTAATATCTTCAGAGTACATTTAAAATCAAAGTCTTTACATTATCACTTTACATAAAATATATGCGGCAGGATATTTGTCATGACCCTTACTACTTCTAAAGCTTGATTAAAGAGCAAACAGTTACAATGACCTGCTGAGAAAAATATTTTCTTATCAATTTCTGGTAAATCGCACTGGCAGTATAGTCAAATCTATAGTCAAAAGAATTGTAAATTTTAATTCACACAGTAGCACTTGGTCACTAATAGTAGTAACAATAATATGTATAGTCACAAACTTGTAATTGCATCATGTACATGATTATAGTATACATGTATAATGCATGATAGTGTCTACAACTTCTAAGTCTTTAACAGTTTAAGGAAAGGGCACATACATATTTAATTTGTGTTGTCTGCTATTATGTGGGTGCAGCTTTTCAATTTTTTTTTTATCTTTTAGTTTTATTTCAAGGATAATGAGATAAGCACTTGTGTGCTTTTAAATTACATCCACTGATCGTCCTCGTGTGCATGAAGTTTTGTAACTTTTGTCATCTGTTCAAACCAGCACACAATGGGCTATTCTTACGAAAAGCGGAACAGGTTTTAACATGATTTCATGGCTGTGTGTGTGTGTGTGTGTGTGTGTGTGTGTGTGTGTGTGTGTGTGTGTGTGTTGTTACTCTGTGTGAGTGCATGTGCACTTTACATCTTTGCTTAGTTATATAATATTAAACCAACATTTTGGGCAGAGGCATGGATGTGATGGCTAAAATTCATGAGAGTGTAGTATATTTTCATATCATCATTATTGTCTCTCTCGAGTTTTGTCTCATGATGCATCCATACTTCAGATGATAACCTCTGAACTCGATGGTTTCTAGGAGGTTTCTGCAAAATGCAAGATACAATATACACACTGATTTTTCTGTGAAAGGTACACTGACATTGTTCTAAACAGTGAAACTGAAAATGGACTCTGATCAAGTTTATCAACTGTTTTGTGTTTACGAGCGTGCAGTTTGTAAGGCTTTGTGTCAAATATACCAATGTTTTTGACTGCTGTCTCCACACTCAAATGATCACTGGTCCATTTGAGCCAACAGTGGGGTTCACATTTGAGAACTATACCCCTGGCATCCAAACAGAACCCAGAATATTTCCATGGAGTAATGGACTCCTTGATCCAGAATTATCTCTCTTTAGTCACTCTTTTTACAGTTATCATACACAGCTGCATAGAGCCCCCCTCCCCCAATATTCTGCAAAACAATCTATCTATCAATACTATTGGTATTTTTCCTTGATTCTAAACTGTGCTACTGTTAGCTCAAAGTGAAGGCTCCAAATATTTGTCAACAACAACCAACACTGAAGACATACTTATGATACTACATTAGTACATAATCATCACCTTGTCACCAGGGATATGACGACTGGCCATTTTACAGAGATACTTGATAGCTTCCAGCAAAATGTTGACGACTCTCAGGACACCTGTCAGCAATACTGCATAATGTCAGCAAACTGAAATGGCAAAAGCCAACACCTGTGACAGACAAAACCCGACGTTCTTGTTTACTGCTGTCTGTCTGCTTTTGTGTCAGCTGAGGCTACGCCTTACGATGTTTTCCTCGGCTCAGTTTCACGGTAGAAGAGTTCCATGATAAAAGACTTAACAGACACTTAAAAACAAAACATACTAGGCAGCAAATCACAAGAAAGCACCGCTGCAGGCGTAGCCTCTCAGCTAGCTTATCAACTTGAAAACTGCAAATAAATGACTGCCTGATCAGCCTGAGAAGGCTATGGCGATGGGCAAGGCTTGATGGGAGATCGTGACGTCAGAAGAAAATAACACTTCCTCAGTTTTGCTAAACTTCCGGTAGACAGATACAAGTTACTCGACACGAAGTGATTAGAACAATAGAAGTATTTATATTGTATTAAAATGCTTGACGGTGACAGTTTCTCCGAATCGTGAAATAATTTGTGTAATAAGGCTAGGTAAGTGTGTCATTGGTGTTGCGATCTGATGTTTTGTTAGATAAAACTTAGTTGCAATACTTTGGAGTTATACCACACACTGACACTCACACAGTGATGAATGTTGCATTCAGTTTTATTATTATTATTATTTTTTTATAACCATTAATGTTTACAGCTCTAGCTCTCTAACATGGTTCCCAGACGTCTGCACCATTCTCTTCTCAAGGCTGCCGTCCAAATGTTAAAAGGCCACATTCAGTACATCAATATCATCTTCTACGGATTCTTAATTGAGAATTGTGTTGTACTGTGTGTAGTGTCAGGGTGTGTAAATTGTATTATACTACGCCCCCCTCCCCCCCTTCAGTTTTGTTGATATGTGCCAAGATCAAACGACACACTGTCAGAATGCACAATAAGTTATGTACACAGACAGATGAATCGATTGAGGACATCTAGAGAGAGCCAAGAGAACATTAGTCATTAGTGCTCCAATGATTTAAGACAGGTTGGAGTGAGTGATTATGACACCCACCCATCCCCCCTCTCATGGTATAATACCTAAAAATATCTATCATCCCCTTTCCCCACCATCCCTTCTCTCTCTCTGACCTAAAACTCCCTCCGTCTCTCTCTCTCTCTCTCTCTCTCTCTCTCTCTCTCTCTCTCTCTCTCTCTCTCTCTCTCTCTTCTCTCTCTCTCTTATTCAACAACTGATCATATTTTTTGTTTACACTCTATTATTCAAAAATGCTTTTCTCAGCGGAGTAAAAAATTGTATGTTGCTTTTGTTGATTTCAGAAAAGCTTTTGATTCAGTAAGACATGACAAGCTATTACAATTGATTAGAGACCAAGGTGTTAGAGGAAAATTTTTCTGTTCCCTGCGTGCAATGTACAGTAGTTTGATATCTTGTGTTAGATCCAATAACGAATATTCAGATTTTTTTGACTGCCCTTTAGGGGTTCGACAAGGGTGTGTCTTGAGTCCTACTTTGTTTGGAATGTTTATTAATCAACTAGCAACTCATATGTCTGAGAAGGGAAAACATGGTGTACAACTGATACCAGGTGCTGTAGAGTTGTTCATTTTGCTTTTTGCAGATGATGTTGTTTTGTTGTCTTCTACTCCTGTAGGCCTGCAAAATCAGTTGAATATTCTCCATAAGTGTTGTGTGGATATGAAATTAAACATTAATACAGATAAAACCAAAGTTATGGTCTTTAGGAAAGGAGGGGTTTTGGGTAAGGATGAGGAATGGTTTTTAGGAGATAAAAAGTTAGAAGTTGTAA